>CP106722.1:170489126-171043781 GCA_025506655.1 Gossypium rotundifolium | reverse complement strand
CGTGATCAAATTTTCTTTTGAAGAATTAGAAGCGACATTGCACGATTGTGAATTTCGGATCGAGCTTGTGAGACCGAAAAGGGCGTTTGAAAGAGCTCCACTATTCGAATGATTAAGTTAGAAGCGGGATTATCTCATGGGGAAGCCATAGTTCAGATTTGAGAGGTAGCTAATCATCTATAGACTTTGGCAGCACAGGCTGATATGTTGAGCATGAGTCATAGTTGGACCGGGGTCAAGAGTTAGCTTTATTATTTAATCGAGTCAAAACTTTAGGACTTGAGGTGAAAGCATATTTGTAGTCTGTTTTATGTAAAGGGTTTTGTTTTCTAATAAAGTTTTCTAAAATGAAGTTGAATCAGAATAGATACCTCTTTGCATTCATGCATTTGCATTACATTGCATCATTTGCATTAGACTTTTACAAAAGGACCTTAATTAGGTAAAAATATTTCAGTTAACCTGGAAAACATGGAGCAAAGGTTGGAGAGAATAGAACAAATGCAAATACAGATGCAGGGGCAATTGGCTGAGATTCAGCAAGAAATGCGGGAACAAATGTTAGAGTTCCAAAAGAATGTGATTGGCCAGTTAACCCAGTTACTAGCTGAAAGACTTGAAAAGAGGAGTGGCCCAGTGGTCAGCAGTGTAGATGATGAGGAAGACATTGTTTATTCCCTAAAAGGTGTCTCGACTCTGTAACAGACCGAAATTGACCCTAATCAAAACGGTGGTTTCGAGACCACGAATCTGAGCCCGATAAATATTTAAATATCATATTTAGTGTTTATTTTATATGAATTTATATGTGTGAAAATTTCGTAGAAAAATTTTATCATTTGAGTATCAAATTTGATAAAAGGACCTAATCGCGTAAAAAGTAAAAGTTACAAATTAAAGTATAAAGTGTTAAATTGAGTGTGGCTTTTAAATAGGGAGTATTGAAATGGTAAATACCCATTTTAAGGGTTAGTGGCGACCATGGACAAGTTTGTCCATAAGTTAAAGTGTTTGATTATTTTAATTAAAAGGTTGGTTTAGTAATTTGGTAAAAAATTTATTATATGTTAAAATAATCAAGAAAAAGGAAGCCATCATCTTTTTTTCATCCATGGCCGGTTGTGAAGGAAAGAAATAAGCTTTCAACCCTTTAAAATTTCAGCACTTTGAAGCCAAAAATCTAAGGTGAGTTTTAGTTAGTTTTTGATAAATTTTACGTTTTGAGATTGTTGCTTCAAACCGTGAATCCAACCCATGTTGTAATTTTTGAATCTAAGCATGTTTGATGTTTGGCCATTGTTGTATTCATGTGGTTTTTGATATTTGATGATTTTAGATGAAAGATATGTAAAGGATTAATATGTTTTGTGTTGGAAGTTTTGATGAAATTGAGTTTTAGGGCTAAATTGTAAAATAAATTTTAGAGGGCCTATTTGCAAAATAAATGAAATTTTAGGACTTGTAAGGCCCCTAGGAACATTCGCCCTTGCATAGTTTTGGCTAATTTGGTGTATTTTGTGTGTTATGCAAATAGGACTAAATTGCAAAGTTGTGAAATTCTAGGGTAAAATAGTAATTTTCCCATTTATGTGCTTAGGGACTAAATTGAGATGAATTGTGGTTGAATGAGCTAAACTTTAATGTGTTTTAGATCAAGAGCAAAGAAAAAGCAATTAGGCCTAGGAAAGTCGAAGGTTCTCGAATAAGCCGATTCATACGGACTATCGACAACCGAGGTAAGTCCTTAAGCAAGTATAGATTATCGAATTATTATGAATGTACTAAATGATGTTATTAAATAAAGTTTTCTATAAACTCTTATGTTAGCGAATGTGAAAGTATTGGTATGGGATTGGTTGAAATTTTATATAAGTGATAGTGAATTTGAAATGAAATGTTGTTATATCTCTAAACGAGTTGGTATGTTAAAGTGACTTGAATAATGTGTGTTTTATGCTATTTTGGGCAGCATTACTGTAAGGTGTATAAGTTGGTAATGACATATTAAGACTTCGTGCCTAGCAGTGCTTAGTGCTTGGGTGACATATTCGGCTTCATGCCTAGCAGGTGCTTAGTCTTAGGTGACACATTCGAACTTCGTGCCTAGTAGGCTTAGTCTGGGTGACATATTCAGACTTCGTGCCTCAGCGTGCTTAGGGCCGGTGACATATTCGACTTCGTGCCTAGCGTGCCTTGTGCCGGTGTTTGATTCGGCTTTAATGCCTAGCGTGCTTTATGCTTGGGTGATGTGTTTACCAAGGAGAAACCAAATTGTGGTTCAAGGTAAATCGTAACTAATGTGCTTAGTAAAGGCTCGAGATAAGTAAGTAAGGTTTGATATGTTTTAATGTTCCTAGAGTTTATTTAATGCCATGAGTACGTTGATATGTATATTGAGATTACGATTGATGTACACAAGTATTATGTGACCGAGTTTGAGCTTGAATGTGCTATAATGAATATTTGGTTTCCTAATAGTAGTGCTAAAGGTGTAAGAAATTTTAATATGATAACATGGTTGAGATAAATGATTTAAATGATTAAGTAATTGAATGTAGTTTCATTTTGAGCTTGGGACTTACTAAGCTAGTAAGCTTCGTGTGTGTGTTTTTGTCTACCTTTGTTTTATAGATCTTGAATCGAACTACAGGCTCAAGGATCATCCGTGAAGTCAACCACACTATCTACTTTCTTTTGGGTATTGAAAACTTAGTTTATTATTTAAAAAGGGCATGTATAGGCTAGATTGAACCATATAACTAATGTTTTGTAATAGTGTAAATATGCTAGCCATGCTAAATGGCTAACTATGAAACACCCCACACCTACCCACGAGAATGGATGGATCTCGTATGTTCCTCAAGTAACCTTGGTTCAAATTCATTCAATACTTTGAAATCGTGAGTTTTGGAAGATAGTTCGTTGTGGGTTGGGCTTGAGTTGAAAACAAATTTATTTTTATAACAAAAACCCATTTATTTCAAGTGACAAAATATTTAAACTTGTTTCATATTAAGTGGGCTTACTTTTGTATAAAGCCCTAAATTCATAACATAGTAATTATAGCAGAAATAAAAATTCGTTACGGTGGCCTTATTACATGAAACGAAACCCAAAATAATAAATTGTACAGTACTCAAAATAAAATAAAGGTTCAAATTAAACTGAACTTCAAGTCGATCATGGCCACCACAAGTTACGCCATGGGTCCATTATCGCTCATCACCTAAAACATATTCCCACAGGGGGTGAGTCGATAGACTTAGTGTGTAACCAACACTAAACATAATAGAAATAGGCACACCATAAAATCATATGCATATAAAAATTCAAGTGTAATATGCAAACCAACCCAAACCTATATGCCATCCGCTACACTCCACCCGCACCAACTTTGTACAAGTGGGGACTACTAAGTCAACCCTCCATCCGCTACACTCCATCGAAGGCGTCATTGCGATCGATGTGCTCATCGCCCATCGATAATATTGTGGCATAGCCACCACTGAAATGTAACCGGTTACCACTTAGTGAGACCGAAGTCATCACATTCACTTAGTGAGACCAAGTCATCACATTCACTTAGTGAGACCAAGTCATCACATTCACTTAGTGAGACCAAGTCATCACATTCACTTCCCTTCTTCAATTGACCAATGCCCCAAATAATAAATATCATGCATAACATATTTCTATTTCACTTTCACATCACTTTCCACTTGTATAACATTTTTTTGAAATCCTAGCAGGAGTAGGAAAACGTACCTGAATACTTTGTACCATAATATGGCACTTTAGCCACTTTCCTTCACTTTCACATTAACATATATAACATATTTAAACCATAAAACTATTAAGATTAGTGTGGAATACACACCTGATTTGTTTAGCGTTTCCTTGAGATTCCAAAGCAAGATCTAATGTTTAGATCCTTAATTCCTACATTTGGTTTATCAAGTATTACTTAACATAAATTCTATTTTGGTTATAATATCCAAATCCTAGTAGGATTTGTAAAGAGGCTTACCTTTGATGCCGATTTGATGTTTATTCAAATCCAAAACTTTGTTTTCCTTCACTTGATATTCTACCAACCTTAAATCTCAACAAAATTTAGTTTTCGCTTTTAATAATTATAGATCTTATCTATGTAATCACACAACCTTGGCAGAATACTTACCTTATGGATTTTAAATCCCAAAACTTCACCTTCCCTTTTTTCCTTGTAATCGGCCAACACCTAGATCTCTGAATAGGTTAGTTTTTGATCAATTTGATCTAATTGACTAAGATTTGGCCTTGGCCAAATGTATAGGCTTACTTACCTTGAAGTTCTCAAATCCCGAAGTTGATTTAATTCCTGCCGAAATCACTTGTTAGATTTGAACTATTATTTAACTATGGAAGGGACCTTTTTGCCGAATGTATGTTGATGTACTTACCTCGTTTTTGAATCCCGGATGATCTCTTTTAATATTCGGCTATGGCACTATTTGGGATCTCGAGGTTTTGGCTTTTGTGGATGGATAGTAAAAGAAAAGAAAAAGAAAGGAAAAGAGATGGAGAGAGTTTTGACAAGGAGGATTCGGCTAAAGAAAGAGAAAAGATTGTTGTTACTTTGACTAGGAGATTTGGCAAGAAGATGAAGAGAAGAGAATGGCTCTTTACTTTTCTCTCTTTGGCCGAAACTATTAGCCTTAGTGTCCCTAAATCCTCCAACTCTTCATTTGTGATAAGTTTCAATTTTATCAACTATGAAATTCCATCAAATCTCCTAATTAGCCAAAAGTTCTATTGAATAAAAACTCCTCTTCTTAGCTTCCCTTGTGCCGTCCAACTCCCCACTCATGGAAGCAAAATAAAACTTCTTTTATTTGCTTCCTAGATGACTCAAACTCAGGCCCAAAACCTCTTGCATTTGGGCCATTTCCTAAGGCCTTAGATGGCATCTTTAGGCCACATTTCCAAGTCCGTTATTGGGTCAAATTTCATGTAATTTATATTTTTAGGGTCACTTGGTCCTAAGCTCCCCTTTGGGCTCTTAATTTCGACATTCCGGGGTCAATTTTAAGTTTCCTAAAATTTTCGCGCGGCTCTGTATTTTCTAAGTTTCCAAAATGTTTAGTTTCCTATTTTGGCTTGGTTTCCAAAATGTTTAGTTTCCTATTTTGGTTTGGTTTCCAAAATGTTTAGTTTCCTATTTTGGTTTGGTTTCCAAAATGTTCACTTTCCTAATTTCTTTAGGTTTCCAAAAATGTCTAAGTTTCCAAAAATGTCTAAGTTTCCAAAAATGTCCATTTCCATTTCCATTTCCATTTCCATTTCCATTTCCATTTCCATTTCCATTTTCATTTCCATCTCCATTTCATTTCTAGGTTTCCAAAAGTATCAAAATTTATTCATAGTACTTGAAACTTGTCATTTCATACAATTAAACCGGAAATGCATAGGCCCTATTCAGGGATGTTACGCTTCTACCCCTTAAACAAAATTTCGTCCTCGAAATTTTCTAACTAAACAATTGAGGGTATTGTTGTCTCATTGCCTCTTACGCTCCCACGAAGCTTCCTCCGATCCATGATTGTGCCATAATACTTTAACTAGAGGAACCGCTTCCTTCGTAGTATTTTCACGTCACGTTCGAATTTGAATCGGCTCTTCCTCGTAGGTTAAGTCCGCCTTAGCTCCACTTCTTCTACTGGTACTATGTGAGAGGGATCCGATCGATAACGACGTAGCATGGACACATGGAACACGTCATGCATTTGCTGCAACTCCGGTGGCAACTCTAGCTGGTATGCCACTGGTCCCACTCGCTTTAGTACCCGATAGGGCCCGATAAATCTTGGGCTTAATTTCCCTTTCCGACCAAACCTCATCACTTTCTTCCATGGTGAGACATTTAGAAACACTTGGTCTCCTACTTCAAACTCTATTTCCTTCCGCTGAGGTCGGCATAAGACTTCATCTATCTCGAGGCTTCTTTTAACCGTGTTCAATTATTTCAACCTTCTCTTCATCTCGCCACTATCTCTTGTCCCAAAACTCGACGTTCTCCTAACTCAGGTCCAACAAGTAGGAGTACGACACTTTCGTCTGCATAATGCTTCATATGGTGCCATTCAATGCTAGCTCGATAATCGTTGTTGTAGGCGAACTCGCTAAAGGCAAGTAGTCCTCCCAACTTCCTTGAAAATCCATCACACATCCTCTCAACATATCCTCCAACACTTGTATTACTCGTTCGAATCGCCCGTCCGATTGTGGATGAAAGGTAGTAGTGAAATCCAACTTGGTGCCTAAAGCTTGATGAAGTGCCTTCCAAAATCGAGGCGTAAACATTGGGTCTCTATCGTAGATGATCGACATTGGTACTCCATGTAACCTCACAATTTCTGCCACATATAACTTGGCTAGCTTTTGAAGGGGATAATCCATTCTTACTGGGATGAAATGTGCGGACTTAGTCAAACGGTCTACTATAACCCATACCGAGTCCTTCTTAGTAGGCGTAAGGGGAAGCCCACTAACGAAGTCCATGGTAATCCTTTCCCACTTCCACTGCGGAATCTGGATTGGCTGAAGCAATCCCGATGGAACTTGGTGTTCAGCCTTAACTTGCTGACACGTCCGACATCTTCCCACAAATTCAGAACTTCTCGTTTAAGATCCGCCACCAAAGCTGTTCTCTTAAATCTCAGACAACAATACCTCCGGGATGCATAGCATAAGGACTACTATGCGCTTCTCAAGGATCTTCTCTTAACTCCTTGTCTCTTGGCATACAGACTTTCCCTTTGTAGCACAATACTCCTTCATCATTAATCTCATAGTCCTCCAACTCTCCGTTTTGTGCTTTTTGTAGCTTAACATTTAAATCTTCATCAACCAACTGTCCCTCTTTCACTTCCTTCAACCATGTTGGCTTGACTTGTAACTCGCCAACAAACTTCCATCCTCATATAAGCTTAAATGAGCGAACATTACTCTTAGGTCCGCACAACCTTCCTACTTAAAGCATCACCACTACATTTGCCTTGCCTTGATGATATTCTATCGAGCATACATAGTCTTTCGATAATTCCACCCACCTTCATTGCCTCAAGTTTAACTCCTTTTGAGTCAACAGTACTTGAGACTCTTGTGGTCCAGATAGATCAACGACCTTTCTCCATCAGATAATGCCTCCACACCTTCGTGAGCGAAAACCACTGCTGCCAATTCCAAGTCATGGGTTGGGTTGTTCACCTCATGCGGCCTTAACTATCGGGACGCATAAGCGACTACCTTTCCATCTTGCATAAGAACACATCCTAACCCGTATGTGAAGCGTCCACGAGATACCACAAAATCCTTTCCGCCTCAAAGTTGAATCAACACCGAGCTTAGTTAATACCTTTTTAAGTTTTTCAAAACTCTCCGTTGCTTATCCGTCCACACAAAGGGTACTTCTTTCCTCAACAATTTTGTTAATGGCGCGACTATCGGCGAGAATCCTTCCACGAACCTTCGTAATAGCCTTTGCCAACCCTAAGAAACTACGAATCTCCCTTACCGACTTAGGTGGTTTCCAATCCAACAACGCTTCCATTTTCTTAAGATCCACCCTTATTCCTCGATGAGACACCACGTGTCCTAAGAAAGCAACTTCTAAGCCAAAATTCACACTTGCTGAATTTGGCATAAAGCTTCTTCTCCCTTAATACTTGTAACACAATCCGGAGATGCTCATCATGCTCCTCTTCAGACTTAGAATATACCAAGATATCATCGATGAATACCACAACAAACCTGTCTAAGTAAGGTTGGAACACTCGGTTCATCATATCCATGAACGCGGCTAGAGCATTCGTCAACCCAAACGACATTACTACAAACTCAAAGTGACCATATCTTGTCCTAAAAGCGGTCTTATGGATATCACCTTCTTCACCTTCACTGATGGTATCCCGATCAGAATCGATCTTCGAAAACATCATGGCTCCTTCAAACTTGATCGAACAAGTCATCGATCCTTGGCAAGGGATACTTGTTCTTGATGGTCACTTATTCAATTGATTTATAGTCTATGCACATACGCATAGTTCCGTCCTTCTTCTTCACAAAGCAGGACCGGTGCTCCCCATGGAGACACATCTGGGCGAATAAACCCATGATCCAATAATTCCTAGATTTGAGCCTTAAGCTCCACTAATTCCTTTAGCGCCATTCTATGGAGCAATTGACACAGCGCATTCTCGGTAGTAAGTCTATTCCAAATTCTACTTCTCTATCTGGGGGTATTCTGGTAATTCCTCTGAAACACATCCTCAAGTCCCTTACCGCTCGACTCCTTGACACCTTCCTTATTTCCATCCAACACACTTACAAAGGCTAAGAACGCCTGCACCCTTTACGTACCATCCTTTCAAATTTTAAGCACCGAAAATACATTAGTCAAATAGTTCCTTCTCTCTCTATCATAATGACCACCTCATCCTCGGGGTCCTTAGTTCCATTTGTTTAGCCGCACAATCCAACACGGCTCGATGTTCTACTAACCAATCCATACCAAGTATAAGGTCAAATTCCAAGAAGTAATTCCATTAGGTCACCAAAGCTCACTCCCTAAATTTCTAGGGTATATTCAAAGATCTTATTTACTACTATAGTTTGGCCTAGTGGGCTTACCACCGTCATCTCCTTATCAGAAAGTTCAGAGTCTAGGCCTAGTGTCTCAACTACACTACAGGCAACATAAGAATGGGTCAAGCCCACATCAATTAAAGCATAATAGGGTTTACTATGAATGAGGAACGTACCGGTTATGACGTCTGACGCATCTTTATCCTCCCTACGGTGAACCGCATAAACCAAACCCGTCTGTCTTGCCTCAGTATTGGTGGCACCTCTGCCACGTCCTCTGCCAGCACTATTACCTCTATTATTTGAACCTCGACCTCGTTGAGGTCATTGCCTGTCCTCCCTACCTACGATTAACATTACGAGTTCTTTGGTCGTCATCATCGATATCTTTGGACAGGTCCTTGAGCATATGGTCCTTAGACCCACATTTAAGACATGCTCTATCTTTTTCCAACACTCACCGAGTGCTTCTTTCCACAATACTCACAAGGACGTCATCGCCTCTCGGTATCAACTTGTCGACCCTTCGATCCCCGATTACGGGCCTTTTACGCACATTTCCGATGATCCATAACCTTTCTTGGGTCTATTCACGCCGAGTTACGCCTAGTCGAGTCCTTGATTCCTTCACTACCTTAGCCTTTTCAACCAACGTGGAGAACTCCCGCTCCTGATGTGGAGCTATCAATAACCTTAGGTCATCCCTTAATCCGTCCTCAAAACGGACACAGCGTTCATGTTCAGTCGTGACTACTCCTCGAGCATATCGGCTTAACCTCAAAAATTCAGCCTCATATGCCGCCATCGATTTGTTCCTTGAACTAGTCCTAGAAAAGCTTTTATTGCTCATCAATGTACCGAAAAGTCGACATACTTCTTCCGATATGCCTCCTTAGCATACTCCCACGTCAGATCCTCTGCTGTGGCACCATCACAGACGATTAGCCACCATTGGTATGCTTCATCACGTAATGAGGCTACCATCCTTTCAACTTCTCCTCGGGGTCGGTCGAGTTTATACATAATACGCTTAGTTGCTTCCAACCAATACTCGGCAGATTGGGTGCCACACCGACACTCCACGGAACACCTCGGCCAGATTGGCTCGAGTCGCTCGGTCATGATTTTTGAGCTCACGAATTTCCACCGCGCCACCACCATTTCAATACTGCAACATGGCTCGCGACATACCTCATCCTGGCTCTGAGCCTCTTGCTCGACATTAATAGTGGGGGTGGTGGTGGTGGTGGTAACTTCGTTGTCGAACCTTGACTGATCTAACGGGTTCGACACGCTTATTCTTCCTCTCAAGGCGTCCTTGACGATCGCGTCCTCTAGAACTTATTTTCTAGCGTCGAGATCCGATTAAGAAATTTTATGGATTAGTCTTTGTTCCACTTATTTATCAACAAGGAGTTTTATGGAAAGGGATTTAAGAGTGGTTCTTTCGTATTCATACAAACACACAGTCTTTTCCATTCATTCATTCATCCATCAAACAAGTATGAACTTTCGTTCATTCAGAGAAAAGTTGTAGTTTTTGTTTGTTGTTGTTTTTCCACTACCCGAGGGTATTTTCGTAATTTGTCCAACAGGGGTATTTTCGTAATTTGTCAAAATAAGGTTCCTTGGTGATTTTGTCACAATTTATTTTGGAAATTCCAAAATCTCGGGGTAATTTGGAAAAATTTTCGTCTCGAGGTATTTTTTAATTTTTTAATCTCGAGGTATTTTGGTAATTTTTCACAAATCGAGGTAAATTTGTAAAATTTAATAAATCGGGATATTTCGAAGTTGTAAAACTCGAGTGTTCTTTCGTAATTGTTCCTTCAAAATGGGAATGTTGCAAAAATTTTAATATTCGTGGTCATTTGGTAATTTTGTAAGTCGAGGGCAATTTTGTAATTTTTCCAAAATCGAGGTATTTTGATATTTTGCAAGTTAGGGCTTTTGGAATGTTTATAAAATAATAAAATTTTGGTAAAAGCTGTTGAGTAGTTGAATCATTTTATAAACCAAGGGCACTTTGGTAATTTTACCACTAAGGGCATTTTGTAATTTGTATGGATCAAAATTTTTTTCAAAATAATTGTGTACAAAATAGTTTTCGTGAATTAAGGATAAGAGAAGGAAAGTGATTTAAGAATTTTAATTTAATATTAAGTGTTAAAAAAAATGGCTAATTCCTTTCGGGTTTTATTTATTGAGTTTAGCCTATGACTGAGCCTTCTTGGTCAAGGTGAACCAAAGCTACACACCAGGCAGGATTCGCGTGGAGAGGAGGTGAGTCACGCGGACTGCTTAAATACCAAGCTCCCACTGAAACCATTCCTAGACATGCGTACAGTAAGGGTTGCCACACCCGCTAAGTCCTCTAGGTTAGGGTGAACCAAAGCTACGCACTAGGTAGGATTCAAGAAGAGGAGGTGAGTCACTAGGACTGCTTAAATACCAAGCTCTTCAGGATCCACTCCTAGACATGCGTACCATGGTTGCCACACCCTAGCTTAATTGACTTAGTCATAGGTTGGTTTAGTGCCTTAAATCTTATGTGTTTGTGTTTGAGTAGTCTAATCCTAGAGTTCAAGTTCCTATCATGCTATTCTACGTTCCATGCCTTTTCTACCCTTATATAAATCATGAAATCACACATAGAGTTAGGGGTACTTACACGGTGGATCATGGTTTGAGACTTAGGGGCCATGTCTTTATACTGTCCATTTGTAAAATACTTTCATAAAACTCATTTGGCCTTGTTAAAAAAACGTTTTGGGCCTTAGGCCACAGTAGAGAGTTTGAACTGGCTCGATACCAAATGAAACACCCCACACCCGCCCACGAGAATGGATGGATCTGTATGTTCCTCAAGTAACCGGTTCAAATTCATTCTAATACTTTGAAAATCGTGAGTTTTGGAAGATAGTTCGTTGTGGGTTGGGCTTGAGTTGAAAACAAATTTATTTTATAACAAAACCCATTTATTTCAAGTGACAAAATATTTAAACTTGTTTCATATTAAGTGGGCTTACTTTTGTATAAAGCCCTAAATTCATAACATAGTAATTATAGCGAAAATAAAATTAAATTACGGTGGCCTTATTACATGAAACAAACCCAAAATAATAAATTGTACAAGACTCAAAATAAAATAAAGGTTCAAATTAAATCAACTTCAAGTCGATGATGGCCACCACAAGTTCTCGCCAGGTCCATTCTTGCTCATCACCAAACATATTCCCACAACGGGGTGAGCCGATAGACTCGGTGTGTAACCAACACTAAACATAATAGAAATAGGCACACCATAAAAATCATATGCATATAAAAATTCAAGTGTAATGATGCAAACCCAACCCAAACCTATATGCCATCCGCTACACTCCACCCGTACCAACTTTTGTGCAAGTGGGGACTACTAAGTCAACCCTCCATCCGCTACACTCCATCGAAGGCGTCATTGCAATCGGCGTGCTCATCGCCCATCGATAATATTGTGGCATAGCCACCAATGAAATGTAACCGGTTACCACTTAGTGAGACCAAGTCATCACATTCACTTAGTGAGACCTAAGTCATCACATTCACTTCCCTTCTTCAATTGACCAATGCCCCAAATAATAAATATCATGCATAACATATTTCTATTTCACTTTCACATCACTTTCCACTTGTATAACATTTTTCGAAATCCTAGCGAGAGTAGGAAAACGTGCTAATACTTTGTACCATAATATGGCACTTTAGCCACTTTCCTTCACTTTCACATTAACATATATAACATATTTAAACCATAAAACTATTAAGATTAGTGTGGAATACACACCTGATTTGTTTAGCGTTTCCTTGAGATTCCGAAAGCAAGATCTAATGTTTAGATCCTTAATTCCTACATTTGGTTTATCAAGTATTACTTAACATAAATTCTATTTTGGGCTATAATATCCAAATCCTAGTAGGATTTGTAAAGAGGCTTACCTTTGATGCCGATTTGATGTTTATTCAAATCCCGGAAACTTTGTTTTCCTTCACTTGATATTCAGCCAACCTTAAATCTCAACAAAATTTAGTTTTCGGCTTTTTAATAATTATAGATCTTATCTATGTAATCACACAACCTTGGCCGAATGCTTACCTTATGGATTTTAAATCCCAAAACTTCACCTTCCTTTTTTCCTTGTAATCGGCCAACACCTAGATCTCTCGAATAGGTTAGTTTTTGATCAATTTGATCTAATTGACTAAGATTTGGCCTTGGCGAATGTATAGACTTACTTACCTTGAAGTTCTCAAATCCAAAGTTGATTTAATTCTGCCAAATCACTTGTTAGATTTGAACTATTATTTAACTATGGAAGGACCTTTTGCCGAATGTATGTTGATGTACTTACCTCGCTTTTGAATCCGGATGATCTCTTTTAATATTCGCTATGGCACTATTTGGGATCTCGAGGTTTTGGCTTTTGTGGATGGATAGTAAAAGAAAAGAAAAAGAAAGGAAAAGAGATGGAGAGAGTTTTGACAAGGAGGATTCGCTAAAGAAAGAGAAAAGATTGTTGTTACTTTGACTAGGAGATTTCGGCAAGAAGATGAAGAGAAGAGAATGGCTCTTTACTTTTCTCTCTTTGGCCGAAACTATTAGCCTTAGTGTCCCTAAATCCTCCAACTCTTCATTTGTGATAAGTTTCAATTTTATCAACTATGAAATTCCATCAAATCTCCTAATTAGCCAAAAGTTCTATTGAATAAAACTCCTCTTCTTAGCTTCCCTTGTGCCGTCCAACTCCCACTCATGGAAGCAAAATAAAACTTCTTTTATTTGCTTCCTAGATGACTCAAACTCAGGCCCAAAACCTCTTGCATTTGGGCCATTTCCTAAGGCCTTAGGTGGCATCTTTAGGCCACATTTCCAAGTCCGTTATTGGGTCAAATTTCATGTACTTTATATTTTTAGGGTCACTTGGTCCTAAGCTCCCCTTTGGGCTCTTAATTTTGACATTCCGGGATTAATTTTAAGTTTCCTAAAATTTTCGCGCGGCTCTGTATTTTCCAAGTTTCCAAAATGTTTAGTTTCCTATTTTGGCTTGGTTTCCAAAATGTTTAGTTTCCTATTTTGGTTTGGTTTCCAAAATGTTTAGTTTCCTATTTTGGTTTGGTTTCCAAAATGTTCACTTTCCTAATTTCTTTAGGTTTCCAAAAATGTCTAAGTTTCCAAAAATGTCTAAGTTTCCAAAAATGTCCATTTCCATTTCCATTTCCATTTCCATTTCCATTTCCATTTCCATCTCCATTTTCATTTCTAGGTTTCCAAAAGTATCAAAAATTTATTCATAGTACTTGAAACTTGTCATTTCATACAATTAAACTGGAAATGCATAGGCCCTATTCAGGATGTTACAAACTATTTTGAGATAACTTGTTTCGTGTTTTGATGATATTGTTTGATCATGCCATGAACTATTATTTATGCTTGATTATGGTTTAATCATGTGAGAGTGGTATTATTATTTGTGCATGTTAGATTATGATAGGAAAGACTTATTAATTGGTTCATGTTGATGAGCTTAATATATGGTATATACATTGATAATGTTGGATTCATGATTCGCAAAGTATTAGATTCTTATTATTGAGTATATGGTATAGTATATGTTATGTATTGAGATTATCTTGGAAGACCGAATATGTAGTTAAGTGATTGATTTTGTGTATGTATTTTAAGAAGGAGAAATGGTGAATGATGGTATAATTTGGCATGATAATGAGGTAAAATGATGGATATGTATTTGATTGAGTATTGGCTATATAAGCTTGGTTGCTAAATGATATGTAAAGAATATGTTTCATGACTATTTTGTTGTGAAACAGTTTTAGTTACAGCAGTGATATGATTTTGAAAATCACCAAAAATAGGAGGAATTGAATTAGAAAGTGAATAAGACATAGAATTAAAGTTTATTATGTCTATTTTGATATGAAAGAAACAAGTTAGACAAAGGAATTATATATAATGAGATATTTAAGTTTTAGTGAGACTTGTCCTGAATGAATTCGTGAGTCCCTGTTCTGTCTTAGAAAAATTGTTAAAATTGTACAAAAATAATTATGGAGTATAGTTTATATTTTAGAATCCTTAATGAGTATATTTTGATTGGAATATACAAGGACATTATTGAAATTTTGTGCAGTGAGATAACTGAGTTTTTGTAAAGATAGGTCAGAATTATCAAACAGTGAAATAAGGGTAACTTTGATGAATAAACTGTACTAATTGGCCACATGAAAAATTCTGGAAAAATTATGGTAAAAATTTATATGAGTCTAGTTTCAATAAAAATTTACGGATCTAAATTTTGAGTTTCGTAACTCGAGTTATGGTAAATTTAGTCAGCCTGATGCAGTTGGACAGCTTTAAATTTTCATGCCCCAAACTAGTAGTCAAGACTAGTAATGCCCCATACTCGACTCCGGCAAAGGTTTCGGGTAAGGGGTGTTACATTTTATTGGTATCAGAGCTACGGTTTAGTCGATTCTAGGACTACCGTAGTATGTAAGAGTCTAGCTATACATGCCTTTAAATTGTATATATGATGGTGTGGTGACTTCTGACAATTTCGATTGTATTTTATATAGTAAATGGATTCTGATCCCGATAGAGCCGTAGCCGATGATGTGGAGAGTGTCGCGCTGGTCTCGCACATGGATCGATGCCACTAGACTCTCAACCAGATTACGGGTAACCACGAGGAGAGGCTAAACAAGCCTTCTACCAAATGATGAATGAATGGTTTACCCAGTTTGTTCAGAATAATCCAACGGTACAACAACCTCCACCCCCGAATAATCCAACTCCGGTTCCTTCAGAACCCCCAATGATAGATCCAATGAGATCTAGTAGGCCTCCTGTTGATAAAATTAGGAAATTTGGGGCGAAGAATTCAAGGCTAATGATGATGATGATGCAGAGCGAAATGAAATGTGGCTTGATAACACTATTCGGTACTTGATGAGCTCTCTTGCACTCCATTTAATGTTTGAAATGTGCTATATCTTTGCTTCTGGACACCGCTTATCACCGTGGAATACACTAGTATCGTGGTTCCAAAAGAAAAGTGACGGGATTTCTTCCGAATGAATTAGTAAGAAATATATCACCAAAGGTTCATCGACCGTAAACGTAAAGAATTTCTTGAACTAAAACAGGGCAAATGTCGTTGGTGAATATGAGCGAAAATTTGTTAGATTGAGCCGATATGCCCGGGAGTGTGTATCTACTGAAGCCATTATGTGCAAAAGGTTTGAAGATGGTTTGAATGAAGATTTGAAGTTACTAGTTGGCATTCTTGAGATCAAAGAATTTGTGACACTAGTTGAGCGAGCTTGCAAAGCTGAAGAGCTTGGGAAAGAGAAAAGAAAGGCTGAGACAGAAGCTAGAGACACCCGTAAAAGATCGTCGGTAAGAATTTTCATTCCACATCTAAAAAGTTTAGAGATGACTTCAGTCGACACAAAGCTACTTCAGATTCATTTAGACGTGATCGACCTCCAGTGGGTTCCCGAGCTACCTCGATGGCTAGTGTTGGTAACGTCCCATAGAATCAAGTTGAATGCAAACATTGTGGAAAATGGCATCCTGGGAGTTGTAGAGTTCGTGACCGGTCTTGCTTTAAATGTGGATCCTCAGACCATTTTATTCGAGAATGCCCGTTGTTAGTGAGCGAATACTGACCTGAGAACTCTAGACCGAGTAGTACATGCTGAAGATGCAGGCGGACCATCTAGGCATTACGCAATGTAGGTGGTGGTCAGAGAGGGACAAAGAACACAACAGATCGATCTGAGGCTAGAGCTCCGGCTAGAGCTTATGTTACTCGAGCTAGAGAGGATCTTTGCTTCTCCGGATGTCATTACCGTACTTTCACTCTTTATAATACTACTGTGATTGCATTGATTGATCTGGTTCGACCCATTCATATGTATGTGAAACTACGGTATTCAAGAAGACTCGCCATTGAGTCTCTGAGTTTGTGATTCGCGTATCCAACCCTTTGGGTAGATGTGTGTTTGTTAATAAAGTGTGTAAAGTTGCCCATTGATGATTCGGGATTTTTGCTTCCGATTGATTTAATCTTGTTGCCTTTCGATGAGTTTGATATAATTTTGGGAATGGATGGTTAACTTCGCATGATGCAAAGGTGAATTGCAAAAGAAAGCTTATTGATTTGAGACACCGAATGGTGAGATCATTAGAATTGAATCCAATGATTGGTGGGTTTCCTACGCTTATATCATCGATGTTAGCCGAAAGTATGTGAGAAAAGGTGTGAAGCTTATTTGGCTTATGTAATGGATAATAAATTGTCTGAGAAACAGATTGAATCTGTACCGATTGTATGTGAATACTCAGATGTGTTTCCTGAAGAACTACCGGGTTTACCCCCTATACGAGAGATTGAGTTTGGCATTGAATTAGCTCCGGGAACGACTCCGATCTCAATATCTCCATATTGGATGGCACCTACTGAGCTAAAAGAGCTGAAAGCACAGTTGCAAGAGTTAACAGATAGGGGCTTTGCATGACCAAGTTTCTCTCCTTGGGGTGCACTAGTTCTTTTTGTGAGAAAGAAAGATGGAACGATGCGAATGTGTATTGATTACCGGCAACTAAATAAGGTGACTATAAAGAATAAGTACCCGTTACCTCGGATTGATGATTTGTTTGATCAGTTGAAAGGGGCTTCAGTATTTTCGAAGATAGATTTGAGATCGGGTTATTATCGATTCTTGAGTCGAGATACAGATGTGCTAAAGACGCATTAGACGAGGTACGGACATTTTGAGTTTTTGGTAATGCCTTTTGGGCTTACTAATGCACCTGCTATTTTTATGGATTTGATGAATCGGGTTTTTAGACAGTTTTTGGATCGATTTGTGGTGGTATTTATTGATGACATATTGATCTACTCCAAAGATGAAGTTGAACATTTGAACATTTGAGGTTAGTGCTACAAACTTTGCGAGATCATCACCGTGTGCGAAGTTTAGTAAGTGTGAGTTCGGATGAAAGAGGTCACTTTTTGGGACATGTGGTTTCAACATCGGGCATTGAGTTGATCCAAACAAAATCTCGGCTATACTTGATTGGAAGCCACCGAAAAATGTTTCCGAGATTCAAAGTTTTCTGGGACTTGCAGGTTACTATCGACGATTTGTGAAAGATTTTTCTATGATAGCAACCCCGTTAACAAAGTTACTGCAGAAAGATGTCCGGTTTGAATGGTCAGAAAAATGTCAGAAAAGTTTTGATCAGTTGAAAGCCCTTTTGACAGAAGCTCCAGTATTAGTTCAGCCTGAATCGGGTAAAGAATTTATTGTGTACTCTGATGCTTCTTTAAATGGTTTGGGCTGCGTTTTGATGCAGGAAGGCAAAGTTGTAGCCTACGCTTCAAGACAATTGAAGCCGCATGAAAGAAATTACCCTACGCATGATTTAGAGCTTGCAGCCATTGTGTTCGCACTGAAGATTTGGCGTCATTACTTATTTGGCGAGAAATGTCATGTTTACTCAGATCATAAAAGTCTGAAGTATCTAATGACTCAGAAAGACCTGAATTTGAGACAACGCAGGTGGCTAGAATTGTTGAAAGACTATGAATTGGTGATTGACTATCACCCGGGAAAAGCTAATGTTGTTGCGGATGCATTAAGTCAGAAATCATTATTTGCTCTTCGTGCATTGAATGCACAGATGGCTATGTCTAGTGATGGTTCGATCATAGGAAGTTACGAGCAAGACCGATGTTTATTCAACAAATTTGTGATGCATGAAAGTTGACAAGAATATGATTGCTAAACGAATTCGATTAATGAAAAAGGTGCGAGTCGATTTTTAGATTGATGCAAATGACTGTTTGAATTTTAAAAGCGAATATGTGTTCCAAAGAACTTCGATTTGATCTGAGATGATTTTGAGTGAGGCTCATAGTGGCCGACTATCGATACATCCGGTATACGAAAATGTATAACGGCTTGAAAGCAGTTCTATTGGTGGCCTAGTATGAAACGAGATATATCCGAATTTGTTTCAAAGTGCCTAATTTGTCGACAAGTAAAAGCCGAGCATCAAGTGCCTTACGGGTTGCTTCAAATTGATCATGATACACGAGTGGAAATGGGATAAAATTACAATGGATTTTGTATCCGGTCTTCCTATGACACCAAGTAAGAAAGATGCCGTGGGTGATAGTTGATGGACCGACGAAATCAGCTCATTTTGTGCTGGTTAAATGCATTTTTCACTCGATAAACTTGCTGAATTGTATGTATCGCAAATTGTAAGATTGCATGGTGTACCGAGCTCCATTGTGTCGAGACGAGACCCGAGATTTACATCGCGATTTTGGAAGAAGTTGCAAGATGCTTTAGGTACTAACTACATTTTAGTACTGACCTTTCATCCATGAGATGCACGGTTCGGTCGAGCGAACTATTCAAATACTTGAGGACATGTTGAGATGTTGCGTTCTCGAGTTTGAAGGTGCGTGGGAACGATACTTACCTTTGATTGAATTTGCTTATAATAATAGCTTTCAATCAAGTATCAAAATGGCACCTTATGAAGCCTTATACTGGTAAAATGTTGAACACCATTATCTTTGGTGAGCTCGGTGAAAATAAGATACACGGGTTGATATGATTAAAGAGACCGAAGAAAGTGGCCATAATCAAAGATAATTTGAAAGTCGCATCGGATCGACAAAAGTCCTATCTTGATTTGAAACGTAAAGATATTGAATTCGGATCGGAGATCGAGTCTTTTAAAGGTTTCACCATGGAAGAAAGTGCTCCGTTTTGGCCGGAAGGCAAGTTGAGCCCGAGGTTCATTGGACCGTATGAGATCATTGAACGTATTGGGCTGTTGCTTATATATTGAAGCTACCCTACGAATTAGAAAAGATACACGATGTATTTCATGTTTCTATGCTCTGTAGATATAGAGCGGATCCGTCACATGTGATTGCTCCGTCGAGATTGAGATACGATCGATATGACGATGAGGAAAAGCCGATCCGTATTCTAGCTCGGAAATAAAAGAGTTGAGAAATAAAAGAATTTAGTTAGTGAAGGTTCTATGGAATCGTCACGGAGTTGAAGAGGCTACGTGGGAGCTCGAGGATTCAATGAGGCAACAATATCCGACCTTGTTTAGCGGTAAGATTTTCGGGACGAAAATCCTTAAGGGGAGAGTTATAATGAATAAAATTGACCCTAATCGAACGGTGGTTTCGGGACCACGAATCCGAGCCTGATAAATATTTAAATATCATATTTAGTGTTTATTTTATATGAATTTATATGTGTGAAAATTTAGAGAAAAATTTTATCGTTTGAGTATCGAATTTGATAAAAGGACCTAATCGCGTAAAAAGTAAAAGTTACAAATTAAAGTATAAAGTGTTAAATTGAGTGTGGCTTTTAAATAGGGAGTATTGAAATGGTAAATACCCCATTTTAAGGGTTAGTGGCGACCATGGACAAGTTTGTCCATAAGTTAAAGTGTTTGATTATTTTAATTAAAAGGTTGGTTTAGTAATTTGGTAAAAAAATTTATTATATGTTAAAATAATCAAGAAAAAGAAGCCATCATCTTTTTTCATCCATGGCGGTTGTGAAGGAAAGAAATAAGCTTTCAACCCTTTAAAATTTCGGCACTTTGAAGCCAAAAATCTAAGGTGAGTTTTAGTTAGTTTTGATAAATTTTACGTTTTGAGATTGTTGCTTCAAACCGTAACCCACCCATGTTGTAATTTTTGAATCTAAGCATGTTTGATGTTTGGCCATTGTTGTATTCATGTGGTTTTGATATTTGATGATTTTAGATGAAAGATATGTAAAGGATTAATATGTTTTGTGTTGGAAGTTTTGATGAAATTGAGTTTTAGGGCTAAATTGTAAAATAAATTTTAGAGGGCCTATTTGCAAAATAAATGAAATGTCAGGACTTGTAAGGCCCCTAGGAACATTCGCCCTTGCATAGTTTTGGCTAATTTGGTGTATTTTGTGTGTTATGCAAATAGGACTAAATTGCAAAGTTGTGAAATTCTAGGGTAAAATAGTAATTTGCCCATTTATGTGCTTAGGGACTAAATTGAGGTGAATTGTGGTTGAATGAGCTAAACTTTAATGTGTTTTAGATCAAGAGCAAAGAAAACTAATTAGGCCAGGGAAAGTCGAAGGTTCTCGAATAAGCAGATTCATACGGACTATCGACAACCGAGGTAAGTCCTTAAGCAAGTATAGATTATCGAATTATTATGAATGTACTAAATGATGTTATTAAATAAAGTTTTCTATAAACTCTTATGTTAGCGAATGTGAAAGTATTGGTATGGGATTGGTTGAAATTTTATATAAGTGATAGTGAATTTGAAATGAAATGTTGTTATATCTCTAAACGAGTTGGTATGTTAAAGTGACTTGAATAATGTGTGTTTTATGCTATTTTGGGCAGCATTACTGTAAGGTGTATAAGTTGGTAATGACATATTCGGCTTCGTGCCTAGCGTGCTTAGTGCCTGGTGACATATTCGGGCTTCGTGCCTAGCGAGCTTAGTCTTGGTGACACATTCGACTTCGTGCCTAGCGTGCTTAGTGCTGGGTGACATATTCGGCTTCGTGCCTAGCGAGCTTAGTGCCGGTGACATATTCGGCTTCGTGCCTAGCAGGCCTTGTGCGGTGTTTGATTTCGGCTTTAATGCCTAGCGTGCTTTATCTTGGGTGATGTGTTTTACCAAGGAGAAACCAAATTGTGGTTCAAGGTAAATCGTAACTAATGTGCTTAGTAAAGGCTCAGATAAGTAAGTAAGGTTTGATATGTTTTAATGTTGCTAGAGTTTATTTAATGCCATGAGTACAGTGATATGTATATTGAGATTACGATTGATGTACACAAGTATTATGTGACTGAGTTTGAGCTTGAATGTGCTATAATGAATATTTGGTTTCCTAATAGTAGTGCTAAAGGTGTAAGAAATTTTAATATGATAACATGGTTGAGATAAATGATTTAAATGATTAAGTAATTGAATGTAGTATCATTTTGAGCTTGGGACTTACTAAGCTAGTAAGCTTACTGTGTGTGTGTTTTTGTCTACCTTTGTTTTATAGATCTTGAATCGAACTACAGGCTCGAAGGATCATCCGTGAAGTCAACCACACTATCTACTTTCTTTTGGGTATTGAAAACTTAGTTTGTTATTTAAAAAGGGCATGTATAGGCTAGATTGAACCATATAACTAATGTTTTGTAATAGTGTAAATATGCTAGCCATGCGAAAATGGCTAAATATTTTGAGATAACTTGTTTCGTGTTTTGATGATATTGTTTGATCATGCCATGAACTATTATTTATGCTTGATTATGGTTTAATCATGTGTGAGAGTGGTATTATTATTTGTGCATGTTAGATTATGATAGGAAAGACTTATTAATTGGTTCATGTTGATGAGCTTAATATATGGTATATACATTGATAATGTTGGATTCATGATTCGGCAAAGTATTAGATTCTTATTATTGAGTATATGGTATAGTATATGTTATGTATTGAGATTATCTTGGAAGACCGAATATGTAGTTAAGTGATTGATTTTGTGTATGTATTTTAAGAAGGAGAAATGGTGAATGATGGTATAATTTGGCATGATAATGAGGTAAAATGATGGATATGTATTTGATTGAGTATTGGCTATATAAGCTTGGTTGCTAAATGATATGTAAAGAATATGTTTCATGACTATTTTTGTTGTGAAACAGTTTTAGTTATAGCAGTGATGTGATTTTGAAAATCACAAAAATAGGAGAAATTGAATTAGAAAGTGAATAAGACATAGAATTAAAGTTTATTATGTCTATTTTGATATGAAAGAAACAAGTTAGGCAAAGGAATTATATATAATGAGATATTTAAGTTTTAGTGAGACTTGTCCTGAATGAATTCGTGAGTCCCTGTTCTGTCTTAGAAAAATTGTTAACAATTGTAAAAAATAATTATGGAGTATAGTTTATATGTTTAGAATCCTTAATGAGTCTATTTTTGATTGGAATATACAAGGACATTATTGAAATTTTTGCAGTGAGATAACTGAGTTTTTGTAAAGATAGGTCAGAATTATCAAACAGTAAAATAAGGGTAACTTTGATGAATAAACTGTACTAATTGGCCACATGAAAATTCTGGAAAAATTATTGTAAAAAGTTATATGAGTCTAGTTTCAATAAAATTTACGGATCTAAATTTTGAGTTTTGTAACTCGAGTTATGGTAAATTTAGTCAGCCTGATGCAGTTGGACAGCTTTAAATTTTCATGCCCCAAACTAGTAGTCAAGACTAGTAATGCCCCATACTCGACTCCGGCAAAGGTTTCGGGTAAGGGGTGTTACAGACTCAACCAGAAACGCATTCATATGGGGTACCCGTCATTATTGAACCCCAATGTCAAATACTTCGGCCCTATGGAATTTCCCAATGGGTTCAGGTCTTAACCCGAGTGATGATCAAGCCAAACTGGTTGTTCTGGTAGAAACAAAGAAAAGGGAAGAATGGACTTCAAAGGCCTTGAAGAAGAAGGAAAAGAAAACAAATAGTACCGATAGGTATAACAAGAGCCATTTAGAGCCGATTAAAGTAAACCAGCCAAGGATAGTAACTACCAGTAATCAGGTCTCTCCAAGGAAATACTCTAAAAAGCTCCAATTTATGCTAATCCCGATGGCGTATAAGGAGCTATATCTGTAATATCCGGGAATTAGGGCTTGTGCATTTTGCCTAATTGCATGTGCTTGTATGCCAGGATAAATTATGAATGTGTTTTATGAATTTTGTGAACCTTAGAATGTAGATAAATGCCTTAGAAATCATTAGATTTTAAATCTAAAAGAGGAAGCTAAGCAATGTGGTCTTAAGAGAAATTGTAGGGGAATTATGACACAAAAATGGGCTTGTTTAAGTGGCTTGGAGGTGCCACTTAAGGCTTGGTAGGTGACGCCACAAGCAAGGTGCAAGGGCCTAGGTTCGAGCTGCAAGGAAAGCAAATAAAAGAGTTTTATTTTGCTGTAGGAGTGAGCAGTAATGGGCGGCATTAAGGCATTAAAGGGATGAGTTTAATCCTTTTTAAAATTCGGCTAGATAAGGGGATAAATGATGGATTAATTTTATTAATTTGAATAGGATGATAAAGAGAAAATTTAGGGATTAGATAGGGGAAGAGTGTGGCCGGCCTAGGGACTTTCTCGAGGGGAATTTCAGTCAAGCTAGTAAAGGGAGAATAGCCAAATTTCATTCAGCAAATTAGCCTCCCTTTTCGTTTACTCTTTTTCTCTCCAAAGTTTTTCTTTTCTTCTTCTTCTATTCTAGCTGAAATCTTCCTCTCCCTAAAGACCACCATTGTCGATTCTTCCTAAGTCCCATACTCTTCCATTGAAGCCGAATCCCCATCATCAATCTTTCTCATTTCACTCTTGTTGAAGCCGATTTCTCAATAAGCCTTAAAAGCCGAAATCTGTCAAATATCTACTTAGCCTATAGCCGAATCTCTGTAGTGGTGTCAGGAAGGAATACTGTCGATTTCAATATTAAGGGTAAGGATTCTACCATCATCGTTCTATTTCTTTTTCTTGTGGCCGAAATCAAAAGCACTAATCCCATTAGAACTCTTTGGCCGAAACTTTGAAGGGTCTTCCGGGATTTCTCTTGCAGCTGATTTTAGGAGGGAGTCTTTTGGGATCTGTAGTGATCAAGGGATATCAACAACTTCAGGTGCAAGCAAGGATTTCGGGATTTAGATGAGTTAGGTAAGTGGATGGTAACATTCGGCCATAGGCCATTTTATTGAGATTAAATGTTAGATCGGATCTAACATTTATCTGTAGGGATTCCGGCAAATACCAGAAGCTAATTCGGGATTTAGATCCTCAAGGTAAGTGAATCTGACATTCAGCTAAGACCATACTTAGTGACTTAGATCTATGTCTTACTTCGTTTAAAAGCCGAAACTAATTAGTTCTGTGGTTTAGTGTCTAGCCGATTGCAAGAAGGGTCCTCATAAAGTTTTTGGGATTTGATTAGTAAGCAAATCGGCAGCAAGGTAAGATTTAAGTTGTGATAAATCCTTGAGATTGATTATTTGGCCGAATGGCCTTCAGCTAAAATGTGTGGTGTTGGCCGAATGTAGGAACTTGAGATCTAGAGGATTAGATCAGATTTTCGGGATTTCAGTGAGTTCATTAAGTAAATCAGGTGTGTACCCTACATTAAGCCTTAATAAATTTATGGTTATGTTTTAATAAATATGTTAATAAGAATATGTAAGATGTGGCTAAAAGTACCATGCAATGGTACAAAGTACTCAGGTACATTTACCCACTCCCACTATGAGTATGATATGATCTGTTATGGCATATATGTGAAACTATAAGAATGTGAATAAGAAATATGACATGGTTAATGCATAATTGTATGACATGGGGCATATGGGTGATATGTAAAGGGGAAGTGATCTGGTGGTTTTATACCACAATATCTGAATGTGGTGACTTAGGTCACGTAATCTGAATGTGGTGACTTATGTCACAAAATATTATCTAGTGGCTGTGCCACAATATTTATAAGGGCGATGAGCATGTCGTCTCTGTGGTGCCTTCAATGATGTGTAGCGGATGGAGGGTCGACTTAGTAGTCCCCACGGTGTGATGGTTGGTACGGGTGATGTGTAGCGGATGGTTATCTAGGTTTGGGTTCAGGTTTGCATCATGGTATATATATATGTTTATTATGTATGATTTGACATGCCTGAATTAATTGAGACTTGTGTTGGTTGTACACATTGAGTCGGTTTGACTCACCCCTTAGTGGGATTATTTTTCAGGTGACACTCAGTAATGGACCGGGTCGGCAGTGTAACATCCGTAATTTGGGGCTATGCATTTTAATTTAATTGTATGTTGTTGCATGCCTATGTGTAATTGAGTGTACTTTGGAAGTTTTAGGAACTTCAGATGTAAGTGAATGCCTTAGAAATATTAAATTTTTAAGACTTAAGATAGAGCTAAGCAAGATAGGCTTTAAGAAAATTTGGCATGAGGTTTTAAGCATAACAAGTCATTTGGCAAGGTGGTGTTGGCGCATGGGTGAATGCTTGAGGGGAGAGGTTCGAATCCCCTAGCTAGCAAATGGAAGAATTTTAATTTTTTTGCTTTCTTTCCGATAGTGTCGGCCAAGCCTTATCTAGAATGGATGGACATTCTTTTAATTTTGGATAGTAGACCATAGGAAAAAGGCAAGTTATAAGTTATGGTATGGAATCATGAGGTTATGGAAGGATAAGGGGACAAAGGGCTTGAAGAGGGGATGATGTTTTGGAAGCTTTTTCATGGTCATTTGACCATAAACCTAGACGGCATAAAGGGGCTAAGGGGGATTGGTTTATTTGTGATAGGAATTAAGGGATTGATGGGGAAGAAATAAGGAGGAAAAAGGGGGATCATGTTGGCAAGGTGTTGGCCGAATTTTGCATTAGCATTAGGAGTAAAAGTTGGCCAAAACTTTAACCAATTTGTGCATCTTTTCTTTTTCTCCAAACTTTGTTTCTTAGCCAAAAACATATTACACAAAAAAGATAAACATTTCTCTTCTCTTTTAGTCATTTGAAATTTTACCATTTTGGTTTTGAGTAGTCTTTTTAGTTTCTTTTCTCCAAAACATATCATCTTTCTCTCCTCTTTGTAATCAAAAATACCAAAGTTTCAAAGACCTTTTTCTTCACTTTTTCCCTCATGGCCGAATGCACATAAGCTTCGAAACCGACCTCTTTTCTTTTGAAAATCATCATCATCATCTTCTTCTTTCAATCTTTTATTTTCTCTCTTTCTCTTTCTTCTCCTTTCTCTCAACCGAAACCATCATCTACCGTAACCAAAACCACCATTCTTTTCTTCTCTTTTGTTAAAATCGAACCATCCTCCATCTTCATCTTATTCTTTCTTTTTTTTATTAAAAACTGAAACCACCATAGCCAAAATACTATCTTTTCTTTTCTCTTTTTGTCCAAGCCGAAATCATCATTTTTCTTCTTCTAAATTAATAAGGCCGAATCTCCAAATAGTCAAGTAAGGGTGAATCAATCTTCATATTTCGAGTAAGGATTTTCTATCAATCATTCTCTTTATTTTCTTTTAGTATAGCCGATTTTAGAAATCTAATTCTCTCATTTTCTCCTTGGCCGAATCTTTGAAGGGGATTTTAAGGATTCTTTTTGGTAGCCAACGTTTTAGGAGAGATCATTCGAGATCATCCAAGGTAAGGATTATCATATTTGATTATATCGTTTTTAGATAGATTACTAATCGATTTCATTATAGGGGACTCAATCGATCGGTTATTTTTTGAAAACGTAAGATTTTGGGGCTAACAAAATAGGTTCGAAAAGAGCGGTAAGGAGTGTTTGGAAGAGGGGAGGCTCTGTTATACCCTCAAACTTCAAACGAAGGGCTGTATCGGGGATCCAAGATTTTCCACCGGGTTGTGGACCCTCTGCTAATGGAGATCGTTTATTTGAAGTCGTGCGTACACCCAAGCCACTTTTCGTTCGTGGTTTGTCATCGGGTTTGATCCATCATGGGAGAGAAACCACATATAATGATTGTCCGAGATTTCGAGGGTAAGGAATTAGATCTTTCATCAATAGTGTAGATTATAAGTATTAGCGTATTCTAATCAAGTGTGATAATTAATTAGGTGTCGACGAGCGGGAAGGTATCGTTCTCACTGTCATAAGGTGTGTAACATTATACTAAATTCTCATAGATCTAAAATAAATGTGATTTGTATGAAATATGTTTGATAATGGTTATGGTACCATTCGGTGGTATACAATATTCGTATGTTTACCCCAATATTTCGTTAATATTGCTATATGCATAAATATGAAATAAGTATGACTCTGTTATGCTTTTGGGGTATATTACATAAAATTCGAATAATATGTATGTGCATGGGCATATGGGTAATGTTGATAAAGGGGAAGTGTTCCGGTGGTTTTTACCACATTATTCGGTGACTTCGGTCACATATATTTTGAATCCGGTGACTTCGGTCACATATTTTGAATCCGGTGACTACGGTCACAATTGTCTAGTGGCCATGCCACAAAATTATAAGGGCGATGTGCATGTTGACTGCAGCAACTGCCTTCGATGGTGTGTAGCAGATGGAGGGTCGATTTAGTAATCCCCACGGTGTGATTGGTAGGTACGGGTGGTGTGCAGCAGATGAACATTTAGGTGGGCCCGAGTTTGCATTTCATTATATATATATCCATGTGATTTCTAAATGATTTTATTTGATTTGCTATAAAAATGGGCTTATGGCTAAATATGACTTAAATGGGCTTATGGCTATATGTGTTATTAAATGGGCTTAAAGGCCATGATCAATTGGGCTTTTAGTGTTTTTGTTACATATTGAGTCTATGACTCACCCTTTTATGGGATATCTTTCAGGTGACTCTTAGCACGATGGATCGGGTTAGCGAGGACTACGTGGTGGCCAAAGCTCAACAAAGTATTTTGGAGTTTCTTGCAATAATACTTATTAAGTTTATTTTTATTACTTAGGATTTATTATGGGTTTGCTTATTTTGTAATAAGGCCGCTATGAACTGTTTTAATTTTGCGTTTTGGATTTTTAATCGCCATGAACAATATTTACAAAATTTGGCCCAAATGATTTTTTTAAAATAACTTAAACTATTTTTGACTCCTAAACTTCTATGGTTTTACAATACTAATAAGTTTTTCATTAAATTTGGTTTATAATTTTCTCTTAAAAATAACGTTTTAAGATGATACAAATTTATTTAACAATACGATTTCTACGCGATCATTAAATTAATTTGTTTTATATGAAACCATCATATTTTCTTAATAAACAATACGAGATTTAATCAAAGTTTTACTCGAGGAACATATCAAATTCGGTTAGGCTTATGGGCCGGGTTTGGGGTGTTTCAACTTGGTATCAGAGCCCGATTTTAAACTCTCGGCCTTGGGTTTTGAAGCCCACAATGTTTTCAAAATCAGCTCAAATGACTTTTGAAAGTTCTCTTAAGTTAAAATGGTTTTATAGAAGCATGGCACCAAGTTCTCGCCAGTCCATCGGTAAGTACTTTATTGATAAAGTGGTGTGAATGTATGATATTTTAAAGTGATAAGCTTAAACTATACTTTGGAGACATGGACCCTAGGTGTATGTGTACTACTACGGAAAAACCACTAAATAAATATCAGTTGCATAAAACTTTCTTTTAATAAGAAGTGAAAAGACTCTAAATGCATAAGACTTTTTCGTAAAAATAGATAAGACGCGTAGTAGACATGAGTTCTAGGGGACGTGGTCGTCGTGGACGCGGTAGAGGAAGAATAACTGTGTCGAAACCAATTAGATCTGGTCAAGGTTCCAAAAATGAAGCTCCACCACCGACTGTTGGGGTGGAATTTCAAGAGCAAAATAGAGGAGGTGACGCATACAAAGTGTCATGCGAGTTTTGGAACGTAGCGGAAGCTAATACTGAAATGGGTCTCGAAAGTCGTGAGTTGAGAGACTTAGGTCAAATGGAGCCGAGGTTTTTAGAGAGTATCTGGAGTAGCTCAAGATGTATGAATCTTGGTTGGAGGCGGTCGAGAGGATCATGGATGATTTGGACTACAACTCAAGAAAAGTTGAAAGGTCTTGTTTCACTACTCCATGATGAGGCCTACCGGTGGTGGCTCACTATCAAGGAGAGTACCCCGTGGATCGAGTGGATTGGGGGTATTTTAAAGTTAAATTTGAAGGGAAATACATTGGAGCTAGCTACATCGACTCCCAAAGAAAGGCATTTCTGAATTTAGTACAAGGAAATAAGTCGATAGCTGAGTATGAAGTAGAGTTCTTGCGACTTAGCCAATATGCCGAGGATATTAGCTACCGAATATGAGCAGTGTGTCATATTCGAGGATAGACTGAGAGATGAATCTGCAGTGTTGATTGCTTCAAGATCGGAAAAAGACTTTGCAGTCTTAGTGGATAGGGCAAGGATAGCTGAAAAAGTTAAGCGGACTGAGAGACAGAACCGGGACAGAGGCGAATAAGAATAAGAGGAGCTTTGGGTCTTCAGTGGTCATTCGGGAATTTTCAAAAGAAACCTAAAGTTGATGGGCCGCGAAGTCAGCAATTTGCTATAGGAGGACAACATCGTACTTGTGCTCAATGTGGAAAGATGCATCCGGGAGAATGTTGGTAAAAGACCGGGGGATGTTTCAAGTGCGGGTCTAAAGATCATATGATCAAGGATTGCCCGATGGATTTAGATAAGAACCGCCAAGAAGTCGTGGTGTTAATCAGTGGCGAGGTGGACAAAGAATGATAAGGGTCGTGGTCCAAATGGAAGAAGAAATGGTTACGTAAAGGTCGCGGGACTTTAGGCGAGGCGATGGTAGCTCGAGACAAGACGGCCAGTCCGGTATATGCGTTCATCATGAGAGGATAGTGGCGCACCGATGTTATCACGGCACGCTTTCGATTTCTAGGTTGCCCTTTATTGCTTTGATAGATATAGGGTCAACTCATTCATACATCGCTAGTGAAGTATCTGGAACTTTGCATGTGACTTCTGAGACTGTACCTAGGAAGATGACTGTACTTAGTCCTTTAGGGCAGACAGTAGTAATAGACAAACTTTTTAAGGAAGTGCCTTTAGAAGTTCAAGGGATGCAATTTCTGGCTGATTTAATAGAGTTTCCATTTGGAGAATTCGACCTGATCTTAGGCATGGACTGGCTAGTGAAATATCGTGCAAATGTGGATTGCATTGCTAAGCGGATGTCATTAAGAACTATTGATGACAAAGAAGTTGTGGTGATGGGCGAGACGGAATTACTTATCGAACGTAGTATCGCGCTTAAAAGGCGTAAAAAGATGGTTAGAAAGGATATGTAGCTTTTCCGATGTTGGTTAGTGCTTTGGAGGCTAAGGAAGCAACTATTGAAGGAGTCGAATCGTAAGAGAATTTGTAGATGTTTTTCCTAAGAACTTCTAAGATTGCCTCCGAATCGAGAGGTAGAATTTGGGATTGATTTATTGCTTGGAACGTCGCCAGTTTCTATTGCTCCTTATAGAATGGCACCAAAGGAGTTAGTTGAGCTCAAGGCTCGATCCGGAGTTGCTTGATCGTGGATTTATCTGACCTAGTATGTCTCCATAGGGAGCACCGGTCCTATTCATGAAGAAGAAGGATGAAACGATGAGGATGTGTATAGACTAAAGCGCTTGAATAAGTGACTATCAAGAAAAGTATCCTTTACCGGGATCGATGACACATTCGATCGACTTAAGGGAGCTACCAGTATTCTCAAAGATAGATCTAAGGTGGGTATCATCGGCTTAAAGTGAAAGAAACAGATATCCATAAGACAGCTTTCCGAACAAGATAGGGGCATTATGAATTTCTGGTAATGCCGTTCGGATTGACGAACGCCCCAGCTGCGTTCATGGATATGATGAACTGGGTTTTCCAGCCTTACTTGGATCAGTTCGTCGTGGTATTCATAGACAACATCCTAGTGTATTCTAAGTCTGAGATGGAACATGATAAGCATCTCCGAATAGTGTTGCAAGTTTTAAGGGAGAAGAAACTTTATGCCAAATTCAGCAAGTGTGAATTTTGGCTGAAGGAAGTTGCGTTCTTAGGTCATATGGTATCGGAAGAAGGAATAAGGGTGGATCCTCAGAAGATTGAGGCAGTACTAGATTGGAAACCACCCAAGTCCATATCTGAGGTTCGCAGTTTCTTGGGATTAGTAGGCTATTATCGAAGATTCGTCGAAGGATTCTCATCGATAGCTGCACCATTAACGAAATTATTATGGAAGGAGGTACCTTTCGTATGGGCAGATAAACAGCAAGAGAGCTTTGAGAAGCTTAAGAGGGTTTTGACTGAAGCTCCGATTTTGATTCAGCCTGAGGCAGGGAAGGATTTCGTGGTATACTGTGACGCTTCTCACATAGGATTTGGATGTGTTCTGATGCAAGATGAGAAGGTAGTTGCATATGCGTCTCGGCAGTTGAGGCCACACGAGGTTAATTACCCGACGCATATTTGGAGTTGGCAGCAGTAGTCTTTGCTCTTAAAGTTTGGAGACATTATTTATACGGGAAAAGTCGATGATATCGAGGGACCACAAGAGTCTAAATATCTACCGACCCAAAAGGAACTAATTTGAGACAACGAAGGTGGATAGAGTTGTTGAAAGACTACGATCGTTTCTATAGAGTACCACTCGTGCAAGGCTAACGTGGTGGCAGACGCTCTAAGTCAGAAAGTGGTGTCAGATCTAAGGGCGATGTTTGCACATCTTAGTCTTTATGATGACGGAAGCTTGCTAGCAGAATTACAAGTAAAGCCGATGTGGTTGAGTCAAGTGAAAGAGAGACAGTTGGTAGACAATGATCGATTGCAAAGCTACTGGCAGTCTGAATGGGAATTAGAAGATTTTGGTATTAACAACAATTGGGTATTGTGTTTCAAAGGTAAAATCTGTATGCCGAGGGATCAGGAATTGAGGCAAAAGATTCTTCAGGAGTCGCATGGTAGCCCCTATGCTATGCATCCTGGAGGAAGTAAGTTATATCGAGATTTGTGAGATCAATTTTGGTGGCCTGGTCTTAAGCGGGAAGTTACGGAGTTTGTAGGAAAGTGCTTAACGTGTCAGCAAGTCAAGGCTGAACATCAAGTACCTTCGGGATTGCTTCAGCCGATAAAGATTCCACAGTGGAAGTGGGAGAGAATCACCATGGACTTTGTTAGTGGGCTTCCTCTTACGCCTACTAAGAAAGACTCGGTATGGGTGATAGTGGATCGATTGACGAAATCTGCACATTTTATCCCCGTTCGGGTTGATTACTCTTTGCAGAAATTGGCGAAGTTATATGTGGCTGAGATTGTGAGGTTGCATGGAGTGCCGGTGTCGATTATTTCAGATAGGGATCCGAGGTTTACGTCTCGATTTTGGAAAGCATTGCATCAAGCTCTGGGCACCAGATTGGACTTTAGTACATCATTTCATCCACAATGGACGGCCAAATGAACGAGTAATCCAAATTTTAGAAGATATGTTAAGGGGATGTGTGATAGATTTCGAGAGGAAGTCGGGAGGAGTTCTACAGTTAGCGAATTTGCATGACAACAACAGCTACTAAGCCAAGATTCGGATGGCACCGTATGAAGCACTATATGGACAGAAGTGTCGCACTCCTACGTGTTGGACAGAACTAGGGGAACGTTAGGTTTTGGGTCCAAAAATAGTGGCTGAATCTGAAGAAAAGGTTAAGGTAATCTGGGCTCGATTAAAAGAAGCATCTGACAGGCAAAAGTCATACGCAGATCTTAAGTGGAAAGAAATAGAGTTTGCTGTGGGGGATTAAGTTTTCCTAAAGGTTTCACCTTGGAAAAAGGTGATGAGATTTGGTCGCAAAGGAAAGTTAAGTCCCAGGTTCATAGGACCTTATCGGGTTTTGAAGTGGGTCGGACCTGTGGCATATCAGTTAGAATATGCCTTTGGAGTTGAAGCAAATGCATGATGTGTTCCATGTTTCAATGTTACGCCGTTACCGATCGGATCCATCTCATGTAGTGCCAGTTGAGGAGGTGGAATTAAGACCAGATTTCTCATATGATGAGGAGCCAATTCAAATCCTAGAGCGGGAAGTAAAGGTGTTACGGAGAAAATCAGTTCCTCTCATCAAAGTGTTATGGCGTAATCATGGATCAGAAGAAGCTTCGTGGGAGCCGGAGGAAGCGATGCGACAGTAATACCCTCACTTGTTCTAGCCAGGAAATTTCAGGGTCGAAATTATTTTAAGGGGGTAAAACTGTAACATCCAGAATTTGGGGGCTATGCATTTTTAATTTAATTATATGTTGTTGCATGCCTATGTGTAATTGAGTGTACTTTGGAAGTTTTAGGAACTTCAGTATGTAAGTGAATGCCTTAGAGAAATATTAAATTTTTAAGACTTAAGATAGAGCTAAGCAAGATAGGCTTTAAGAAAATTTGGCATGAGGTTTTAAGCATAATAAGTCATTTGGCAAGGTGGTGTTGGCGCATGGGTGAATGCTTGAGGGGAGAGGTTCGAATCCCCTAGCTAGCAAATGGAAGAATTTTAATTTTTTTGCTTTCTTTCCTATAGTGTCGGCCAAGCCTTATCTAGAATGGATGGACATTCTTTTAATTTTGGATAGTAGACCATAGGAAAAAGGCAAGTTAGAAGTTATGGTATGGAATCATGAGGTTATGGAAGGATAAGGGGACAAAGGGCTTGAAGAGGGATGATGTTTGGGAAGCTTTTTCATGGTCATTTGACCATGAACCTAGACGACATAAGGGGCTAAGGGGATTGGTTTATTTGTGATAGGAATTAAAGGGATTGATGGGGAAGAAATAAGGAGGAAAAGGGGATCATGTTGGCAAGGTGTTGGTAAATTTTGCATTAGCATTAGGAGTAAAAGTTGGCCAAAACTATAACCAATTTGTGCATCTTTTCTTTTCTCCAAACTTTGTTTCTTAGCCAAATACATATTACACAAAAAGATAAACCTTTCTCTTCTCTTTAGTCATTTGAAATTTTACCATTTCGGTTTTCAGTAGTCTTTTAGTTTCTTTTCTCCAAAACATATCATCTTTCTCTCCTCTTTGTAATCGAAAATACCAAAGTTTCAAAGACCTTTTTCTTCACTTTTTCCCTCATGGTCGAATGCACATAAGCTTCTAAACCCATCTCTTTTCTTTTGAAAATCATCATCATCATCTTCTTCTTTCAATCTTTTATTTTCTCTCTCTTCTTCTTCTTTCTCTCAACCAAACCATCATCTACCATAACCAAAACCACCATTCTTTTCTTCTCTTTTGTTAAAACCGAACCATCCTCCATCTTCATCTTCTTCTTTCTTTTCTTTTATTAAAAATCGAAACCACCATAGCCAAAATACTATCTTTCTTTTCTCTTTTGTCCAAGCCGAAATCATCATTTTTCTTCTTCTAAATCAATAAGGTCAATCTCCAAATAGTCAAGTAAGGGTGAATCAATCTTCATATTTCGAGTAAGGATTTTCTATTAATCGTTCTCTTTATTTTCTTTTAGTATAGCCGATTTTAGAAATCTAATTCTCTCATTTTCTCCTTGGTCGAATCTTTGAAGGGATTTTAAGGATTCTTTTGGTAGCCAACGCTTTAGGGAGATCATTCAGGATCATCCAAGGTAAGGATTATCATATTTGATTATATCATTTTAGATAGATTACTAATCGATTTCATTATAGGGACTCAATCGATCGGTTATTTTCCAAAACGTAAAATTTTGGGGCTAACAAAATAGGTTCAAAAAAGCGGTAAGGAGTGTTTGGAAGAGGGAGGCTCATATACCCTCAAACTTCAAACGAAGGGTCATGACGAGGATCCAAGATTTTTCACCGGGTTGTGGACCCTCCGCTAACGAAGATCATTTATTTGAAGTCGTATGCATACACGAGCCACTTTTCGTTCGTGGTTTGTCATCGGGTTTTGATCCATCTGTCGTAGAGAAACCACATATAACAGCTTGTCCGAGATTTCGAGGTAAGGAATTAGATCTTTCATCAATAGAGTAGATTATAAGTATTAGCGTATTCTAATCAAGTGTGATAATTAATTAGGTGTCATTTAGCGGGAAGGTATCGCTTCTCACCGTCATAAGGTGTGTAACATTATACTAAATTCTCATAGATCTAAAATAAATGTGATTTGTATGAAATATGTTTGATAATGGTTGCGGTACCATTCGGTGGTATACAATATTCGTGTATGTTTACCCCAATATTTCGTTAATATTGCTATATGCATAAATATGAAATAAGTATGACTCTGTTATGATTTTGGGGTATATTGCATAAAATTGAATAATATGTATGTGCATGGGCATATGGGTGATGTTGATAAAGGGAAGTGTTCCGGTGGTTTTCCCACATTATTCGGTGACTTCACCACATATGTGAATTTGGTGACTTGGTCACATATATTTTGAATCCGTGACTTGGTCACATATTTTGAATCCGTGACTACGGTCACAATTGTCTAGTGGCCATGCCACAAAATTATAAGGCGATGTGCATGTTGACTACAAAGAATCGCTTCGATGGTGTGTAGCGGATGGAGGGTCGATTTAGTAATCCCACGTGTGATTGGTTGGTACGGGTGGTGTGTAGCGGATGGACATTTAGGTGGGCCCGAGTTTGCATTTCATTATATATATATCCATGTGATTTCTAAATGATTTTATTTGATTTGCTATAAAAATGGGCCTATGGCTAAATATGACTTAAATGGGCTTATGGCTATATGTGTTATTAAATGGGCTTAAAGGCCATGATCAATTGGGCTTTTAGTGTTTTGTTACACATTGAGTCTATGACTCACCCTTTTATGGGATATCTTTCAGGTGACTCTTAGCACGATGGATCGGGTTAGCGAGGACTACGTGGTGGCCAAAGCTCAACAAAGTATTCTGGAGTTTCTTGCAATAATACTTATTAAGTTTATTTTTATTACTTAGGATTTATTATGGGTTTGGTTATTTTGTAATAAGGCCGCTATGAACTGCTTTAATTTTATGCTTTTGGATTTTTAATCGCCACGAACAATATTTACAAAATTTGGCCCAAATGATTTTTTTTAAAATAACTTAAACTATTTTTGACACCTAAACTTCTATGGTTTTTACAATACTAATAAGTTTTTCATTAAATTTGGTTTATAATTTTCTCTTAAAATAACGTTTTAAGATGATACAAATTTATTTAACAATACGATTTCTCTGCGATCATTAAATTAACTGCTTTATATGAAACCATCATATTTTCTTAATAAATAATACGAGATTTAATCAAAGTTTTACTCGAGGAACATATCAAATCCTAGTTAGGCTTATGGGTTTGGGTTTGGGGTGTTTCAAATGAGAGCTCGATGGTGGTGTAACATCCCGAAAAGGGCCTATGCATTTTCAGTTTAATTGTATGGAATGACAAGTTTAAGCACTAAGAATAAATTTTTGATACTTTTGGAAACCTAGAAATGGAAATGGAAATGAAAATGGAAACGAACACTTTTGGAAACTTGAACATTTTGGAAACCGAACATTTGGAAACCGAACATTTTGGAAACTTGAACATTTTGAAACCCGAACATTTTGGAAATGAACCAAAATGGAAACTGAACATTTTGGAAACTTGAAAATGTAAGAAAAATGGCAAGTTCTGAGCCATCGAAAATTTTAGGAAACTTAGAAATGATGCGTGAAATGTCAAATTTTAAAGTTTAAAATAGGAAATAAGGGCAAGAGGGCCTTAAAAGAAAAAGTTGGAGAATTTTGACACACAACAAGGCTTGGAAAAGTGGCCTGAAGATGTCACTTAGGGCTTAGAGAAATGGCGCCATGTGCAAGAGGAATGGGCCTGAGTTCGAGTCACTTGGGAAGCAAATAATGAAGGTTTTATTTTTTGCTTCCATAAGCAAGAGGGTGGACGCACAAGCTTCTAGAAAGGAGGTGTTTTAATTCCATAAATATATGATTAATAAGTGATAAATAAGGATTTTCTTTTAATAAGATAATTGAGGAGATAAGTGATGGATTAAACACTTTTATTTTAAATAAAAGAGACAATATTATCACTTATGAGGACTAGTGGCCAAGTAAGGACTCTCCTATTGATAATTTCGGCTAAAGGGGAGAGTTAAAGGATTTTCTCTCATCTTTTCCTATGTGTGCGAAAATTCCTAGCCCCTATTTCTCTCTTGAAATCTTTACTAAGCAAAGACTCCATCTTTTCTTCTCCTCTCCTTTGTCATTGTTAAGCCAAAACCCTTCTCTTTGATCCTCGTTAAATCTCCATAGCCAATCTCTGTAACTCTAGGCAAGGAAGCAATCGATTAAAGGCATCAAGGTAAGGTTAAGCTATTCAATTTCCTTTCTTTTCTATTTGTTGAAAGTGAATGGCCTAATCCCTATTCTTGTTCATGACCGAATCTACAAGGATCTCTCAGGTTTCTACAATTACCAAATATAAGGATCAAGGATCTAAGGTAAGAACAATTAATTCTTGTTCTTCTAATTCTTTTAATCAAGATCTAAGAAATAACCCTTTTTATGTCTCTTGGCCGAATATCAAAGGAAAAGTTTCGGGATTTCAGATTCAAGGAATTTAAGGTGAGACACATTCGGCCAAAGGCCAAATTTTATTTATTAAAGTTAGATTAGATCTAACATATGAATTTTAGGAATTTCGGCATCACTGAGGGAGCAAGGAATCGATTTTGGGAATCTCATCATAAGGTAAGTGGTTATAATCGGCCAAGGTTCTCTCTTTAATGTCTAGATCTATTTGTTTTAACCAGAGACTAATCAAATCAATGGATTTAATGGTTAGTTGATTTCAAGGGAGAAGAACACAAATCTTCGGGATTTGATCATCAATCAAATCGGCAAGCAAGGTAAGTATTAGTAATACCATTCCTATTAGGATTTGGTTTTAAAAGCGAAAAAGGCTATTAATGTGTTTTTGTATGATGGGCGAATATAGGATCTAAAGTTAGATCGGGATTTTCGGGATCTCAAAGAGTCTATTAAGCTTAATCGGTGTGTACCATACTAACCTTCAATACGTTATATGGCAAATATCAATTATATGATTATATGTAAGAATGTGAATATGGCTAAGTACCTAATGTGGTACAAAAAGTACTGTGCACGCTTCCTACTGATAGGATTATGAAATATGTTATTTTATAACATGTGAAAAATATATATATGAATGTGGAAATAAGTATGTTGTGCATGATATAAAATTTATGGGGCATTCGGGATCTATGTGAAAGGGAAGAAGGTGTTGACTTGGTCTCACCAATGGAATATGGTGACTACGGTCACAACATTTTGAATATGGTAACTCGGTTACATTATCTCAATTTGGTAACTTCGGTTACATTATTTGAATATGGTGTCTAATGACACAAATTATATAGGCGATGAAACACGTCGATTGCAATGACGCCTTCGATGGTGTGTAGCGATGGAGGGTTGACTTAGTAGTCCCACGGTGTGGCTGGCGAATGCAGTGGTGTGTAGCGGATGGACCATTAGGCTTGGGTTTGGGTTGCATCATCATTTATTTTTATATGAATATGAATTTGATATGAACATGTATGCTCGATTTGTTGAATGTTAGTACTATGTGCACATTGAGTCTTGACTCACCCTGCTTGTGGAAATATTTTCGGTGATGAACAAGGATTTGATGGGACGGTGAACCTTGAGGTGGCCATGTTTCATTTGGAGATTTTATTTGGATTTTATTATTTTTTTGGGGTTTTACTTGATGTAATAAGGCCATAAGGCCCAGTGGATTTTTCTTATTTTGCTTTACTTAAACTATTATGTTACGAACTATTTATGACTAAAGTTAAAGTGATATATTTTTTTAAACCTTAAAAAAATTATTTTATCACCCTAATAAAATTGGATTTTCAAATAGATTAAATGGGTTCCCAATCTGAGCCCAATCCACAACAACATTTTTTGAAAAATTTACAAATTTTCTCTAATTAACAAGAACTTGAAAATCGGTTTACTTAAGGAACATACCAGATCCAGTTCAGGCTCGTGGGCCGGGTGTGGGGTGTTTCAATTTGGTATCGAGCCCGCTTTTAAACTCTCGGCACCAGGGGTAAGGCCCAAAACGTTTTCAAAGCGAGCCAAATGATTATCTTTGAAAAATAAGCGTTTTTTCGGCATGGCCCCTAAGTCTCCGACCATGATCAACCGTAAGTACCCCAACTCTATGTGTGATTACATGATTTATGAACCGTATAAGGGTAGAAAAGGCATGGAACGTAGAATAGAATGATAGGAACTTGAACCCTAGGATTAGACTACTCTAACACAAAACCACATAAGACTTAAAGCACTAAACAAACCTATGGCTAAGTCACCGAGCTAAGGTGTGGTAACCCACATCGCATGTCTAGAATTGGATCCGAAAGAGCACTGGTATTTAAGCAGCCCTAGTGACTCACCTCCTCTTGCAGAATCCTACAGTGCGCCGCCGGTTCACCCTAACTCGAGGGCTCGATGGTGTGGCAACCTCATGCGCATGTCTAGGAATGGTTTCGATGGGAGCTTGGTATTTAAGCACCGCGTGACTCACCTCCTCTCCACACGAATCCTGCCTGTGCGTAGCTTTGGTTCACCCCGACCAAGAGGGCTCGGTCATAAGCTAAACATAATGACTAAAACCCGAAAGGAACTAGCCATGTTTAAAAAAAAAGAGAGAACAAAACAACAAACCCTAGTTTTTCAAAATTTTAAAACTTTCTTTTAAATCGAGAAAATTATTTTTACAACATTTTCGAAAAACTCCGATTTGCGAAAATTACAAAATGCCCTTGGTGGTAAAATTACCAAAATGCCCATGGTTATAAAATGTTCAACTACTCAACAACTTTACCAAAATTTCATTACTTTATAAACATTCAAAACCCTAATCAGTAAAATATCAAAATACCTTGATTTTGGAAAATTACAAAATTGCCCCTAACTTACAAAATTACCAAAAATGACCCTGATTTCTAAAATTTTTGCAACATCCCCATTTTTGAAGGAACAATTTTCGAAAAGAACCCTCAAAGTTTTACAACTTTTGAAATGCCCCTAATTTATTAAACTTATAAATTTACCCTGATTTGTGAAAAATTACCAAAATACCCCTGAGATCGAAAATTATCGAAATACCCCCGAATTTCAAACTTTTCCAAATTGCCCTGAGACTTTGAAATTTTCAAAATAATTTTTGACAAAAACACCAAGGAACGTTTTTCTTCTGAAAAATTACAAAAATGCCCCTGTAGGACAAAATTACGAAAGTGGAAAACAACAACAACAAAAACTACAACGTTTCTCTGAATGAACCAAAGTTCATACTTGTCTGATGGATGAATGAATGAATGGAAAAGACTATGTGTTTGTATGAATACGAAAGAACCACTCTTAAATCCCTTTTCATAAAGATAAGGATCAAGAAGTCGAGGCTTGGCCAAGACCGATCAAAATTGGTCCTTTTATAGTCTTTGCTCTATTCTCGTTACACGACAATGAGCAAAGAGGGGCAGCTATAAGAGCCCAATTTTGACCAGGCTAAAAAATAAACCAGAATAAAAAAATAATGTCTAGTCCATTTACAATAAACGGGCCTGAAGCCCGAATCCAATATCTAAACAAAACTACCCAACAAACCCATAACACACTACCCAGAACAGAACTCAAACTAATACCTAAACCCAATCAGCCCAAGAAAATATACCCAGACCCAAAATTACATGGCCCATAGGGGCCCAAGAACTTAAACAAAATTTCAGACCTAGGGTTCTCCAGAAACCTTAGGCGTCGCCTCAGGTGTATCCTAAAAGTCACGTCGTAATAGTTGGAGCCCAGTCGTCACACCCACACCTGGCTTTTGGTTGCGCCATGATCTGTGCCCGAATCACGCTGCAATCACCACCAGGATCCTCGCTTGACATGCAAAAGGAAACAAATCACAGCAAGAAAGGTGAAACAGAGGCAAAAACAGAGATTTATTTCCTTTTTGTCTTTCATTTTTGGGTTATAAAAACCCCTAGAATAAACTTGTAAAAAAAAAATACACTGAGATAGAGATAATACATACAAAAAAAAGAGACATTGAAACAGAATAAAGATTTTTTTTACGAGGTGATTTTTAATATTATTTTATATTTTTTTTACTTTTGTTTTTCATTTTATATAAATACTGTGAAAAAAGAAAACGAACAAAGGAGGCAAAGTCTTACTTGTGTGCCGCCATGTGAGGCGGCGCGTGTGGCGCATGCCCACGAGTCCGATGGTTGGGAGCCCAAATGACAGAATGAAGCTTCAGAGGGTTTCAAATTTTTTTTTTAAAAACCTAGTTTAGAAATGATTTTTTTTGTTAAAACAGATTTATAAAGGGTTATGGAAACGATGTCATTTCTGCTTAATTCAATAAGCATAAAGCGACACCGTTCCACTCCACGCCTACGCGCGTAGTTGACCAGACTCGAAGGGTCCGCGTGTTTTTGAGAAATGGGTTATTTGCCATATTAGCCCTTGATAAAATGTAAAAGTAACACATTTTAATCCCACATTTAGTATGCTTTTGGATGAATCTATCCTTAATTTATGTAAAAAGGTGCTCTTAATCCTTTCTTTTCGTTTCTTATACTCAGGAAAGCACCCAAGGATAAAAAGAATGCAAAACGGGCTTAAGACGAACCAAAGTGGGCTGACCCAAGAAGTCAAGATGGCACGGACTTCATGCCACACCTGGTGCCTCGATAGTCATCTAGACCATGGCCTTACCCGATTCACACGGCCATTTTCCCATCGATAAAGTCCACGTACGGGCGTGCCTAGTGATCTACACGGCCGTTCCCAAAATGGCAGAATCGAGACATGGCCCCTACCCATATATTGCACGGGAGTGTCATAGCCGTGCCTAAATCGACAGGATGGAGACACGGGCTGGACCATGATTTACACGGGTGTGTCAAGGCCGTGCCCCTGCCGCAGAAAAAGAGTAATTTCACTCAGAATTGGATACTTGGAGGCAAAGAAACACATTATAAAGCCTACTCAAACACCCCATTAGGAATTAGACTTAAATTAGGATACTTAGGGGCCAAGTAAGGCATCACAAAGTCTATATAAACACCTTAGGAGGCAACTTGGAAGGGGAGTTCGACAGAAGCCGAAACAGGGCGTCAAGTTTTAGCAGAGTTTTTCTGCCAGAGCTTTACTCATTTAGGGAATTACTCAAAGATAGCCAATTGATCCATCTCGAAGAGTCAAAATTCTACTCAAGACGGAGGATCTCCTCTTCAATTCCTTCAGGGGGTTTTAAGGATTTCCTATGTTTTGTTTTATCTTTTCTCTTGAGATGTTTTCTTGTTTAATCATGAACTAAACCCCTCAGATACCTGAAGGGGATGAAACCTATGATGGAATTTGTTATTTAATTCTTTCGGTTTATATGATAAATACTTAGTTTGTTCTTAATTATGTTGCTTAAATTTATCTGATGTGCTTAGGTGGAGGAGGAATAGACCCTGCCTAAGAGTAGATCTAGCATAATTAAGCGGAGTTGATCGGGTGCCTAGAGATAGGGTTATGAGATTTTTTACGGATTAGGTGAAACCTAATATGGGGGTCCATTGATCGATTCTTGCTTCCTTACGGGTTATTATAAGAGAACGAGAGTTCCACTAATTAACCTAAGGTTAGTCTTTATTTGCTTTGAGAGAAAGTTTAATATAGGTTAGGGAGTCTCACGGATCAAGTTAAGTAACAGAAATCATGTGAATTGGAAGTTAGATAATAAGTGAAGTCATAGGTGGATTCTTCCTGAAGGTATCATCTTTATCAATTGAGTTTTCTTCAAAGTCTTTTCCCAAAGTTTTGTTTCTTTTGTCTTTGCATTTAGTTTAAATATTTCATTTGTATTAGTTTAATAAACCAATCACTCCATATTTTAGGCTAAATAATAGAAAGAAAGTGAGTAATAGTACTTTTAGGTTCCTTGGGTTCGATAAAGATATTCTTGCCTGAGCTATACTACTGTTCGATAGGTGCGCTTGCCTCTATCGTTGTCGCAGTCAGTCTACAGGTTCGATCACTCTTTTATAAATATTAAAACTAGACTATTTTGTAGCGATCAAGTTTTTGGCGCCGTTGCCGGGAACACTAAAATATTAAGAAAACTCTATTTCTATTACTTTAGCCAATTTTTTTGCAATTTATTATTATATTATTCTTTATTATTATTTCTTTTTACTTTGCTTATTTTTTTCCTCTATTTTGCTTTTGGCAGAAAATTTTAGTCTACGGAAAAGATGGCACTGAATAATTATCAGTGGCAAGGCATGGGGCAATTCCTACTGAAGCAACCAGTATTTTCAACCTCGACGTGGTCACCAGTCCCTCGCAGGTACAACCAGAAATACAATATGATTCAAATCTAGGAGGCATGGTGAATCCTGAGTACCCACCCTACAGATATGGCATAGAAAATGAGCAAGCTCACTATACAGGTAACTATTTTAGATATCAAAGTAATTTTTATAGTGACACTTATAATGCAGGTTGGAAGTACCATCCCAATTTCTCGTGGGATGATCAAAATAGCCAAAAACTGGAACTTCCTCCAGATTTTCAACAACCAGCTCACCAATAAGAAGAGGAGTCGAACCTCGAGGAGATGCTAACAAAGTTTATCGCGGCGACAGAAACTCGTCTAAAAAAAACTGATACAACACTTGATAACCAAGAAATATCAATCAAAGAGATCAAGGACCGAGTCGGGGAAGTCACTAAATCGGTTGGACAACTCGCACAGCTCATGTCTGAAATACCACAAGGTCTCTTACCAAGTAACATTGAAACTAACCTAAGAGAGCAAAATCAAGCCAATTACGATAGTGAAGGGTTAGACAAATCAAACTTAAGGGAAGAACCTGTGGTAAGTGAAGGTAAGGTTGAGGTAAGCCAGGATGTACCAAACCCAGTAATTACAGAGTACCAAGCTCGTGTGCCACACCCCAATGTGGCAAAGAAAGACCACACAGAGGAAGAATTCAGTAAGTTTCTTAACCTTTCAAAGAAATTTCATATTAACTTGTCATTTCTTGAAGCACTTTCGCAGATGCCAGATCATAGACCTCGTGCCAATAAAGAAGAATTACATAAGGAACGCAACTTTAAGGTCGACAAACTAGAAGAGTGGAAGACACACTTTAAAGAGGAACCAGAACCACACAAAGTGAAACCGAAGGAAACTCCAGACGAGTTGATAGGAACAAATCACTTAAAAATAGGGGATCAGGTATTGTTGAATAAGGAAGACCCTCGAATCACCAATTCAGGCCTCACGGTAAACGAAGAAATCACTTTTGAGGTACTTAATGTCTTCCTTTACCGCACAGTCGAGGTAAGCAATCCTAAATTCAACACTTTTAAGGAAAACACAACTCGACTTAAACTTTATATCAAAAATCGAGTTGATTGCATGAGAAAGGATTTTCACCTCCTCAAACCACCATGCCCATACAAATAACAGGTAAAGTCTAGCTCAAGACTTTAAACGAGCGCTTTTCGGAAGGCAACCCGAGCACTAACCCTACTAATTAGTTTTGTTTTATTTCTGTAACATCCTAAAATTTGAGTATTGAATTGATGCATGTTTTAGTGCTTAACTTGAGTGTAATAAAATTTTTCATGATTAGTATAGGCTTGAGGAGACTTGAGAACTATTTAGAATTAGAATAAATTTTAGTAATGAGTATTTAATTGAAGTGGATCAAGTGACTTTAAGGTTTAAGTAAATTTAAGTGTTAAAAACTAGCACAAGATAAGCTAGTAGCAAGGTGGTGTTGGCGCATGTATGTTTGCTTGAAGGGAGAGGTTCGAATCTCCTAGCATGCAATTCGAAGCTTTTATTTTTTCTTTTCTTTAGCAAGTGTCGGTCATGGATAAGGATTTGATGAGTTGGATTATTTTTTTACGGCAAGAAGATCATGGGAAAAAGGCAAGTGATAACTTAAGGAAAGGAATTATATGGAAAAGGCATATAAGGGGGACATAAGGCTTAAAACAAGGGCTCTATTTTGGAAAGCTTTGAATGGCTAATTGTCCATGAACTTGGATGGTTTTAGGGGCTAGGGGGGATGTCCAAATTTTTGGTTAGCATTGGGTAAGGTAGGTGCTAGCTTTGGTCATTTTCATTTTGGCATTTTAGTGTATCAATAGCTTTCTTCTTCAAAATCTTTCTCTCTAAATTTATTCCCTAGCCGAATGTGTCTTGAACAATAGGTAAAATTTGTGTTTTGTTTTGGCCATTTCAATTTGACCATTTCGGTATTATCTTACTTTCTCCCAAAAATCTTTTCCTCCTTGTGCCGAAACCATACATTCTTGAAGGGCGCTTTTCTTTTCTTTTCTTTTCACCCTTGCCGAATGCACCATTGTCTTAAACACTCTCTCTTTGCTTTTCTTTTACCATTGATAAAAGAATTATAAACCTATCATCATTTTTCTTTTTCTTTCTCTTTTCTCTCTTGGAAACTGGATCAACATCATCTCTTTCTTTCATCTCTTATTTTCTTTTTAACCATACTTTCTTCATTATTTATCTCTCATGGCGAATGTTGCTAAGCACTATCTCCTTCAATTTTTCCTTCATAACCTAATCTTCTTTCTACTCACAATTTAATCAATCGGTAAGTGGCTAGTACAATATTTTGGAATTTGTTATTTCCTTTTCTTTTGTGCCGAATCTTTGTGGTGTGGGATGATCTTTTGGATTGAGATCATCATCATACCATATCTCATACTAATCTTTTCTCCATCATAAAAACTTAGTGGAGGGCCAAAACTCAAGTGTTCGTAAACGTCGTGGATCGTTGAAATCAGATTTACAGTGTTAAAGGTAAGGGATTTTTAAGGTAAACCGATTACACTTTCATGTCTTTAGTTTTAAGATTTTTGAAAACTATTGTTAGGACTAATGATTCTTTGTCTTTGAAGACAATCAAAATAGGGACGAAAAGGGAAGTAAATAGTATTCGAAAGAGGGGTGGTTCTATTAATCCCCCTAAATTTAGGAGAAGGACTGTTTTGGGAATCCGAGATTTTCTACCGGGTTGTGGACCTTCATCCAGTGAAAATCAATTATTCAAAGTCGTACGTACTCCCGAACCATTGTTTACTCGTGGTTTTGAACCTTCGATCGGAGAGAAATTGCAAATAGTGGTTATTCAAGATTCCGAGGGTAAGATTTAGATCTCTCAATATTAGAATAGTTTAATATTAAATTTTAGTGTTCTAATCCTTCGTAATGTATGTTTAGATATCGACGAGCGGGAGAGTGTAGTTCTCACAGATGTCGTGTGTGTAATCTCACACTATATCTCATGGGTTAGATGACTATACAATGGTTAAAGTTGGATTAAAAATCACAAAGTTGGTGTAATCGAAAAATATGGTATTATCGACACTTTAGTGTTAAGATCGTGAAATCGGTATTAAGGTCATGAAAATTTTGAAGTCGCCCTTAATGGCTAAAACGATAATAAGTGACAAATTTGGGCTATATGTAATATTTGGTAAATTTGGGCCATATGTGATATTTGGTAAATTTGGGCTATATGTGATATTTGGTAAATTTGGGCCATATGTGATATTTGGCAAATTTGGGCCATATGTGATATTTGGCAAATTTGGGCCATATATGATATTTGGTAAATTTGGGTCATATGTGATATTTGGTAAATTTGGTCCATATATGTAATATTTGGCAAATTTGGGCCATATGTGATAATTGAGAATTTGGGCCATATGTGATATTCGATAAATGGGCCTTAAGTGAAATTTATAATTGGGCCATTTATGATAATTGATAAATGGGTTATATGTGAAATGTGTTTTAATGGGCCAAAATTCATAAATTATAATATGGTTTTCTTTACAAATATTTTGTAATGCATAAACATGATTGCATAGGTTGGGATCAATGATGAAGAGAAGAAAGCCTTAATGCCAGGATTCTAGATAGGTGACTCAGTCACGATGGCCGTTGCCCAAAATCTAGATCGGTGGTTTTACCACAATTATTTAAATGGCCGTTGCCACAAATATGATATTGGGCTTAAAGCCTACTTGATTGTGTTGGCGGGTGGGTGACTAAAGCTCCCGACAAGTGTCTTTGGTTGGAGTGCACGGGGTGTGTAGCGGATGGAAATCTCAGTTTGGTTTTGGGAATTGCATATCATTTGCATTATTTATTTTTTAAATACTAAATTATTATTTTGAAATGGGCTTAGGCCCAAATAAATGTTTAAATGGTCTTGGCCCAGTGGACTATGGTAAGTGAGTTACACACTGAGTTCTAAGTGACTCACCCCATTTTTTTTCTACCCCTCTCAGGTAATAACAATTGATGGAGACTTGGGTCAGAGATGACTTCATGGGGAGGCTTTACTACAAATGGTGGTTCAAAACTTTGAGACTTTTTTTATAATTTCTATTAAGTACTATTTTTAATGGCGATGTAATAAAGCCTTTTTAATTATGGATTTTATTGTGTGGATGGATTTATTATGTTGTAGTTTATTTAAGTTGGATTAATTTAGTTTTTCATAAATGATTTTCTAAATCTTTCAGATAAAATAAAGGTTTTCTTAAGTATCTCTAAAACTCCGGAAATCCTTTAACTCTTCGTTAGAATATTTTGATTAAATAAATTTCAACATTTTAATCAAATGCTACTCTATAGATCTAATGATAATTTCTTGTGTTTTTAATCAAGGATTTCAAATAAACCTCGATTTTTCGATAAAATCATTCTCTAAATCGTTTTGGAATTTGATTTCTACTTCGTTAAATGATTTGAATGTGTGTTTATTTTGTGTGGCATGCCAAAATCTGGGCTTAATGCATAGGCCGAGTTTGGGGTGTTACATTTTATAGTATCAGAGCCCAGTTTCAAAACTCGACTATGGTTTGGGTTCAACGATGATTTTGTTTAAAAACCACTTAAAATTTAGACTTTATGTTTTAAAGGTAGTATGGCACCACGAGCATCCGACACCAAGTCAAGTAAGTATGTTCAGTAAGTATTTATTTATTAAATGTTTATTCTTGTGATGAGACCTAAGGAACACTCTAGAACTTTTAGTTTTAGGTGTTGAAAACGATAGAGATCGATACTATAGGATGTGATTGCGAAAACAACCCTATCTCTTATATCTCATAAAATATCATTAATAAACACTAAAATAATATTCTGATTCATAAAACTTGTAATCAGATTAAAGCGAATTAGTCAATATGAGCACTAGAGGACGTGGTCGTGGACGCGGTAGACGTGGCCGTGGTAGAGGATGAGGTGATACGTCTGAAGTGCCGGGTCATATGCCAGAAATAGATGCACCTGCGTCATTTGAAAGCGAAACTGGATCTCATGATCATGCCAATGAGGATAATGCTTTGACTCAAGCAATGTTGCGAGTCTTAGAAAGAGTAGCGGGGCCGAATCGGGCGAGAGCTCGCAGATCAATATCGAATGACTCAAGTCTAGTGGTGCGAAGTTTTAGAGGTGTCTCGGTGTAGCTCGAATGTGGCGAATATTGGCTTGAGGTCAGAAACGAATTATCGATGATTTGGAGTGCACCATCGAAATGAAACCGAGAGGAGTCAGATCTTTGTTAAGAGGCGAGACGTATCAATGGTGGCTTGCTGTTCGAGAAGGCACTGAGGCTGCATTGGTTAATTGGGATTTCTTTAAAGCTGCTTTCCAAGGGAAGTACGTCGAAAATGTAGATGCCCGAAGGAAAGAATTCCTGAATTTGGTTCAAGGAAGTAAGTCTGTGGTAGCCTAGGAGGCAGAATTTCTTCGTTTGAGTCGTTATGCTCGTACTATAGTGCAGACTGATCATGAGCGCTGTGTACACTTTGAGGATGGACTGAATGATGAGTTGCGGGTACTGATAGCCCCACAACAAGTGCGAATTTTTACTTCGCTTGTAGAGAAAGCTAAGATAGCCGAAGAGGCTAAGCATTTAGATTGCCAAAATCGGGAAAAAGTAAGAGGCAAGAGGGATTTTAAGTATTCTGGTTCTTCTAAAAGGTTTCAAAAGAGGCCACGAAATGATGAGCCAATTCAAGTTAAGGCACCTGTGACTACCAATCAGATTCGAGAATGTGCCAACTGTGGAAGATGACATCCCGGAGAATGTTGGAGGAAAACTGGAGCCTGTTTTAAATGTGGATCCAAGGATCATCAGTTTAGGAATTGTCCTCGATGGACTGAAACAACTCAAGAAGCTCGTAACCCTGAGGCTCAGCCAGCTAGAGGTACTCAGCAGCCACCAAGAGGTCGTGGACCAGGTCATGGTGGTAATGGTAACGGACGTGGACAAGGTGCACCAGGTCGAGGTAATGGTGTTAGATGTAACACGGAGGCAAGACAGCCAGGATTGATCTATGCTGTCAGGCGTCGTGAGGATGGCGATGCACCTGATGTGATAACTGGTACGTTCTTCATCTCTGATGTACCTGTTATTACTTTGATAGATATCAGATCTACCCACTCGTATGTTGCTAGTGCTATATCTGGAAACCTAAATATTAGATCTAAAATTATCGATAGAGAGATGTCGGTAATTAGTCTTTTAGGACAGTCGGTAATAGTGAATAAATTATTCAGAGATGTGCCCTTAGAGATTCAAATAGAGGTATTTCTAGCAGACTTGATGGAATTACCTTTCGGTGAGTTTGATCTTATTTTAGGTGTGGATTGGTTGGTGAAGCATCGGGCGCAATTGAATTGTGCCGAAAAGCAGATGTCAATTAGGACTGTGGATGATAAGGAGATAATAATGATAGGCGAGTGAAGAAACTTTTTGGCAAATGTGGTATCTGCTTTGAAGGCAGAAAAGTTGGTGTGAAGAGGGAATAGAGCATTCCTAGCATTCATCAGTGCTTTGGATGCCAAGGATTTATCAGTAGAAGGTGTGAGAATAGTGAAAGAATTTCCAGATGTCTTTCCCGAAGAACTTTTGGGTTTACCTCCAGATCGGGAAGTAGAATTTGGCATTGAGCTTTTACCCGGAACTGCTCCGGTGTCCATTGCTCCTTATAGAATGGCACCGAAGGAGTTAGCGGAGCTTAAAGCTCAAATTCAAGAACTGCTAGATCGAGGATTTATTCGACCAAGTGTGTCTCCGTGGGGAGCACCGATTTTGTTCGTCAAGAAGAAGGATGGGTCGATGCGTATGTGCATTGATTATAGGCAATTGAATAAATTGACGATCAAGAATAGGTATCCATTGCCGAGAAACGATGACCTGTTTGATCAATTAAGAGAAGCTTCAGTCTTTTCCAAGATTGATTTGAGATCGGGTTATCATCAACTCAAGGTGAAGGAGGCAGATATTCATAAGACTACATTTCGAACTCGCTATGGACATTATAAGTTTTTAGTGATGCCGTTTGGTTTGACTAATGCACCAGTTGCATTTATGGACATGATGAACCGAGTCTTTCAGCCTTATTTAGACCGGTTTGTAGTAGTGTTCATAGATGACATCTTGGTATATTCGAGGAATAAAGAAAAGCATGACTCTCATTTGCGTACTGTGTTACAAATTTAGCGAGATAAGCAACTTTATGCCAAATTCAGTAAGTGTGAATTTTGGCTGAAGGAAGTGACTTTCCTGGGTCATGTAGTGTCAGCTAAAGGAATAAGAGTTGATCCTCGAAAGGTAGAGGCTGTGTTGGATTGGAAACTGTCAAAGTCGATGGTGAGATCCAAGTTTTTAGGTTTGGTGGTTATTATAGACGTTTTGTTGAGGATTTTCGTTGATTGGTGCACCCCAACTAAGTTGTTGCGTAAGGAAGCACCGTATGTATGGACCGATAAACAACAAGAAAGTTTCAAGAAACCAAGAAGATTCTAACGAAGCGCCGATCGATTCAACCGAGACCGAAAAAGAGTTTACTTTCTTGTGATACGTCACACACGGGTTTAGGATGTGTACTGATGCAAAGTGGAAAGGTGGTAGCTTATTCTTCTCGACGATTGAGGCCGCATGAAGCCAATTATCCTACTCATGGTTTAGAGTTGGCTGCGGTAGTGTTTGCATTAAAGATTTGGAGGCATTATCTTTACGGTGAGAAGTCAATCATTTATACGAACCATAAGAGTCTTAAGTATCTCCTTACCCAAAAGGATTTGAATTTAAGACAACGGATATGGGTGGAGTTGTTAAAGGATTATGATTTCTCCATCGAGTATCATCCTGGAGAGGCTAACGTTGTGGCAGACGCGTTGAGTCGTAAGGTTGTATCAGAGTTAAGAGCAATGTTTGCTCATCTCAGTTTGTATGAGGATGGCAGTTTGTTAGCAGAACTTCAGGTGAAGCCTCTGTGGTTGGAACAAATCAAGAAAAAATAATTATCCGATGAAAAGTTGGGTCCTTTAATACAACAAGCTGAAAGTGGTGTAATAGGAGATTTTGGTTTGAACAAAGATGGTGTACTGTGTTGTCGTGGAAGGGTTTGTATGCCTGAGGATTCAAATTTGAGGCAAATGATTCTTCTAGAGGCGCATAGTAGCCCTTATGCTATACACCCCGGAGGAAATAAGATGTATCGGGATCTCTGTGAATAGTATTGGTGGCCAAAGTTAAAACGGGAAGTTACTGATTTTGTGGGAAAGTGTTTGACTTGTCAACAAGTAAAGGCAGAACATCAATTACCGTCGGGATTGTTGCAACAAGTAAAGATTCCATTATGGAAATGGGAGTGGATAATGATGGATTTTGTTAGTGGGTTACCCTTAACACCTACTAAGAAAGATTCTGTCTGGGTGGTAGTAGATCGATTAACGAAGACTACTCATTTTCTACCAAAATACGGATTACTCGTTCTGAAGTTGGCTAAACTGTATGTATCTGAAATTGTGAGGTTGCATGGGGTACTAGTGTCTATCATATCGGACGAGGATCCTCGGTTTACATCACGGTTTTGGAAAGCTTTGCATGAGGCTCGGGTACAAAGTTGAAACACCCCAAACCCCTAGTATTCCCATGCCCTTGGTCCGGATCTCGTATGTTCCCGGTGTAAACTGTTTCAAATTCTTTTTGTTACTTAGGAAAAGCTTGTGTGTTTTGAACGAAAGATTGTATTGGGTTGGGCTTGAGTTGAAAACTAGTTTATTCCATTATTAAAATCCTTTACTTTAGGTGACAAAACATTTAGGCTTTGTTTTAAAATAAATTTACTTAATCTTTTAATAAATAAAAGTTTGTAAGCTTAATAAATAAAAGCAAAGTAAAGTAGTTCTACTATGGCCTTATTACATCAAATAATTCCCCAAAAAAAAAATTCAAAGTACTTAATGAAATAAAATCCAAATTAAATAAATTCCTTGCTGTGCATGGCCACCTTTAAGCTCCTGCCAACCCGGTCCATTACTGATCGTTACCTGAAAAATAATCCCACAAGGGGTGAGTCAAACAGACTCAATGTGTAACCAACACTAAAATTTAACAATTTAGGCATATGTTCACATATTACATGCATATTCATATAACAGATAGGAATAATGATGCAACCCGAACCCAAACCTATATGCCATCCGCTACACATCACCCGTACCATCCTGCACACCGTGGGGACTACTAAGTCAACCCTCCATCCGCTACACACCATCAAAGGCAGTCGCTGTAGTCGACGTGCTCATCGCCCTTATAAAATTCGTGGTCTTAGGTCACCACATTTAGATATCGTGGTCTTAGGTCACCACATTCAGATATCGTGGTCTTAGGTCACCACATTCAGTTATCGTGGTCTTAGGTCACCACATTCACTTCCCCTTTTCATATAACCCATATGCCACATATCATACATATCATACATTAACATGCCAAATTCTTATTTCACATTCTTATAATGTCATATGTGTGCCGTAACAGATATTTAACATAATCCTAGTAGACATAGGAAACGTACCTGAGTACTTTGTACCATAGCATGGTACTTTAGCCATATTCACATTCTTATAAACATGCTCATATTAAATTTTAACCATAAATCTTATTAAAAGATAGTGTGGGGTACACACCTGATTCGCTCAACAAATTCACTGAAATCCCAAAAAGCTTGATCTAATGCCTTAGATCTTAAATCTCTGCATTTAATCAATCATTTAATACTTAGTAAAGAGCCATTCAGCCATAAATCCAAATCCTAGTAGGATTAGTACACTAAAACTTACCTTGGTGCCGATTTGTTTACTAATCAAATCCCGAATCGTTGAAATCTTTCTACCTTGTATTCGGCCAACATTGAATCACTTAAGGGGTTAGTTTCTGGCTTTGGAATAATTAAGAAATAGATTTATAACACCAAACATGGCCTTGGCCGAATGTACATGTACACCTACCTTAAAAATCTAAATCCCGAAATTGTTAATTACTCTTGGTATCTGTCGAAACCCCCTTTAAACACATGTTAGATCAATTTTAATCACAAGAATAATAGCCCTTGGCCGAATATACACATGATTTTACCTTGGATATTGAATTTTCGAATAATCCTCCTTATAGTCGACTACACTGAAAATCCCGAAAAATCTTTCCAAATTTCGGCAAACAAGAATATTGATGGGATTAGTTCTAGATTTTCGGCTAAAAGAAGAAGGAATGGAAATTGAATAACATCCGTTCTTACCCTTAATGTTGTAGTTAATAGCACCTTTGCCTGACACCTCAAGGAGATTCGGTTTTGAAGAGTAAAAGAAGAATAGAGAAAGCTTAGGATAATTCGGCTTTAAGGGTGTGTGAAGAAGAAAAGGTGTGAAGGAGAGAAAATAGATGTATCTAACTTTCGGCTTTTGTTAAAGGAAAAATAAGGTGCAAATTCGGCACTAATCAAGATGAAAAGAAAAGTTTTGGAAAGAGAGGATTTAGCACACCCACTAAAGCTAAATTTAGGCAAAAAGGGATTAAGGAAGGAAGAAAAAGATGGACTCTCTTCCAAAGACAATTTCGGCACCACTACTAAAGAAAGCAAGATAAACCAAAAAGGACCTCTAATCCTTCCTTTAGTAATTCGTCTAGGACTGAAATTGATCACCAAGGAGTCCCTTGGCCGGCCAACACTTCTCTTATCTTTATTAAAAAAATTAATGGAAATAATCCCTTAATTATCTCTTATCTCTTAAACAATAATTATCCATCATTGATCCACCTATTTAGCCAATTTTAAAGAGAATTAAACTCTTCCCCAAGTGCCTTGGTGCCGTCCAACTCCTTGCTCCTTGCAAGAAAATAAAACTCTTTTATTTGCTTCCCACGTGACTCGAACCTAGGCTCCTTCCCCTTGATTGTGGCGTCACTTCTTTGGGCTTTAAGTGGTGCCTCCTAGCCACTTCTCCAAGCCCGTTCTTGTGTCAAATTTCTTTTATTAATTTTCTTAAGACCACCTTGTTTTAGTTTCCTCTTTTAAACTTAACATTTCTAAAACATTTCCTTACATTTCCAAGTTTCCAAAAATGTTCACTTCCCTCTTTTAAACTTAACATTTCCAAGTTTCCAAAAATGTTCACTTTCCTCTTTTAAACTTAACATTTCCAAGTTTCCAAAAATGTTCACTTTCCTCTTTTAAACATAACATTTCCAAGTTTCCAAAAATGTTCACCATACATTCATAACACATAAAACATGCCATTCCGTATAATTAAGTCAAAAAAATGCATAAGCCCATTTTCATGATGTTACAGTTCTACCCCCTTAAAATAATTTCGTCCTTGAAATTGCCTGGCTAAAATAAATGAGGGTATTGCTGTCGCATTGCCTCTTCTGGCTCTCACGAAGCTTCCTCCGATCCATGATTGCACCACAACACTTTGACTAGGGGAACTAACTTCCTCCGTAATATTTTCACGTCTTGTTCCAAGATCTGAATCGGCTCTTCCTCGTAGGATAAGTCTGGCCTTAGCTCCACTTCTTCAACTGGTACCACATGGGATGGATCCGATCGGTAGCGACGTAGCATGGATACATGGAATACGTCGTTCATCTGCTGCAACTCTGGTGGCAACTCTAGCTGGTATGCCACTGGTCCAACTCGCTTCAACACTCGATAGGGTCCTATAAACCTTGGACTTAACTTCCCTTTGCGACCGAATCTCATCACCTTCTTCCAAGGTGAAACCTTAAGGAATACCTGGTCTCCCATATCAAATTCGATTTCCTTCCGTTTAAGATCTGCGTACGACTTCTGCCTATCAGATGCTTCCTTCAACCGTGCACGGATTATCTCAACCTTTTCTTCAGACTCTGCTACTAATTTTGGTCCCAAAACTCGACGTTCTCTTAATTTCGTCCAACATGTAGGAGTCCGACACTTTCGACCGTACAACGCTTCATACTGTGCCATCCGAATGCTAGCTTGATAGCTGTTGTTGTACGCAAATTCTACTAGAGGCAAATATTCTTCCCAACTTCCTCTGAAATCCATCACATAGCCCCTCAACATATCTTCTAACACCTGGATTACCCGTTCAGACTGCCCGTCTGATTGTGGATGAAAAGCCGTAGTGAAATCCAACTTAGTGCCTAAAGCTTGATGAAGTGCCCTCCAAAACTGAGACGTAAATCTTGGGTCTCTATCCAAAATGATAGACATCGGCACTCTATGTAGCGTCACAATTTTCGCCACATATAATTTAGCCAATTTCTGAAGAGAATAATCAACCCTTATCGGGATAAAGTGCGCGGACTTGGTCAAATGGTCCACTATTACCCATACCGAGCCCTTTTTAGTAGGCGTAAGGGGAAGCCCACTAACGAAGTCCATGGTAATTCTTTCCCACTTCCACTGTGGAATCTCGATTGGCTGAAGCAATCCTGATGGAACTTGGTGTTCAGCCTTAACTTGCTGACACGTCAGACATTTCCCCACGAATTCAGTAACTTCCCACTTAAGATCAGGCCACCAAAACTGTTTCCTTAGATCCCTATACAGCTTGGTGCCTCCGGGATGCATAGCATAAGGGCTACCATGCGCTTCCCGAAGAATCCTCTATCTTAACTCCTCGTCCCTCGGCATACAAACCTTTCCTTTGAAGTACAATACTCCCTCATCACTAACACCATAGTCCTCTAACTCTCCGTTCTGTACTTGTTGTAACTTAACACTTAGGTCCTCATCCACCAACTGACTTTCCTTTACCTCATTCAACCATGTTGGCTTGACTTGCAATTCTGCTTGCAGACTTCCATGATCATACAAACTCAAGTGTGCGAACAACGCCCTCAGATCCGACACCACCTTCCGGCTTAGTGCATCTGCTACCACATTCGCCTTGCCCGGGTGATACTCTATCGAACAGTCATAATCCTTGATAATTCAACCCACCTTCGCTGCCTCAAGTTTAACTCCATCTAAGTCAGCAAATACTTAAGGCTCTTGTGGTCTGTGTAGATTATCGACTTTTCTCCGTAAAGATAGTGCCTCCACACCTTCAAAGCAAAGACCACTGTCGCCAACTCCAAGTCATGGTTTGGGTAGTTAACCTTATGCGGCCTTAACTGTCGAGACGCATAAGCAACTACTTTACCATCCTACATCAGAACACATCCTAATCCCGTATGTGAAGCATCACAGTACACCACAAAATCCTTTCCTACCTCCGGCTGAATCAACACTGGAGCTTCAGTCAAAACCCTCTTGAGCTTTTCAAAGCTCTCCTGCTGCTTATCCGTCCATACAAAGGGTACTTCCTTCCTTAACAACTTTGTCAAAGACGCGGCTATTGACAAAAATCCTTCCACGAACCTTCTGTAATAGCCTTCCAGTCCCAAGAAACTACGAATCTCTGCCACCAACTTAGGTGGTTTCCAATTCAACACTACTTCAACCTTCCTAGGATCCACCCTTATTCCTTCTGCTGACACCACGTGCCCCAAGAATGCAACCTCCTTGAGCCAAAATTCACACTTGCTGAATTTGGCATAGAGCTTTTTCTCCCTCAATACTTGTAGCACAATCCGGAGATGCACATCATGCTCCTCTTTAGTTTGGAGTACACTAGGATGTCGTCGATGAACACCACGACGAACCTATCCAAGTAAGGTTGAAAAACCCGGTTCATCATATCCATGAACGCGGCTGGGGCATTGGTCAACCCAAACGGCATTACTACAAACTCAAAATAGTCGTATCTTGTCCTAAAGGCTGTCTTATGGATATCCGCCTCCTTTACCTTCAACTGATGATATCCTGACCTTAAGTCGATCTTTGAGAACACTGCCACCCCCTTAAGCTGATCGAACAAGTCATCAATCCTTGGTAAAGGATACTTGTTCTTGATGGTCAGCTTATTCAACTGACGATAATCTATGCACATTCGCATAGTTCCATCCTTCTTCTTCACAAATAGGACCGGTGCTCCCCACGGAGACACACTGGGCCGGATAAACCCATGGTCAAGTAATTCCTGAATTTGAGCCTTGAGCTCAACTAACTCCTTTGGCGCCATTCGGTATAGAGCGATTGGCACAGGAGCTATTCCCGGTAGCAAGTCTATTCCAAATTCCACCTCTCTATCTGGGGGTATTCCGGGTAACTCCTCCGAAAAAACATCCACGAAGTCCCTTACCATTCTAACTCTACGAATTCCCCCTTCCTTCGCATCCACAGCACTAACAAAGGCCAACAATACCTTGCATCCTTTTCGAACCATTTTCTCTGCCTTCAATGCCGAAACTACGTTAGACAAGTAGTTTCTTCTTTCTCCTATCATTACTACCACTTCATCTTTCGGGGTCCTTAGTTCCATTCGTTTAGCCGCACAATCCAACACGGCCCGGTGCTCTACTAACCAATCCATACCAAGTATGAGGTCAAATTCTTTAAAGGGTAACTCCATTAAGTCAGCCCAAAAGCTCACTCGCTGAATTTCTAGGGATACACTCCAAAAGATCTTATCCACCACTACAGTTTGGCCTAATGGGCTTACTACAGTCATCTCCTTATCAGAAAGTTTAGAGTCTAGGCCTAGTGTTTCCACAACACTACATGCAACATAAGAATGGGTCGAGCCCACATCAATAAGAGTAAAATAGGGCTTGCCATGAATGAGGAACGTACCGGGTATGACGTCCGGTGCGTCTCCATCCTCTCTCCGATGTACTGCGTAAACCAAACCCGACTGTCTTGCCTCAGTATTAGCAGCACCTCGACCCGGTGTTCCACGTCCTCTACTAGCACCATTTCATTGATTATTCTGACCACGACCTCGCTGAGGCTACTGTCCCCCTCTACCAGCCTGATTAACATTCTGAGCTGTTGGGCGATTCCCATCCGGTTTCCTCGGGTAGTCCTTAATCATATGGTCCTTTGACCCACATCTGAAACATCCACCTGTCTTCTTCCAGCATTCTCCTAAGTGCTTCTTTCCACACTGATCACAAGGACGATACTGCCCTCCTGTACCAACTTGCTGACCCTGCGGCCCATCAGCTCTGGGCCTTTTCTACACATTTCCCGATGATCCTGATGACCCATAACCCCTCTTGGGTCTATTCCTATCAGAGCTCTGCTTAACCGAGTCCTTGATTCCCTCGGCTACCTTAGCCTTTTCTACCAACGCGGAAACTCCCGCTCCTGATGTGGAGCTATCAATAACCTCAGGTCATCCCTTAAACCATCTTCGAACCGAACACACCGCTCATGCTCCGTAGCCACTACTCCTCGAGCATACCGGCTCGACCTCGAAATTCAACCAGATTCGCTACGGACTTGTTCCTTGAACCAAATTTCAAAAATGCCTTCCTCTACTCATTATTATAACATGTGCCGACATACTTCTTCTGATATGCCACCTTAACATATTCCAGGTCAGATCCTCAGTTGTGGCACCATCTCGAACTGTTAACCACCATTGGTACGCTTCATCGCGTAGCAGTGCCACCATTCCTTTCAACTTCTCCTCAAGGGACAGATCGAGCTCATCCATAATTCGCTCGGTCGCCTCCAACTAGTATTCAGCTGTACTGGGTGCCACACCAGATACTCCACGAAACACCTCAACTCTGTTGGCTCAGAGTCGCTCGGGTATAGATTTCTGAGCTCCCATATTTTTGCCTGCTCCAGCCACCATTTCCAGAACTTGCAGCACAGCCTACGATACAGCATCATCCCCCGTCTGAGCTTGCTGCTCGACACCAACAGTTGGGGGTGGTGGTGGCGGTGGTAACTCATTATCAGACCCTTGACCCGATCTAACGGGTTCTGACACAGTCATTCTTCCTCTAACGCGTCCATGATGACCGCGTCCTCTAGAACTCATATCTAACGACGCGCTTTAATCTGATTTAAGAAAGTTTTATGAATTAGCCATTGTTTTTCTGATCATTCGCGGAGAAGTTTTATGAAAAGAGTTTAATAGGGGTTCTTTCGATCATTCAAAGTTTCAAGTCTTCTATCCTAATTCACAGAAAAGCACATCCATTCCATAGTATCTCACATACATATTCACTCTTCGGACATTCTGTCCGTTCCTATCCTAGGGGTATTCTCGTAATTTATCCTACAGGGGTATTTTTGTAATTTGTCAAAATAAGGTTCCTTGGTGATTTTGTCAATAAGGGTATTCTGGTAATTTTTTCATTCTCGGGGGTATTTTGGGAATTTTGAAATTCGAGGGTATTTTGGTAATTAACCCGGGTAAATTTGTAAATCTTGATGAATCAAGGGTACTTTGGAATTTACAAAACTTGAGGGTTGTTTTTGAGAATTTGTTTTCCAAATCAGTGTTGTTGCAAAAATTTTTGAAGATCGGGGGTCGTTCTGGTAATTTTGTAACTCGGGGTATTTCGGTAATTTGCAGGTTAGGGGTAATTTCGTAAATTTTTTTTTCTTTCCATAATCAAGGTATTTTGATATTTTATAAATTTAGGGTTTTTTTAAGCAAAGTAGTGAAATTTTGATAAGAACTGTGGGTATTTTGAAAATTTCCATAAACCAAGGGCATTTTTGTAATTTTACCACTAGGGGTATTTTTGTAATTTTATAAATCAGAAATATTTTTGAAATTTTTCCAAAATAAGTTTTTGCTACTATTCAAGGGGTAATTTGGTGATTATAAAACTAGGGTTTTCATAAAAAAATACGGCTAGTCCCTTTCAGGTTTTAGTTAGGGTTTTATCCCGTGTATAAGTCCTCTTGGTTAGGGTAAACCGAGGCTACGCACCAGGTAGGATTCGAGTGGAGAGGAGGTGAGTCACGCGGACTACTTAAATACCAAGCTCCCACCGAAACCAATCCTAGACATGCGCACCATGGTTGCCACACCCTAACTTAGCGACTTAACCACAGGTTTGTTCAATTAGACATTTAAGTCTTATGTAATTGTTGGGGTAACTAGCCCTAGGGTTCAAGTACTAAATCTCTATTCTACGTTCCATTTCTACCCTTCTACAATTCATAATATAAATCACACAAGAGATCGGAGTACTTACCTGGTGGACTTCGGGTCGGAGACTTTGTGGGCCATGCCAGAAAATCCTACTTAATTCACAAAAATTCTTTTTGGGCTTAACTTTGAAAACATTTTGGGCCTTAAACCCAAGACCGAGAGTTTAAAACTGGGCTCTGATACCAAACTAAAACACCCCAAACTTGGCCCATGAGCCTTGACTGGATCTGGTATGTTCCCCGGTGTAAACCGTTTCAAATTCTTTTTGTTACTTAGGAAAAGCTTGTGTGTTTTGAACAAAAGATTGTTTTGGGTTGGGCTTGACTTGAAAACTAGTTTATTCAATTATTAAAATCCTTTACTTTAGGTGACAAAACGTTTAGGCTTTGTTTTAAAATAAATTTACTTAATCTTTTAATAAATAAAAGTTTGTAAGCTTAATAAATAAAAGCAAAGTAAAGTAGTTCTACTATGGCCTTATTACATCAAATAATTCCCAAAAAAAAAAATTCAAAGTACTTAATGAAATAAAATCCAAATTAAATAAATTCCTTCTTTGTGCATGGCCACATTTAAGCTCCTGTGACCGGTCCATTCTTGATCGTTACCTGAAAAATAATCCCACAAGGGGTGAGTCAAACAGACTCAATGTGTAACCAACACTAAAATTTAACAATTTAGGCATATGTTCACATATTACATGCATATTCATATAATAGATAGGGAATAATGGTACAACCCGATCCCAAACCTATATGCCATCAACTACACATCATCCGTACCATCCTGCACACCGTGGGGACTACTAAGTCAACCCTCCATCCGCTACACACCATCGAAGGCGTCATTGCAATCGGCGTGCTCATCGCCTCTTATAAAATTTGTGGTCCTAGGTCACCACATTCGAGATATCGTGGTCTTAGGTCACCACATTCGGATATCGTGGTCTTAGGTCACCACATTCGCTTATCATGGTCTTAGGTCACCACATTCACTTCCCTTTTCATATAACCCATATGCCCCATATCATACATATCATGCATTAACATGCCAAATTCTTATTTCACATTCTTATAATGTCATATGTGTGTCATAATCGATATTTAACATAATAGGAGTAGGAAACGTGCACAGTACTTTGTACCATAGCATGGTACTTTAGCCATATTCACATTCTTATAAACATGCTCATATTAAATTTTAACCATAAATCTTATTAAAAGATAGTGTAAATACACACCGATTCGCTTAACAAATTCGCTGAAATCCCAAAAGCTTGATCTAATGCCTTAGATCTTAAATCTCTACATTTAATCAATCATTTAATACTTAGTAAAGAGCCATTCGGCCATAAATCCAAATCCTAGTAGGATTAGTACACTAAAACTTACCTTAGTGCCGATTTGTTTACTAATCAAATCCCAAATCGTTGAAATCCTTCTACCTTGTATTCGGCCAACATTGAATCACTTAAGGGGTTAGTTTCCGGCTTTGGAATAATTAAGAAATAGATTTATAACACCAAACATGGCCTTGGCCGAATGTACATGTACACCTACCTTATAAATCTAAATCCCGAAATTGCTAATTACTCTTGGTATCTGTCGAAACCCCCTTTAAACACATGTTAGATCAATTTTAATCACAAGAATAATAGCCCTTGGCTGATTATACACATGATTTTACCTTGAATATTGAATTCCCAAATAATCCTCCTTATAGTCGACTACACTGAAAATCCCAAAAAATCCTTCCAAATTTTGGCAACCAAGAATATTGATGGGATTAGTTCTAGATTTTCGTCTAAAAGAAGAAGGAATGGAAATTGAATAACATTCATTCTTACCCTTAATGTTGTAGTTGACAGCACCTTTGCCTGACACCTCAAGGAGATTCGGTTTTGAAGAGTAAAAGAAGAATAGAGAAAGCTTAGGAGAATTCGGCTTTAAGGGTGTGTGAAGAAGAAAAAGATGTGAAGGAGAGAAAATAGATGTATCTAACTTTCGGCTTTTGTCAAAGGAAAAATAAGGTGCAAATTCGGCACTAATCAAGATGAAAAGAAAAGTTTTGGAAAGAGAGGATTTAGCACACCCACTAAAGCTAAATTTCAGCAAAAAGGGATTAAGGAAGGAAGAAAAAAATGGACTCTCTTCCAAAGACAATTTCGGCACCACTACTAAAGAAAGCAAGATAAACCGAAAAGGATCTCTAATCCTTCCTTTAGTAATTCGGCTAGGACTGAAATTGATCACCAAGGAGTCCCTTGGCCGGCCAACACTTCTCTTATCTTTATTAAAAAAATTAATGGAAATAATCCCTTAATTATCTCTTATCTCTTAAACAATAATTATCCATCATTGATCCACCTATTTAGCCAAATTTTAAAGAGAATTAAACTCTTCCCCAAGTGCCTTGGTGCCGTCCAACTCCCTTGCTCCTTGCAGCAAAATAAAACTCTTTTATTTGCTTCCCACGTGACTCGAACCTAGGCTCCTTCCCCTTGATTGTGGCATCACTTCTTCGGGCTTTAAGTGGTGCCTCCTAGCCACTTCTCCAAGCCCGTTCTTGTGTCAAATTTCTTCTATTAATTTTCTTAAGACCACCTTGTTTTAATTTCTGTTTTAAACTTAACATTTCTAAAACATTTCCTTACATTTCCAAGTTTCCAAAATGTTCCTTCCTCTTTTAAACTTAACATTTCCAAGTTTCCAAAAATGTTCACTTTCCTCTTTTAAACTTAACATTTCCAAGTTTCCAAAAATGTTCACCATACATTCATAACACATAAAACATGCCATTTCGTATAATTAAGTCAAAAAATGCATAAGCCCATTTTCATGATTAGTATGTTATTGGCATTTTAGCGTATCAATAGCTTTCTTCTTCAAAATCTTTCTCTCAAATTTATTCCCTAATTAATGTGTCTTGAACAATAGGTAAAATTTGTGTTTTGTTTTGGCCATTTCATTTTGACCATTTCGTATTATCTTACTTTCTCCCAAAATCTTTTCTTCCTTGTCTTAAACTATACATTCTTGAAGGGCATTTTATTTTCTTTTTCTTTTCACCCTTACCGAATGCACCATTGTCTTAAACACTCTCTCTTTGCTTTTCTTTTACCATTGATAAAAGAATTGTAAACCTATTATCATTTTTCTTTTTCTTTCTCTTTTCTCTCTTGGAAACTGGATCAACATCATCTCTTTCTTTCATATCTTATTTTCTTTTTAACCATACTTTCTTCATTATTTATCTCTCATGGCCGAATGTTGCTAAGCACTATCTCCTTCAATTTTTCCTTCATAACCGAATCTTTTTTCTACTCACAATTTAATCAATCGGTAAGTGGTTAGTACAATATTTTGGAATTTGTTATTTCCTTTTCTTTTGTACCGAATCTTTGTGGTGTGGGATGATCTTTTGGATTGAGATCATCATCATACCATATCTCATACTAATCTTTTCTCTATCATAGAAACTTAGTGGAGGGCCGAAACTCAAGTGTTCGTAAACGTCGTGGATCGTTGAAATCGGATTTAAAGTGTTAAAGGTAAGGGATTTTTAAGGTAAACCGATTACACTTTCAAGTCTTTAGTTTTAAGATTATTGAAAAATATTGTTAGGACTAATGATTCTTTGTCTTTGAAGACAATCAAAATAGGGACGAAAAGGGCAGTAAATAGTATTCAGAAGAGGGTTGGTTCTATTAATCCCCATAAATTCAAGAGAATGACTATTTCGGGAATCCGAGATTTTCCACCGGGTTGTGGACCTTTATCCGGTGAAAATCAATTATTCGAAGTCGTAGTACTCCCGAACCATTGTTTACTCATGGTTCTGAACCTTCGATCGGAGAGAAATCGTAAATAGTGATTATTCGAGATTTCGAGGGTAAGATTTAGATCGCTCAATATTAGAATAGTTTAATATTAAATTTTAGTGTTCTAATTCTTCGTAATGTGTGTTTAGATATCGACGAGCGGGAGAGTGTAGTTCTCACAGTAATCAGGTGTGTAATCTCACACTATATCTCATGGGTTAGATGACTATACAATGGTTAAAGTTGGATTAAAAATCGTAAAGTTGGTGTAATCGAAAAATATGGTATTATCGACACTTTAGTGTTAAGATCGTGAAATCGGTATTAAGGTCGTGAAAATTTTGAAATCGCCCTTAATGGTTAAAACGATAATAAGCGACAAATTTGGGCTATATGTGATATTTGGTAAATTTGGGCCATATGTGATATTTGGCAAATTTGGGCTATATGTGATATTTGGTAAATTTGGGCCATATATGTGATATTTGGCAAATTTGGGCCATATGTGATATTTGGAAAATTTGGGCCATATGTGATATTTGGTAAATTTGGGTCATATGCGATATTTGGTAAATTTGGGCCATATATGTAATATTTGGAAAATTTGGGCCATATGTGATAATTGAGAATTTTGGCCATATGTGATATTCGATAAATGGGCCTTAAGTGAAATTTATAATTGGGCAATTTATGATAATTGATAAATGGGTTATATGTGAAATGTGTTTTACTGGGCCAAAATTCATAAATTATAATATGGTTTTCTTTACAAATATTTTGTAATGCATAAACATGATTGCATGGGTTGGGATCAATGATGAAGAGAAGAAAGGCTTAATGCCAGAATTCTAGATATGTGACTCTGTCACGATGGTCGTTGCCCGAAATCTAGATCGGTGATTTTACCACAATTATTTAAATTGCCGTTGCCACAAATATGATATTGGGCTCAAAGCCTACTTGATGTGTTGGCGGGGTGGGTGACTAAAGCTCCCAGTGTCTTTGGTTGGGTACGGGTGTGTAGCGGATGGAAATCTAGGTTTGGTTTTGGGAATTGCATATCATTTGCATTATTATTTTTTTAAATACTAAATTATTATTTTGAAATGTGATTAGGCCCAAATAAATGTTTAAATGGTCTTGGCCCAGTGGACTATGGTAAGTGAGTTACACACTGAGTTTTAAGTGACTCACCCCATTTTTTTTACCCCTCTCAGGTAATAACAATTGATGGAGACTTGGGTCGGGGATGACTTCGTGGGGAGGCTTTACTACAAATGGTGGTTCATAAAACTTTGAGACTTCTTTTATAATTTCTATTAAGTACTATTTTTAATGGCGATGTAATAAGGCCTTTTTAATTATGGATTTTATTGTGTGGATGGATTTATTATGTTTTAGTTTATTTAAGTTGGATTAATTTAGTTTTTCATAAATGGTTTTCTAAATCTTTCGTATAAAATAAAGGTTTTCTTAAGTATCTTTAAAACTCCGGAAATCCTTTAACTCTTCGTTAGAATATTTTGATTAAATAAATTTCAACATTTTAATCGATCTAATGATAATTTCTTGTGTTTTTAATCAAGGATTTCAAATAAACCTCGATTTTTTGATAAAATCATTCTCTAAATCGTTTTGGAATTTGATTTCTACTTCGTTAAATGATTTGAATGTGTTTTTATTTTGTGTGGCATGCCAAAATCCGGGCTTAATGCATAGGCCGGGTTTGGGTGTTACAATTTCTTTTCATATTTAGGCACATGTTTCTAAACCCACACGGCGGCACACACTGGCAAAGTGGTGGATGCCGTAAGGATATCGACTTATCGACCACACGCGTGGCATCTGAAAAAACAAGGGTGAACCAAATTGCCTGACACACGGTAGTGTAAACGACACACCCTCAGACACTACCGGGATGTTTCTCTATTTAAACCCCTTCTTTCCATTTTTCCTTTCTTTCTTTCCAATTTCATTTTCATTATTTACTTTTATTATTTACTTTTATTTTTATTTTTATTTTTATTTCCTTTATTTTTTCTTCTTATTCTTTATGATATTTAGATTTAGCTTAGGATTCAATAAAATCGACTGCTACTTTGAGGATTCAATTTCAAAACAAATGAGGCACTCCTACATTTCTTTTCAACACCATCCAAAATTCGGAAGTTCCACCTCTCCTCTCTCTCTTAAATTTCATAAATATCTTTGTACATTGAGGGCAATATACATCTTAAGTGTGGGGGGTAACAATGTCAAACTTTTTGCATTATTCTAAAACCCCGAATTTAGTCTTGTTCAAAGCAAATTCCTCATATTACTAATTAGGAAGAAATTTCGATGATTTATGATTTTTATTGATATGTTTTAGAATAAGTCTTATGTAATTGTGCATTGATGATTAAATTTGAAGAATACTAGAGAATCGAACATGATAAGTCTACTTTCTAAAAATTAAAATTGATAGGTTATTGAACTGAATTTGAGTATCATCTTGAAGTTCAAAATTTATAAGGATTGATGTCAAAACACCCATAATTTTTTGTGAGATTTTGAGCCTTATAAAGCATATACCCTTTTTCATGCTCACTTTTATTGATTATGAGTGTGTCAACTTTGAACTGTTATTCTAGAACTTGCCTCGTTTATGCATATCGAGACCACAATAATGATTTGATATACTAAGATGATAAAGGCACCTAGGTTTTAACCCGTTCACTCCACTAAAAAGCCTACCTACATAAATAACTCCTAGTGAACCTCGTTGAATCCTAACAACCTTTTTATTGACTCACCCACTAATATTAACCCAAAATCCCTTTGTATTTGTTATCAACATTCTTTTGACTACCCCTCTATCGAGAATTGACTTGATCAATTGTCAAATTAGGTTATTTCAATTATCAAAGTTCCTTTTATTAAGTTTTTCTTAGTTTGTTCTAAAAAAATCCAAGTTTATTCAATAAAAGAGCTTAGAGCAATTAAACTCCAATTGTTGAAGAAAAGCTCGATTAAAGTATTATCAAATTTTAAAGTGAAGAAAATACTCTTTATTATAGAGTAATTATCCATAGTGGTATTATTACTTTTCATTCATGTAAATATTCATATTTAGTTCATTATTTTTAGATTAGGTAATTACTCAATTCAATCTCGATTTTAACCCTTAAATTTAGCCTTTTTTCACACCTTTAACTCTAGCCCCGTTACAACCCTATTAAAGACCTTTTGATCTATTTATTATCTCACATACAGTGGTGGAGATTTGATTTCCAGGCAAGTCTATGGGATTAACTTTTCAGGTTTGACTTAGAGTGTTTATTCTTGAACCTTAAACACCTTTGAGTGATTTGAGTGAATCTTTTGTGAGGATGTCAGTCCTTGTCGGCTTTGAATTAAAGGTAATTACTTAGATAAGGGGAGACACCTATGTTTTCGTACTACAAAGGTATGACTTATCGTAATTGAATCTTTAGGACTCTTTGAGTTGAATTATCCAGGTATAAATTATCTATGAATTATGATGAGACAACGTCGATAGGAATTATGAATTATGGAAAGTTCATTTTAATTGTAAGTTGAGAATTTTGCTTGAGGACAAGCAAAAGCTTATGTGTGGGGGTATTTGATAAACTATAAAAGTAACACATTTTAATCCCACATTTAGTATGCTTTTGGATGAATTTATCCTTAATTTATGTAAAAAAGTTCTCTTAATCCTTTCTTTTCGTGTCTTATACTCAGGAAAGCACCCAAGGATAAAAAGAATGCAAAACGGGCTTAAGACGAACCAAAATAGGCCGACCCAAGAAGTTAACACGGCCTGTGTAACATCCTAGATTAGGGGTTATGCGTTTATGCATAATTCATGAGTAGTAGGTTTTGGCAGTGTTTGGAAGTGAATTAAGGGTTTTTAAAATCCTAGGATGGAAGAGAAAGCTTTGGACAATTATTGGTTTTTAAGTTAAAAATAAGAAGTGATGTGGAAAACTGGCAAGGGACGCCACCTAAGGTGCAAGGGTTTTGGAATCAAGTGAAGCACTTTGAGGGAAGAGGTTTGAATCCCATTGTGTGTATTTTTGCTTAATTTTATGAAATAGCATGTTTACTGTGATATGGATGTGTGGTGTGCATTTTTAGAACCTTGGAAATGTAAGGAAATGTATGGAAATGTATGGAAATGTAAGGAAATGTATGGAAATGTAAGGAAATGTATGGAAATGTAAGGAAATGTATGGAAATGTATGGAAATGTAAGGAAATGTATGGAAATGTAAGGAAATGTATGGAAATGTATGGAAATGTATGGAAATGTAAGGAAATGTATGGAAATGTAAGGAAATGTTAAGTTCAAAGTGAACATTTTTGGAAACTAGGAAATGTAAGGAAATGATTTAGAAATGATTCAAAAGAGGGAAGTAAACATTTCGGGAAACTTGGAAATGTAAGGAAATGTTAGGTTAAAGGAGGGAAATAAACATTTTTGGAAACCTGAAAATGTATGGAAATGCTAAGTTAAAAAGAGGAAAGTGAACATTTATGGAAACTAAGAAAATGATTTAGAAATGATTCAAAAGAGGAAATTGAACATTTCTGGAAACTTGGAAATGTAAGGAAATGTCAAGTTTAAAGAGCCAAACGAAAATTTTTGGAAACTTAGAAATGACTTAGAAATGTCGAGTTTTAAAGTTTAAAAGAGGAAATTAAGGCAATGTGGCCTTAAGAGAAAAAGTATGTGAAATTTGACACACAAACAGGCTTGGAAAAGTGGCCTGAAGATGCCACTTAGGGCCTCTGGAAATGGCGCCACATGCAAGTGTATTTGGGCCAGGGATCGAGTCACTTAGGAAGCAAATAAAAGAAGTTTTATTTTGCTACAAAGAGCAGAGAGGTGGACGGCATGTGGGCTCTTAAAAGAGGAGTTTTATTTCCTTTAGAATTTTGGCTAATTAGGATATAATTGTTGGATTAATTCTTTTGCTAAAGTGATAATTATCACATAGGAAGAGTGGTGTCCAAGTAGGGACTCTAGCCTAGTAATTTCGGCTATAAAAGGAAAGAAGGCCATTCATTCATTCATTCACTCTTCCTTTGTCAATTTCTTAAGCAGATTCTCCTCTCTCGTCGAAATTCCTACGCTTTATTCTTCCTTCTCTTTTCTTTCTAATCCCTCCAAAAGTCGAAAGTTGTGAGAGCATCATTTAGCCATAGCCGAATTTCTGAAGGTTGAAGTAAAGGTGCAATCGATTCCTTTAAATAAGGGTAAGATCCAAGTTTAGTTTCCATTCTTTTATATTTTAGACTTATCGAAATTTAGGGACTAATTTCGATTCTTAATCTTGGCCGAATCATGGAAGAAGAAGTTCTTTTCCCGAAGGTACACCATAGGCCGCATGTTCCCTAGTTATTTGATGAATTTCGGGATTTAAGATCCTTAAGGTAAGTGACTATGAATATTCGGCCAAGACCCTATTTTTGTAGTAGCTCTATTATTATGTGTTTTAAGCTGAAAACTAACCGATTCAAAGGATCTAGTGAGTAGCCGATTTCAAAGGGGGAAGAATACAAGTTTCTGAGATTTGATTTTTTATTCAATCAGCATTAAGGTTAGTACACAAATCCTACTAGGATTTGGTTTTATGGCCGAATAGGCCTTTGCTAAATATTACCATGTTGGCCGAATGTAGGCATTAAAAATCTAAGGTAGTAGATCGAATTTCGGGATTTCAAGTGAAATCATTAAGCGAATCAGGTGTGTACCCCACACTAAATCTCAATAGATTTACGGTTTTAATTCATTATATGTCTTAATATGAAAATGTAAGAATATGGCTAAGGTACTGTGTGTACCCCACACTAAATCTCAATAGATTTACGGTTTTAATTCATTATATGTGTTAATATGAAAATGTAAGAATATGGCTAAGGTACTGTGTGTACCCCACACTAAATCTTAATAGATTTACGGTTTTAATTCATTATATGTGTTAATATGAAAGTGTAAGAATATGGCTAAGGTACCGTGTGTACCCTACTCTAAGTTTTAATATGTTTATGGCTATGTTTTAAATTAAATGTGTTAATATGAAAGTGTAAGAATATGGCTAAGGTACTGTGTGTACCCCACACTAATCTTAATAGATTTATGGCTTAAATTTGATATATCTGTTAATATGAAAGTGTAAGAATGTGGCTAAAATACCATGTTATGGTACAAAGTACTCAGGTACGTTTTCCTACTCCTACTAGGATTACGAAATATGTTATACTTAACATGTGAAAAGTGACATGAATGTGAAATTAAGTATGATATGCATGATATGAATAATATGGGGCATTCGGGTTATTTGAGAAAGGGGAAGTGTATGTGATGACTTCGGTCTCACTAAGTGAATGTGATGACTTCGGTCTCACTAAGTGAATGTGATGACTTCGGTCTCACTAAGTGAATGTGGTGACTTTAGTCACATTATCTGGATGTGGTAACTTTGGTTACATTATCTGAATGTGGAGTCTCATGACACAATTATCTGGTGGCTATGCCACGAATTTTATGTGGGCGATGAGCACGTCGACTGCAGCGATTGCCTTCGATGGTGTGTAGCGGATAGAGGGTTGACTTAGTAGTCCCCACGGTGTGCAGGTTTGTACGGGTGGAGTGTAACAGATGGCATATAGGTTTGGGTTCGGGTTTGCATCATTATCTTGAATTATTATTTGAACATGATGTGTATGGTATGCCTAATTCTATTATATTTTGGTGTTGGTTAAACATTGAGTCTATCGACTCACCCTGCTAGGGCACATGTTTGGTGATGAACAAGATGGATCGGACTGACAGAACTTGTGGTGGCCATGCTCGACTTTGAAGAATTATTTAATATGGACATTTTATTTTATTTAAGTCTCAGATAATTTTATTTTGGGTTTTGTTTTATGTAATAAGGCCATAGTGATGATTTTATTTTTGTTTTAATTACTAAGTTACGATTTTAGGGTATTTAAAGAACAAGTCCATTTAATTTAAAATAAGCTTAAATATTTTGTCACCGAAATAAATGGGTTTTCGATATAAAATAAACTTGTTTTCAACTCGAGACCAACCCACAAATAAACTATCTTCAAAACACACAGATTTCAAAGTAACAAAAGAATTTTTGAACCGGGTTACATCGAGGAACATACCAGATCTGGTCCAGGCTCGTGGGCCGGGTGTGGGGTGTTTCAGTTTAGTATCAGAGCCCAGTTTTAAACTCTCTGCCTTGGGTTTAAGGCCCAAAACATTTTCCAAAATAAGCCCAAAAAGAATTTTGTGAATTAAGCAGGTTTTTCTGGCATGGCCCACTAAGTCTCGACCATTCATCCACCGGTAAGTACTTCTAACTTCTGAAGTGATTTGAATATGTGAAATGTATGGGCTTTTATGGCAACGTGGATTAGTCTGATAAGTATTTGAACCCTAGGACTAGTATACCCCAACAAAAACATAAGACTTAAGGACCATTAAACAAACCTGTGTCTAAGTCGCCGATTTAGGGTGTGGCAACCATGGTACGCATGTCTAGGATTGGTTTCAGTGGGAGCTTGGTATTTAAGCATCCGCGTGACTCACCTCCTCTCCAATCGAATCCTACCAGTGCGTAGCCTCGGTTCACCCTAACCAAGAGGACTTATACACGGCTAAACCCCTAACTAAAACCCGAAAGGGACTAGCCGTATTTTATGGAAACCCTAGTTTTAAAATTTCTAAATTATTTTCTTGATTTGAAAAAGATTATTTTTATAAAATTTTCTTGAAATATTTCAGATTTATAAAATTACAAAAATACCCCTAATGGTAAAATTACAAAAATGCCCTTAGTTTATGAAATTTTCAAAATACCCACAACTCTTATCAAAAATTTCATTACCTAATAAAATGTTCAAAAACCCTAATTTGTAAAATATCAAAATACCTTGATTATGGAAAAAAAATTTATTTACGAAATTACCCCTAACCTATAAATTACCAAAATACCCCCGAGTTACAAAATTTCCAGAATGACCCCCTGATCTTCAAAAATTTCTGCAACAACACTAATTTGGAAAACAAATTCTCAGAAACAACCTTCAAGTTTTGTAAATTCCAAAATATCCTTGATTTATTAAGATTTATAAATTTACCCTGGTTTATTATTGAAATACCCCTATAATTTCAAAATTTCGAAATACCCCGGATTTCAAAATTACCAAAATACCCTTTTATTGACAAAATCACTAAGGAACCTTATTTTGACAAATTATGAAAATACCCACGTAGGCAAATTACAAAATAACCTCGGTAGTGGAAAAACAACAACAATGAAAACTACAACATTTCTCCGAATGAACGAAAGTTCATAATTGATTGATGGATGTATGAATGTAAAGACTGTGCATGTATGAATACGAAAGAACCACTTTTAAAAAAAAATTCTTTCCATAAAACTTCTTCGCGTTAATCGCTGAAACAAAATTTTTTAATACATAAACCTTCTTAATCGATTAAATCGCGACGTTAGAAATGAGTTCTAAGGACGTGAACTTAGAGATTGTGCCCGGAAAGTATGATGGTTCTATTAAGATCAAAGTCGCAGCTGTAAGCATAGTCGTGAGAAGGATTGTACGATGTTAGTAAGTAATTTCGAGGACGAAATTATTTTTAAGGAGGGTAAAACAGTAACATCCTAGATTAGGGGTTATGCGTTTGTGCATAATTCATGAGTAGTAGGTTTTGGCGGTGTTTGGAAGTGAATTAAGGTTTTTACAATCCTAGGATGGAAGAGAAAGCTTTAGACAATTATTGGTTTTAAGTTAAAACAAGAAGTGATGTGGAAAAGTGGCAAGGACGCCACCTAAGGTGCAAGGGTTATGGCATCAAGTGAAGTACTTTGAGGAAGAGGTTCAATCCCATTGTGTGCATTTTTGCTTAATTTTATGAAATAGCATGTTTACTGTGATATGGATGTGTGGTGTGCATTTTTAGAACCTTGGAAATGCAAGGAAATGTATGGAAATGTATGGAAATGTAAGGAAATGTATGGAAATGTAAGGAAATGTATGGAAATGTATGGAAATGTAAGGAAATGTATGGAAATGTTAGGAAATGTATGGAAATGTATGGAAATGTATGGAAATGTAAGGAAATGTATGGAAATGTAAGGAAATGTTAAGTTCAAAGTGAACATTTTTGGAAACTAGGAAATGTAAGGAAATGATTTAGAAATGATTCAAAAGAGGAAAGTAAACATTTCGGGAAACTTGGAAATGTAAGGAAATGTTAGGTTAAAGGAGGGAAATGAACATTTTTGGAAACCTGAAAAATGTATGGAAATGCTAAGTTAAAAAGAGGAAAGTGAACATTTATGGAAACTAGGAAAATGATTTAGAAATGATTCAAAGAGGAAAGTGAACATTTCGAAACTTGAAATGTAAGGAAATTTCAAGTTTAAAGAGCCAAACGAAAATTTTGGAAACTTAGAAATGACTTAGAAATGTCGAGTTTTAAAGTTTAAAGAGGAAATTAAGGCAATGTGGCCTTAAGAGAAAAGTATGTGAAATTTGACACAAACAGCTTGGAAAAGTGGCCCGAAGATGCCACTTAGGGCCTCCGAAATGGTGCCACATGCAAGTGTATTTGGGCCAGGATCGAGTCACTTAGGAAGCAAATAAAAGAAGTTTTATTTTGCTACAAAGAGCAGAGAGGTGGATTACATGTGGGCTCTTAAAAGAGGAGTTTTATTTCCTTTAGAATTTTGGCTAATTAGGAGATAATTGTTGGATTAATTCTTTTGATAAAGTGATAATTATCACATAGGAAGAGTGGTGGCCAAGTAGGGACTCTAGTCTAGTAATTTCAGCTATAAAAGGAAAGAAGGCCATTCATTCATTCTTTCACTCTTCCTTTGTCAATTTCTTAAGCAGATTCTCCTCTCTCCGAAATTCCTCTGCTTTTATTCTTCCTTCTCTTTCTTTCTAATCCTCCAAAAGCCGAAAGTTGTGAGAGCATCATTTAGCCATAGCTGAATCTCTGATGGTTGAAGTGAAAGTGCAATCAATTCCTTCAAATAAGGGTAAGATCCAAGTTTAGTTTCCATTCTTTTATATTTTAGACTTATCAAAATTTAGGGACTAATTTCGATTATTAATCTTGGCCGAATCATGGAAGGAGAAGTTCTTTTCCCGAAGGTACAACATATGCCGCGTGTTCCCTAGTTATTCGGTGAATTTTAGGATTTAAGATCGTTAAGGTAAGTGACTATGAATATTCGGCCAAGACCCTATTTTGTAGTAGCTCCATTATTATGTGTTTTAAGTGAAAACTAACCGATTCAAGGGATCTAGTGAGTAGCCGATTTCAAAGGGGAAGAATACAAGTTTTCGGATTTGATTTTTTATTCAATCGGCATTAAGGTAAGTACACAAATCCTCGATTTGGTTTTATGGCGAATAGGCCTTTGCTAAATATTACCATGTTGGCTTAATGTAGGCATTAAAAATCTAAGGTAGTAGATCGGATTGGATTTCAAGTGAAATCGTTGTTTAATCAGTGTGTACCCCACACTAAATCCCAATAGATTTACGATTTTAATTCATTATATGTGTTAATATGAAAATGTAAGAATATGGCTACGGTATTGTGTGTACCCTTTTCAAATCTCAATAGATTTACGATTTTAATTCATTATATGTGTTAATATGAAAATGTAAGAATATGGCTAAGGTAATGTGTGTTCCACACTAAATCTCAATAGATTTACGATTTTAATTCATTATATGTGTTCATATGAAAGTGTAAGAATATGGCTAAGGTACCGTGTGTACCCTACTCTAAGTTTTAATATGTTCATGGCTATGTTTTAAATTAAATGTGTTAATATGAAAGTGTAAGAATATGGCTAAGGTACCGTAAAATACCCACACTAATCTTAATAGATTTATGGCTTAAATTTGATATATCCATTAATATGAAAGTGTAAGAATGTGGCTAAAATACCATGTTATGGTACAAAGTACTCAGACACGCTTTTCCTACTCCTACTAGGATTACGAAATATGTTATACTTAACATGTGAAAAGTGACATGAATGTGAAATTAAGTATGATATGCATGATATGAATAATATGGGGCATTCGGGTTATTTGAGAAAGGGAAGTGAATGTGATGACTTTGGTCTCTAAGTGAATGTGATGACTTGGTCTCACTAAGTGAATGTGATGACTTGGTCTCACTAAGTGAATGTGGTGACTTCAAATACATAATCCGAATGTGGTAACTCGGTTACATTATCTGAATGTGGTGTCTCATGACACAATTATCTCGTGGCTATGCCACAATTTTATGTGGGCGATGAGCTCGTCCGATTGCAATGCCGCCTTCTTCGATGGTGTGTAGCGGATGGAGGGTTGACTTAGTAGTCCCCACGGTTTGCAAGTTGGTACGGGTGGAGTGTAGCGGATGGCATATAGGTTTGGGTTCGGGTTTGCATCATTATCTTTAATTATTATTTGAACGTGATGTGTATGGTATGCCTAATTCTATTATATTTTGGTGTTGGTTACACATTGAGCCTATCGACTGCAGAACTTGTGGTGGCCATGCTCACTTTGAAAAATTATTTAATATGGACATTTTATTTTATTTAAGTACCGTATAATTTTATTTTGGGTTTTGTTTTATGTAATAAGGCCATAGTGATGATTTTATTTTGTTTTAATTACTAAGTTACGATTTTAGGGTATTTAAAGAACAAGTCCATTTAATTTAAAATAAGCTTAAATATTTTGTCACCAAATAAATGGGTTTTCGATATAAAATAAACTTGTTTTCAACTCGAGCCCAACCCACAAACAAACTATCTTCAAAACACACGCTTTCAAAGTAACAAAAGAATTTTTGAACCGGGTTACATCGAGGAACATACCAGATCCGGTCCAGGCTCGTGGGCCGGGTGTGGGGTGTTTCAGCCTGGACTTCATGCCACACGGCCGTGCCTCGATAGTCATCTAGACACGGCCTTACCCTGATTCACACGACCGCTTTTCCCATCGATAAAGTCCACGCACGGGCGTTTAGTGATCTACATGGCCATTCCCAAATGGCGTAATCGAGACACTGACCTCTACCTATATATTGCACGGGAGTGTCATAGCCGTGCCTAAATCGACAAGATGGAGACACGGGCTGGACCACGATTTACACGGGCGTGTCAAGGACTTCCCCTGCCACTGAAAAGAGTAATTTCACTCAGAATTGGATACTTGGAGGCAAAGAAACACATTCTAAAGCCTACTCAAACACCCCATTAGGAATTAGACTTAAATTAGGATACTTAGGGCCAAGTAAGGCATCACAAAGTCTATATAAACACCTTAGGAGGCAACTTGAAGAGGAGTTCTACAGGTTTAAATAGGGCGTCGTGTTTTAGCAGAGTTTTTACGCGAGCTTTACTCGCTTAGGGAATTACTCAAGATAGCCAATTGATCCATCTCAAGAGTCGAATTATACTCAAGACGGAGGATCTCCTGTTCAATTCCTTCAGGGGGTTTTAAGGATTTCCTATGTTTTGTTTTATCTTTTCTCTTGAGATGTTTTCTTGTTTAATCATGAACTAAACCCTTAGATACATGAAGGGGATGAAACCTATGATGGAATTTGTTATTTAATTCTTTTGGTTTATATGATAAATACTTAGTTTGTTCTTAATTATGTTGCTTAAATTTATCTGATGTGCTTAGGTGGAGGAGGAGTAGACCCTGCCTAAGAGTAGATCTAACATAATTAAGCAGAGTTGATTGGGTGCCTAGAGATAGGGTTACGAGATTTTGCCGGATTAGGGTGAAACCTAATATGGGGGTCCATTGATCGATTTACTGCTTCCTTAGGGGGTTATTATAAGAGAACGAGAGTTCCACTAATTAACCTAAGGTTAGATGTTATTCGCTTCGAGAGAAGGTTTAATATAGGTTAGGGAGTCTCACTGATCAAGCTAAGTAAAAGAAATCATGTGAATTGGAAGTTAAATAATAAGTGAAGTCATAGGTGGATTCTTCTCGAAGGTATCGTCTTTATCAATTGAGTTTTCTTCAAATTCTTTTCCCAAAGTTTCGTTTCTTTTGTCTTTGCATTTAGTTTAAATATTTCATTTGTTTTAGTTTAATAAACCAATCACTCCATATTTTAGGCTAAATAATAGAAAGAAAGTGAGTAATAGTACTTTTAGGTTCCTTGGGTTCGATAAAGATATTCTTGCTTGAGCTATACTACTGTTCGATAGGTGCGCTTGCGTCTATCGTTGTCGCAATCGATCTGTGTTCGATCACTCTTTTATAAATATTAAAACTAGACTGCTTTTGCGTTGATCACCTTCCGCATTATTTCAATTTTACAATTAAGTCTGTTACATTTTAATTTTTTTTTACAAATCGCCTAAAACTATTTCTTGTGTTCCAATTTAGTCCCTTTACATCTTTTTTATTTAATTTTTATTTTTAATATTATTATTTTATCACATTAAAATATTATATTCATTATTTATATTTTAATTTTTTATGGTATAAAATTTATATATAGTTTTTATGTGTATGAATTTTGTATATATGTGATTATTAGTATTTATTGCCTATATTGTATAAATTAGCATATTATTTATTATATTATATATTTTTAATTATTATTATATTTTATTTATTAGGTTAATATATTATATATATTATTTTATAATTCATATATTATTTATTATATATATTTTTCTTTTATATTATACGTATACTATTTTTTAAAAAAGTTATTTTGTATAAAATTATTTATATTATGTAATATATTTCATTATCTATTACATATATTTTTCATAATTATTGTATTTATATATTTTACATGTATTACTTATTATAATTATTTTCAATATCATGATTTATATGTATATATATTATCTTATAACTTTTATCTTTAGTTATTTAACGCACTATACTTCATGTTTGTTTATTTTCATTTTTAATTGCGTATTTCAAAGATGATATTGCAATTGTTTAAATCATTTATTATTTCTTATTATTCTTTATTAGTAAAGATTGTTAATATAGTTTGTAGTTATTATAAACTGATATTTGGCATATATGTTGTAATGTATGATTCATTCAAACCATTTTTATAAAAAATACCTTTCGAATTAAAATATTTATTTCAAATGGTTTTCAAAATACGGTGATATGTGATATTTGAGGAATTTCGAGAAGAATTTTGCCCTAACTTGCTGGGTTCGATTTTTCTCGTGAAACTTTAGGTATTACATATCCCTATTTTTAAAAAAATTGAGGTTTACCAATTTCAAATAAAAAAAAACCTATTCTTGGGAATTCAAAGTGTTGTGCCCTAACTTACTGGGTTCGACGTTTTGCTTCTCGAGGTAGGAATTTTATAAAATAAAGACGTGCTTAGTTTCAAAGTCATGAGATGCTATATCCTAACTTACTGGGTGTGGTATTTTTATTTCTTTGAAATAGGTAATGTAACATCTTAAATTTTTGCGGCCTATGCGTTTAGTGTGTGAAATGTTTAATATGTTAATTTTAATAATAGGGGTCCGAATTGGGCTCAGGACTAGGCAAAGGCCTTGGTTAAAATTCTTAGATTGGGCATTATAAGGTATAAAAGGTGGTGATTGTGTTTAAAATGTCAACGTGGGCTTATGGCCCAAAGAATAGATGGCAACAAGGGGATAGAAGGTGGAGTTATTAACAGTTAAAGAGGCCCAAGTTTTGGCCACAAGGAGCCCATGTTTCCGGCACTTAAAAGGGAACAAGGGGTGACGCCACAATAGGGGTGTAAGGGGGCCCAAAATTTAGTTCTATGGAGCCCATTTCTCCTAATTTAAGTAGGTTAAATTTCAGCATATATGGGTAAGGTTGGACGGCAATGTGGCTATGAATTAAGAGAGGATTTTATGTTTTTAATTATGTGGATAATAGGCAAATAAAAGGGGGGAGAAGTGGAGTGATGTAGGACTCTTTTGGAGGAGTTGTAGATTAGGATAAGGAGAGAGGATAAGAGTCTAAGGAACTAAGTGATGGCCGAAATTCCATCACTAAGAGGAGTGAAGAATTCGGCTACTACATGGGCAAAGGGGTGCCGAATTTTCCCTACTATTTGCTTAAACTTTAAATGTTAGGAAGGGCACTTTCGGGTTTTAAGAGATAGGTGCCGAAAATCCTATAAGTAGGAGGGTATCTCTTCAAATTCCGGCATTTGAACCCTACTTCTTGTGCCGAAATTCTCAGTTCCTCTCTACACTTTCTACTCTTTTCTTTTCCCAAAAAATCGAAACCTCTCTTCTCATCTCTCTGTCGATTTCTCCATTAAAAAGCCGAAACCCTTAATTCACTTTCTTTTCCATTCTTTTTTCTTTTTCTCTTTTGTGTCGATTTCTCCATAAGCCAGGATTTGAAGGAAACCTATTCGTTAGATCTAAGAGCCAAAAGTCATTAGTCTCTGATTTTGGGATTTCAAGGTAAGATGGTTTTCTCTAGATTTTGGTTAGACTCGTTTATCATATATGAAATCTTAACTCTAAGATGTAGATTAACAACCATATGTTGTGATAGTAGTTTTGACAAGGACTTACAATGGAATCAAATGTGGATCAGGCAAAGGAGGGGACTAGATCTAAAAACCCAGTCCCTAAGTTTAAGAAACGCACGGTGTTTGCCATTCGGGATTGGCCACCGGGTTGTGGACCAAATACGTAATGTAATCTTAGGCTATTAGAAACTGTAGAGGATTCCGATAGTGCCGACTTCGACAATATTATCTTGTTAGCAATCAGGTGTGTAGATCTCTAACACACACTCTCTAACTTTTCTTTATGTGTTATGGGCTAAAAGCCGGAGAATGGCTGTGTAGACAGTCGAATAAAACCCTAAAAGGGTTAGGCAAGGATGCCAGGTACGCAATCATAGAAATCTCTTTGTGTATCGAAACATATGAAAGTCAATATGATGAATTCTTAAATGTATGTATGCATGGAGTGGGGATATGATAATGAAGGGGAAGAGTATGATTAGGTCACATGGTGACCGGTGGTAGAAAACCCACGTAATGTAACACCCCAAACCTGGTTAAAATGCTACAACCGGATCTAGCGTGCCACGGGAAAGAAAAAGTTTTGGAAACTGATTCCTTGATTTGTTTAAGGAGAAAGTTGTTGTAAATTTTAAAGAAAACGTTGTTGTATTTCAATATTGTATAAAACATGTTGAAACTCGGCTTCAAAAAACTTAATTGCCTTATTGTTCCTTCGTATCTATTACTTAGGCGATGATCACTTTGAAAAACAAGTATTTTATTAGGTTTTGAAAACTACCAATTCATAATGTTTACATATGCTTAACAAAAGTTAAAGAACCAATTAAATAAAACATCCCAGATATAAAACTTAAGAGGCCTTATTACAGTATTGGAAACCAAAATTTAATAACTAAGTCCAAATGGGAAACTTTAGAATAAACCAAATGCTGTGCATGGCCACCTCGAGTCCACTCCGTCTCCATATCCACGATCTAGGTCTGATCTGCAAAAAGTAATGGAAGGAGTGAGTCACCTAGACTTAGTGTGTAAGTCCCCATCCCAAAAGAAAATAGGCTCTTACACAGATTCAAATACAAATATGCATGTCATGTAACCCCTCAAACCTAAGTATCCATCCGGGTCTCCCAAATCTACCCCTTGTGGTACCAAACCACTGGTGGTGCCAAACCACTGGTAACCGAAGTTACAAGAATAACATATGTGGTACCAAACCACTGGTGGTGCCAAACCACTGAGACTTAGTCACAATTTTTATAATATGTGGGGCCAACCCACTGTGTGATACCAAATCACTGGTGACAGTCTGATAGATCATACTCCCCCTCCTCTCGTCACCCATAACACATGTTTATGGTAGCAACATCAGTATGATCATGCTTAACATACAAAAATCATGCATACAAAATGTCATGCTCTCATAGATCACAGTCAACGCGAGAAATAATAACAACTTACCTGACATCCACGCTTTTACCCATAAGGGTAATTTGGTAACCATTGCCATCATTCCGGCTTTTAACAACACACAACATTTAACATATTATGTATAGAAAGTGTGTAAGAGTTACACACCTGGTTTTCGCACTAACGCTTTTACTGCTTCTACACTACTGTCACTCGAGACTACCACTATTGGCCTACGATCTAACTCCGATGTCAGCCCACACTCCGAAGGCCAATCTCGCACTTCGACATCGATCGTTTCTTGTACTTTGGCATTGGGTTTACAGATCCAACCCCTACTGCTTGATTGTTAATATTGTCCATGATAACTTCTTGGTCATCAATCAATTAAACCGATGAGATCTAATAAATACACACGAGGTTTAAACGAAACCTTACCTAGCTTTGGATCCCGAAAGTCTTTACGAAAATGTCACCACCAACCCACCTACATTCGCCAACACCTATATATTAAATAAATCCCTTAATCGCAACCCAACAAATACCTTTTGATATTCAGCCACAAGGGTAAAGAACAAGAAAGGCCATTCGGCTGAACCTACCATCAACCACCTACCTTCGGCGTCTTCCCAAATTGGCACAGGAGACTTTAATGAGACAGATTCGGCTTCTAGGGGCAGAGAGGGGAAATCGACAGGCCTTAGAACAAATGATTCGGATTAGAAAATTGATTAAAAATGATGAAATCACAGAGAAACAAAATCCCAAAACTCACCAGATTAAGGAGGAGTACTCAGCTTACGGTGCACCTTCGAGGAAAAGAGATCTCACTTGATGGTTTGGCTATGGGAGAAAGGGATATGCACAGGGGGAATTCGACTTTTAGAAGTGTAATGGAGAGGAGAAAAGTGATAAGGAGTTTCAGCTAGAAGAAAGAAAAGTATGAGAAGAGGAAAGAACAGAATTTTGGCCAAAGAGAAGAGATGAGAAAGAAAAAGAAAAATGAAAGAAAAGCTGGATACTTTGCTAATATTTTTGGCTACATACTCATACACACAGAGTTGGAGTTTTGGCCATCTCTCTCCCTCCTGATAGCTCTCATCTAGTATATAACCCAGTCCTTATCTTACCTTTAGAAGAGGCCACCTTAAAACCAACTCTTCCTTCTTAATTATCAACATTTTATCACTTAAATAAAAAGAAATAAAGCTCCTAAATTTAGCCATTGTGCCGTCCATCCCCTCGCCCTTGGAGTGCCAAAATTTTGACCCAACAACCTTGGGCCCCAAGCGGCCACATTAGGCCCAATTCACCCTCCTAAGTGACTCCACCCAAATGCCCCATTATAGCACCTCCAACTTTGGGTCACAAGCCCAACTTGCTACTAATTTAATTATCTAACTTAGATTACACATTAACACTATTTATCATCAAATTAACTCGGGTTTAAGCCCGAGCCTGAGCCCCATACACACCTCAAAGACTCAAATTACCAAGTTAGCCATGCAACATACCAAATGCACAGACCCACAAAATCAGGATATTACAGTTCTACCCCCCTTAAAAATAAATTTCAGCCTCGAAATTTACCTTGGAAAAATAGTTGAGGGTATTGCTGTCGCATAACATCCTCCGGCTCCCATGTCGCTTCCTCTGATCAATGGTTTTTCCATAATACCTTTACCAAAGGAACTAATTTTCTACGTAAAACCTTAACATCCCGATCTAGGATCTGTACTGGTTCCTCCTCGAAAGATAAGTCTGGATTCACCTCTATTTCCTCCACTGGCACAATATGTGATGGGTCCGAGTGATAGCGTCTAAGCATAGAAACATGAAACACGTCATGGATTCGGCTCAACTCTGGCGGCAACTTGAGCTGGTAAGCTACTGGTCCTACTCGCTTCAATACCCGATAAGGCCCGATAAATCTAGGGCTCAACTTGCCTTTCCTACCGAACCTCAACACCTTTTTCCATGGCGACACCTTCAAGAAAACCTTGTCACCTTCTGCAAACTCTATATCCTTTTGTTTAAGATCGGCATAAGACTTCTGTCTATCCGAAGCTTCTTTCAACCGAGCTCGAATCATCTTCACCTTATCTTCTGTCTTAGTGACCAACTCCAGACCCAACAACTGCCGCTCCCCCAACTCCGTCCAATATGTAGGGGTACGACATTTTCGACCATATAACGCCTCGTATGGTGCCATCTTAATACTCGCCTGATAACTAGTGTTATACGCGAATTCTGCAAATGGTAAAACTTCTTCCCAATTGCTTTGAAATCTAAGACACAACCCCTTAGCATGTCCTCCAAAACTTGAATCACCCTCTCCGATTGTCTATCTGACTGGGGATGAAACGCTGTACTGAAATCCAATCTTGTGCCTAGTGTATGGTACAAAGCCTTCCAGAACCTTGACGTAAATCTCTGTCCGAAATAATCGACATTGGCACCCCGTGCAACCTCACAATCTTTGCTACATATAGTCTTGCTAACTTCTGAAGAGAATAATCCATACGCACAGGTACGAAATGAGCAGACTTCGTCAGACGATCCACAATCACCCAAATTGAATCCTTCTTCGTAGGCGTAAGGGGCAGCCCACTTACAAAATCCATTGTAATCCTTTCCCACTTCCATTGTGGAATCTTAATTGATTGCAACAAATTTCGACGAATCGATGTTACGCTTTGACTTGTCGACATGTTAGACACTTGCTCACAAACTCAGTTATCTCTCGCTTAAGACCCGACCACCAAAATTGCTCCCGCAAATCTCGATACATCTTACTACCTCTCGGATGCATAGCATATGGACTGCTATGTTGCTCCTGCAAAATCTTTTGCCTTAACTCCATATCCTTAGGCATACATATTTTTCCCTGAAAACATAACACTCCATCACTGCTCAGACTATACCCCACCAATCTATCATTTTGCACTTGCAACCTTCGTGCACTCGAAACTTCATCCACCATTTGTTTTTCTTTAACTTTACTAATCCATGTTGGCTTCACTTGCAATTTCGCTAACAGGCTTCCATCATCATACAGACTAAGGTGGGAAAACATGGCTCTTAACTCTGCCACCACCTTACGACTCAAGGCATCTGCTACCACATTAGCCTTTCCCGGGTGGTACTCAATCGAGCAGTCATAGTCCTTCAACAACTCGATCCACCTCCTCTGTCTTAAATTTAACTCCTTCTGCGTAAGGAGGTACTTCAAACTCTTGTGGTCCGTATACACAATAGACTTTTCCCCATACAAATAATGTCTCTAGATCTTTAGGGCAAAAACCACTGCATCCAACTCTAGATCATGCGTCGGGTAGTTTACTTCGTGAGGTCTTAACTACCGAGAAGCATACGCTACTACTTTCCCCTCTTGCATCAGTACACATCCCAATCCTGTATGGGATGCATCACAATAAACTGTAAACTCCTTCTCGGCTTTCAGTTGAATTAATATCGGAGCTTCCATCAAAATCCTTTTCAACTTCTCAAAACTTTCTTATTGCTTATCCGACCACACAAATGAAACCCCTTTCCTCAGCAACTTGGTTTATGGTGCCACAATCAAAGAAAACCCTTCCACAAACCTTCGGTAATACCTTACTAAACCCAAAAAACTCTGAATCTCTACCACAGACTTCGGTGGCTTCCAATCCAATATAGCCTCAATCTTCCGAGGGTCCACTCTAATCCCCTCAGCTGACACCACATGACCCAAGAAAGTAACTTCCTTTAACCAAAACTCGCACTTACTAAACTTTGCGTACAACCGCTTTTCCCTAAGAATCTGTAACACCACTCGTAAATACGCGTCATGCTCCTCCTCTGATTTTGAGTGCATCAGAATATCATCGATAAATACTACGACAAATCGATCCAAGTACGGCTGGAACACCCGATTCATCATATCCATAAACGCTGCTGGTGCGTTTGTCAACCTGAATGGCATTACCAAGAATTCATAGTACCCGTATCGAGTATGAAACGCCGTCTTATGGATATCTGCCTCCTTTACCTTAAGTTCGTGATACCCCGACCTCAAATCTATCTTGGAAAAGACTGATGCTCCCTTAAGTTGGTCGAACAGGTCATCTATCCTAGGAAAAAGGATACTTGTTCTTAATCATCAATTTATTCAACTGACGGTAGTCTATACACATTCGCATCGACCCATCCTTTTTCTTAACAAAAAGCACAGGCACTCCCCAAGGTAAAACACTTGGCTGGATAAAACCCCGATCCAGCAACTCCTGGATCTGTGCTTTCAACTCCACCAATTCCTTTGGCGCCATCCTGTATGGAGCAATTGATACTGGCGTAGTTCCCGGTAGAAGGTCTATACCAAACTCCACTTCGCGATCTGGAGGCAAACCTGGAAGCTCTTCTGAAAAAACATCAATAAACTCATTCACTGTTCGAACACTTCCTATATCCAACTCCTTACCTTTTAAAGCACAAACATATACTACAAACGCCTCACACTGTTTCCTTACCATCTTCTCCGCTTTCAGCGTGGACACCACATTAGATAGGTAATTCCTTCTCTCACCTATCATTACCACCTCTACACTCTCGACCGTTTTCAGTACCATGCGCTTAGTCAAATTTAGTTCTCGCCGGTACTTAACCAACCAATCCATTCTTAAGATTAAATCGAACTCCCCAAAGGGTAGTTCCATCAAATCCGCCTAACATGACCCCTTGAAGTTTTAGAGGTACATCCCTATACAGTTTGTCTACCACCACAAAGTGTCCTAGAGGGCTAACTACTGTCATCTTCCTAGCAGATATCTCATAGGCTAAGTTCAAAGTTCCCGCTACACTACTAGCAACATAAGAGTGTGTCGAACCAACATCAATTAAAGTAATGTAAGGCAACCCAGAAATTATAAACATACCGGGTATCACGTCCGGTGCGTCGCCCTCCTCTCGATGCTTGGCTGTGTAGACCAACCCAGGCTGTCTAGCATTAGCACCTCTAGCACCTCGGCCAGGTGCTCCACGGCCTCATCCATTACCATTACCATTACCCCTAGCTGCACCTCGACCCCTCTGTGGTCGCTGGCCATCTCTCCTAAATTGACCCCGTCCTTGACCCTCAGCTTGAGTCTTGGCTAACTTTTGTGAAAAGTCCCTTACCCGGTGCTCCAATGACACGTACTCAAAACACCCTCTGTTACCAGCCCAATATTCTCCCGAATGAGACTTCCCACATTGAGCACACTGAGGTGGCCCTTCGAGGCATGCAGAGAGCTTTGCGACTTGATCCGGCCCACCAAATCTAGCCCTTTTCTGAGCACTTCCACCAGACCTTGATGGCCTAAAACTCCTTTTATCCTTGCCCCTATCCTGATTCTGTTTCTCGGTCCGCTTCACCTCCTCAGCTATCTTGGCCTTTTCCACGAGAACGACAAATTCCCTTTCACGCTGAGGTGCAATCAACACTCGCAGCTCATCTCTTAGCCCGTCCTTGAACCTAACACAGCGCTCATGTTCCATAGCCACTATACCCCGAGCATACCTACTCACCTCAAAAATTTAGCCTCGTACTCGGGTACCGACTTATTCTCTTGCACCAAATTTAAGAACGCCCAACGTTGCCCATCAGTATAACCAGCCCCCACATACTTTCTCTGATAGGCTGCCCTAAAATAATCCCAGGTGATATCACCGGCCACTGCACCATCCCTAACCGTGAGCCACCACTGGTACGACTCATCCCAGAGAAGAGATACTATCCCCTTCAACTTCTCCTCAGTCGAGAAGTCTAAGTCATCCATTATCCGCTTAGTTTCCACTAACCAATACTCCCCAAAACACTTCTGCTCCGTTAGCCTGGAGTTGCTCAGCCACGAATTTTTGGGCTCCTAAACCCGCCCCTACCCCAGCAACTCTCTCTAAAACTCACAAGATCACCGAGATATCGTGATCGTTACCTCCAGTCTGATCTTGAAACTTAGCTTCTTCTGTCGGTAGATCCGATATCACATTTTTGGACCCATGGCCAGACCCTACTGGCTCCGACAAGGCCACCTACCCCTACCACGGCCACGCGACGGACGTCCACGACCTCTGGTACTCATCTTCTCGTTCGCGTTTATCCGATTAAGAATTTTATGAATTATTATCTATTTTACTATTTATCCACTAACAATTTTATGAAAATAGTTTTAAAGTGATTCTTTCTTGATTCAGATCTATCTAAAGTTTTAGTTTCAAGCTTATCTCCTAGTTCTAAGTATATTCATCACACAAACAACATCCACAGACCACATTCCATGAATAAGGGTATTTTCATCATTTCACTAATAGGGGTATTTTCGTAATTTTAACCTACAGGGGTATTTTCATAATTTTCCAAAATAAAGTTTTGAGTGATTTTTCAAACTAAGGGTATTTTTGTAATTTTGTGATGCATGGGTATTTTGGTAATTTTGCAACTCGGGGTATTTCAAAAATTTTGTAGGTCAGGGGTAATTTGGTAATTTTACAAACCAGGGGTACTTTGGTCATTTCCCAAATCTAGGGTAGTTTTAAAAATCCAAGGGTACTTTGGTAATTTCAAAATTAGGGTTTTTACAAACAGTGTGGCTGGTCCTTTTCGGGTTTTAATTATCAGATTTAGCCTGTGAACAAGTCCTCATGGTTAGAGCAAACAGTCACTACGCACCAGGTAGGATTCGAGCGAAGAGGAGGTGAGTCACTAGGACTGCTTAAATACCAAGCTCTCCCTGAATCCAATCCTAGACATGCGCATGGCGGTTGCCACACCCTAACTCAGTGACCTACTCACAGGTTTGTTTGATTGGGCTTAAATCTTATGTTATTTTAAAAGTTGTGTAAGCTAGCCCTAGGGTCCATCAGTACTATCATGCTTAACTACATCTAAAGCCCACAAAACCCAACATATAAACATTAAATCAAAGGTTAGGGTACTTACCTGGGTGGATCGGCGCCGGAGTCTTAGGTGCCATGCTTTTCGAAGAAATAATCATTTCACAAAATTTTTAAAACATTGTTTAGGCCCTAAGCCCACAATCGAGCTTTTGCACTTGGCTCTGATACCAAAATGTAACACCCCAAACCCGGTCAAAATATTACAACTGGATCTAACGTGCCACGGGAAAGAAAATGTTTTGGAAACCGATTCCTTGATTTGTTTAAGGAGAAAGTTGTAAAATTTTAAAGAAAACGTCGTTGTATTTCGATATTGTATAAAACATGTTGAAACTCGGCTTAGAAAAACTTAATTGCCTTATTGTTCCTTCGTATCTATTACTTAGGCGATGATCACTTTGAAAAACAAGTATTTTATTAGGTTTTGAAAACTACCAATTCATAACGTTTAAATATGCTTAACAAAAGTTAAAGAACCAATTAAATAAAACATCCCAGATATAAAACTTAAGCGGCCTTATTACAGTATTGGAAACCAAAATTTAATAAAATAACTAAGTCCAAATGGGAAACTTTAGGATAAACCAAATGCTGTGCATGGCCACCTCGGGTCCACTCCGGCTCCATATCCACGATCTAGGTCTGATCTGCAAAAAGTAATGGAAGGGTGAGTCACCTAGACTTAGTGTGTAAGTCCCCATCCCAAAAAAAATAGGCTCTTACATGAATTCAAATAGAAATATGCATGTCATGCAACCCCTCAAACCTAAGTATACATCCGGGTCTCCCAAATCTACCCCTTGTGGTATGAAACCACTGGTGGTGCCAAATCACTGGTAACTGAAGTTACAAGAATAACATATGTGGTACCAAACCACTGGTGGTGCCAAACCACTGAGACTTAGTCATAATTTTTATAATATGTGGGTCCAACCCACTGTGTGATACCAAATCACTGGTGACAGTCTAATAGATCATACTCCCCCTCCTCTCTTCACCCATAACACATGTTCATGGTAGCAATATTAGTATGATCATGCTTAACATACAAAAATCATGCATACAAAATATCATGCTTTCATAGATCACAGTCAACGCGAGAAATACTAACAACTTACCCGGCATCCACGCTTTTACCCACAAGGATAATTTGGTAACCATTGCCATCATTCTGGCTTTTAACAACACACAACATTTAACATATTATGTATAGAAAGTGTGTAAGAGTTACACACCTAGTTTTCGTACTAACGCTTTTACTGCTTCTACACTACTGTCACTCGAGACTACCACTATTGGCTTACGATCTAACTCTAATGTCGGCCCACACTCCGAAGGCCAATCTCGCACCCCCGATACTGATCGTTTCTTGTACTTTGGCATTGGGTTTATAGATCCAACCCCTACTGCTTGACTGTTAATATTTTCCATGATAACTCCTTGGTTACTAAATCAATTAAATCGATGAGATCTAATAAATACACACAGTGTTTAAACGAAACCCTTACCTAGCTTTCGGATCCTAAAAGTCTTTACGAAAATGTCACCACCAACCTACCTACATTCGGCCAACACCTATATATTAAATCAATCCCTTAATTGCAACCCAACAAATACCTTTTGATATTCGACCACAAGGGTAAAGAACAAGAAAGGCCATTCGGCCGAACCTACCATCAACCACCTACCTTCAGCCTCTTCCCAAATCGGCACAGGAGACTTTAATGAGATAGATTCAGCTTCTAGGGGCAGAGCGGGAAATCGACAAGCCTTAGAACAAATGATTCAGATTAGAAAATTGATTAAAAATGGTGAAATAACAGAGAAACAAAATCCCAAAACTCACCAGATTAAAGAGGAGTACTCGGCTTATGGTGCGCCTTCAGGGAAAAGAGATCTCACTTGATGGTTCGGCTATGGGAGAAAGGGATATGCATAGGGGGAATTCGACTTTTAGAAGTGTAATGGAGATGAGAAAAGTGATAAGGAGTTTCGGCTAGAAGAAAGAAAAGTATGAGAAGAGGAAAGAAATGAATTTTGGCCAGAGAGAAGAGATGAGAAAGAAAAAGAAAAATGAAAGAAAAGCTGGATACTTTGCTAATAATTTTGGCTACATACTCACACACACAGAGTTGGAGTTTTGGCGAACTCTCTCCCTCCTGATAGCTCTCATCCTGCATGATAACCCAATCCTTATCTTACCTTTAGAAGAGGCCACCTTAAAACCAACTCTTCCTTCTTAATTATCAACATTTTATCACTTAAATAAAAAGAAATAAAGCTCCTAAATTTAGCCATTGTGCCGTCCATCCCCTCCCCTTTGGAGTGCCAAAATTTTGACCCAACAACCTTGGGCCCCAAGCGGCCACATTAGGCCCAATTCACCCGGCTAAGTGACGCCGCCTAAATGCCCCATTATAGTACCTCCAACTTTGGGTCACAAGCCCAACTTGCTACTAATTTAATTATCTAACTTAGATTACACATTAACACTATTTATCAGTAAATTAACTCGGGTTTAAGCCCGAGCCTGAGCCCCATACACACCTCAAAGCCTCAAATTACCAACTTAGCCATGCAACATACCAAATGCACAGACCCACAAAATTAGGATATTATACGTAATGCAATGTTTGGTCACATAGTGATCGGTCGTAGAAAACCCACATTAAAATTTCCTGATTAATAATAGAATAGGCAGCATGACAGTCAATTTGGTGTGTAGCAGTTGGTGGGTCGATTGTAGAAATCCCTAAGGTGTGATGGCTGGTACGGGTTGGTGTGTAGAGGATGGAATTCTAGGATGGGTTGGGCAATTCATTATGTACTGTATATCATGTGTTATGATTGTTGCCTTTATGTATGAGCCAGGGCCCATAATGTGTTTGTGGGCCTTAGGTTAGTGTGTTCAGGATTTATACACTGAGTCTTTGTGACTCACCGTTTTCCTTTTTTCTCTACTCTTTCAGATGAGCAGTAGAGCGTGGACATGGGAGCCGAGGCGGACTCGAGGGGCCATCAAGTTTATTATTATTCACATAGGTTATTTACAGTTTCTTTTTCTTTAATTTTTAATTGTTGGAATTATTTGATGTAATAAAGCCCCTAGTTTCGGTTTAAATTGATGTTTGTGAACGTTTATTTCTTTTCAAATTTATGATCAAAGACTCATGCTTTATAGATAATAAAAATGGGATTTTCAATTGCGATTTAATTTGAACGAATTTTATTTTAAAAAGAGAAAGAATAAATTATAAGGATTTTTCCTACAAGTGTTATCTTTTAGCAAAAACTATAAAAATGACAAAATTCTTCAAATCAGTTTCAAATAAAGTTATAACATTAAACCTATAGCATACCAGATCTGGTCGTAACATATGAGTCGGGTTTGGGGTGTTACATTTTGGTATCAGAGCCCAGTTTAAAACTCGGGCTGTGAAATGGGCCTAGTAACTATTTTGAAATTGAGAAAATATTTTGAATGAAGGTGTGGCCTTCGAGTCTACCGGCACTCGATCCATCCAGCTAAGTACTCTAACTCTTGTTGTGATATACATGTGGGCTTAATGGGCTTGATGGACGTAGGTTAGTATACTAGACATTGATGGACTTTTGGTTTAGCTTAAATCACTCTTCAATATCATAAGACTTAATCCAACCAAACCAAACTCGTAAACAAGTCGCCAAGTTAGGTGTGGCAACAGTATACGCATGTTCAGGATTGGATTCGGAGAGCTTGGTATTTAAGCAGCCCCAAAGGCTCACATCCTCTTCGCTAGAATCCTACCTCAGTAGTAGTGATCATTCACCTTAGCCATGAGGACTTGTTGACGGGCCAAAACTTATAATTAAAACCCGAAAGGGACCAAGTCACCTTATTTTATAAAATTACTAAAATACCCTTGGTTTGAAAAATATATATATTACCAAATCAAACCCTGATTTATAAAATGACCAAAATACCCTTGACTTGTAAAATTACCAAAATGTCCTTGACTTATAAAATTACCGAAATACCCCTAAATTGCAAAATTACCAAAATACCCCCATATTACAAAATTACCAAAATACCCCTGGATTGTAAAATTACCAAAATACCCTTGGATTGTAAAATTACCAAAATACCCTTATTTTAAAAATCACCAAGAAGCCTTACTTTGGAAAATTACAAAAATACCGCTGTAGGTAGAAATTACGAAAATACCTGTGGGTAGTGAAATGACACAAATACCCCTCGGTGATGAATGTAAGTTTATAATGTTGTCTGTATGATGGTTGTGTGATGGATGTTGCGTGAATGTGTATGCTAGAGCTAGAAAATACAGCCTTGAGACTAAATTCATTGTGAACTCGAAAGAATTACTTTTAACCTTATTATTCATAAGACTATTCGGTGTTAATCAGTGGAAGAAAGCTAATTATTTATAAAATTTGTAATCAGATAAACGCAAATCAATAGAATGAGTTCAAGAGGTCGTGGACATCCGCCACGTGGTCGTGGTAGGGGTAGGATGGCCTTGTCAGAACCGGTAGGGTCTGGCCATGGATCTGGGAATGAGATACCGCCCACCAATGAGGCGTAATTTTAGGATCAGACGGGCGGTGATAAGATGGTGTCTCAGGCAGTATTAAGGGTTTTGGAAAGAGTTGTTGAGGCAAGTATGGGCATAGGAGCCCAAAAATTTGTGCCAGAGTGACTTAGAAGCAAAAGGGGCAGAAGTGTTTAGGGGAATCTCTGGGTTAGCCCCAAGCTCAGCTGAGTATTGGTTAGAGGCGATTGAACGTATAATGGATGATCTGGATCTCACAGAGGAGGAGAAGTTAAAAGGAGTTATATGTCTCATGAGGGATGAAGCCTACCAATGGTGGCTTACGGTCAGGGATGGTGCGATGGCTAATCGTATCTCATGGGAGTTCTTCAAAACAGCATTCCAGAACAAGTACATTGGATCGAGTTATGTTGATGCGCAATGCAGACCATTTCTAAATCTGGTCCAGGGGAGTAGGTCGGTGGCGGCGTATGAAGCTAAATTTTTACGCCTAAGCCGTTATGCTAGAGGGATGGTAGCTACAGACCATGAATGCCATGTTCATTTTGAGGATGGTCTGAGGGATGACCTGCGGGAATTGGTAGCCCTACAAGGAGAAAGGGAATTCGCTGTTCTGGTGGAAAAGGTGAAGATAGCTGAGGAGGTTAAGCGGACAAGGCAACTAAACTAGGGTATTGATAGGAGTGGAAGCAAGAGAAACTTAGGATCCTCTAGGGTAGCGAGTCGTGCTCAAAAAAGACTCAGGCCAGATGGGCCGAAATGGGATAATAGATCGACTGTTGCTAATCAGACACTGAAGTGTGCTCGATGTGGTAAATTCCATATAGGTGAGTGTTAGACGGGCAGTGGAAAGTGTTTTAGGTGTGGGTCTTTTGACCATCAGGTTAGGAACTGTCCATGACAAAAAGGCAATGAAGAACAACGGGCCAAGGAATGTTCAACTGACGAGAGGAGGACGTGGGGTAGCCAGAGGTGGTACGCTTTGGGCGGGCCATGGAGCGTATATCGAGGAGCAGAAACACCGAGGCGAGACAATGGGGTTAGTCTATTTGTCGACTTTGAGAGGAGGTCGACGTATTGGATGTCATTACCGGTACTTTTTAATCTTTGGAAGATTGACATAGGGTCAATGTATTCATATGTTGCTACTAAGGTGTCTGAAACTTTAAGCGTAGATTTTGAAATTTCCTCTAGGGAGATGACTGTAGTAAGCCCATTAGGAAATTCGGTGGTAGTAAACAAACTTTATCGGGAAGTACCTTTGGAGGTTCAAGGGGTAGTCTTCCGAACGGATTTAATGGAATTACCGTTTGGGGAGTTTGATTTAATTTTGGGCATGGATTGGCTTGTGAAGTATCACGCTAAGTTAGATTGTGCTGCTAAGTGTATGGTATTAAAAACTCTTGAGGGTGACGAAGTGTTGGTAATAGGAGAAAGGGGGAACTGTTTGTCGAACGTGGTAATCGCCCTAAGAGAAGAAAGGATGGTGAGAAAAGGATGTGAGGCAGTCTTAATGTTTGTTCACGCTGTGGAAGTTAAGGAACTAACGGTTGGAGATGTTAGGATGGTAAAGGAAATTTTTGATGTCTTCCTTGAAGAGCTTTCGGGATTACCTCCGGATCGTGAAGTGGAATTTGGAATCAATCTTCTTTAGAAAACAACACCGGTATCAATAGCTCCATACCGAATAGTGCCAAAGGAATTGGTGGAATTGAAAGTGCAGATTCAAGAGTTGTTGGATAAAGGGTTTATTTGACCTAGTGTGTCACCGTGGGGAGCACCGATTTTATTCGTTAAGAAAAAGGATGGGTCAATGTGTATGTGTATTGACTATCACCAGATGAATAAGTTAACGATCAAGAACAAGTACACATTACCAAGGATTGATGACTTGTTCGATCAGTTGAAGGGGGCCTCAGTCTTTTCGAAGATAGACCTGAGGTCAGGGTACCATCAGCTTAGGGTCAAGGAAGCAGATATCCATAAGACGACCTTTAGGACTAACTATGGTCACTATGAGTTCATGGTAATGCCATTTGGGTTGACCAACGCACCTGCAGCATTTATGGACATGATGAACCGAGTGTTCTAACCCTACCTGGATCGGTTTGTCATAGTATTCATTGATGACATCTTGGTTTACTCAAAATCGAAAGGTAAGCATGATGCACATCTGCGAGTGGTTCTGCAGATTCTGAGGGAAAAGCAATTGTATGCCAAATTCAGTAAGTGTGAATTTTGGCTAAAGGAGGTTACTTTTCTAGGGCATGTTGTGTCGGCTGAAGGGATTAGGGTAGACCCTCGAAAGATTGAAGCAGTGTTGGAATGGAAACCACCTAAGTCTGTGATCGAGATTCAGAGTTTTCTTGGTCTGGCTGGATATTATCGAAGGTTTATTGAAGGATTTTCCTTAATTGTGGCACCGTTGAATAAGTTGTTACGAAAAGGAGTTCCATTTGTTTGGTCTGAGAAGCAGCAGAAGAGCTTAGAGAAGTTAAAAAGGATTCTGACGGAGGCTCCGGTGTTGATTCAGCCGGAGGCTGGGAAAGAATTTGTGATTTATTGTGATGCTTCACACATAGGATTAGGATGTGTGTTGATGCAAGATGGAAAGGTTGTGGCGTACGCATCTTGGCAGTTAAGACCGCACGAAGCAAATTATCCCACCCATAACTTGGAGTTAGCGACGGTAGTTTTTGCTTTGAAAATTTGGAGGCATTATCTTTACGGGGAGAAATTTTTCATTTACACTGATCACAAGACCTTAAAGTATCTTTTGACTCAGAAGGAGTTGAATCTAAGACAGAGAAGATGGATCAAGTTGCTAAAGGATTATAACTGCTCGATCGAGTATCACTCGGGTAAGGCTAATGTAGTGGCAGATGCTCTTAGTCGTAAAGTAGTCTCTGACTTAAGAGCAATGTTTGCTCATCTTAGTTTGCTTAAGGATGGAAGTTTGCTAGCTAAACTTCAGGTGAAACCCTCTTGGCTCAGCCAAGTTAAAGAGAAGCAGGAGACCGAGGGGTTGTTTAGAGAGAAGTTGCAGTTGATCTCTAACGGTGAGCCAGCAAAATTCAATATGGATAAGGATGGGTTGTTATGTTTTCAAGGGAGAGTTTGCATGCCAAAATATCTGGATTTGAGGCGTAGGATTTTGAATGAGGCGCATGGTGGTGCATACGCTATGCACCCTAGAGGAAGTAAGATGTATCAAGACTTGCGGAAGTAGTTTTGGTGGCCAAACCTAAAACAGGAGGTGACTGAAATAGTGGCCAAGTGTTTAACCTGCCAGCAGGTTAAGGCGGATCATCAATTACCATTAGGGTTGTTACAGCCAGTGAGGATTCCCCAGTAGAAGTGGGAAAGAATCACAATGGACTTTGTTAGTGGGCTACCCCTCACGCCTACTAAAAAGGATTCGATTTGGGTAATTGTTGACCGTTTGACAAAGTCTACTCACTTTATACCAGTACGGGTCGATTACTCTTTGCAAAGGTTGGCTAAGCTATATGTAGTAGATGTGGTAAGGTTGCATGGAGTAGCGATGATCGATCATATCGGATAGGGACCCTAGGTTCACCTCACGATTTTGAAGGCGTTGCATCAAGACCTCGGGGAACGGTTGATTTCAAAGACAACATTCCATCCACAAATCGATAGAAGCGATCGAAATGGGTGATTCAAATCTTGAAGGACATGTTGAGAGGATGTGTCATTGATTTCGTGAGGTAGTTGGGAAGAATTTTTTCCCTTAGTAGAGTTCGCTTATAATAACAGCTTACAGTCAAGTATTCAGATGGCGCCCTACGAAACTTTGTATGGGCGGAAGTTTCGTACTCCTACGTGTTGGACAGAGTTAGGGGAACGTCGAATTTTGGGTCCGAATTTGGTCACCAAGACGGAGGAGTGGAAGTGATTCAGGCTAAACTAAAAGAAGCGGCAGATAGACAGAAGTCCTATGCTGACTTAAGACGCAAGGACATAGAATTTGCAGTGGGTGACGAGGTTTTTTGAAGGTGTTGCCATGGAAGAAAGTATTAAGGTTTGGATGGAAGGGTAAGTTAAGTCCCAGATTTATCGGACCTTATCAGGTGCTGAAGCGGGTAGGACCAGTGGCATATCAGCTTGAGTTACCCCCGGAGTTAAGTCAAATTCACGATGTATTCCACATCTCTATGTTGAGACGTTGCCGTTTGGATCTATCTCATATAGTGTCTGTGGAGGAAATCCAGATAAGACCGTATCTATCCTTCGAGGAGGAATCGGTGGAAATTCTGGATCATGATGTCAAGGTGTTGCGAAGGAAAACGGTTCCATTGGTTAAAGTGCTGTGGCAGAACCATGGTTTTAAAGAGGCTAGTGGGAAACCGAGGAAGCAATGCGACGACAATACCCCCATCTTTTCTGATTAGGTAATTTCGAGGACAAAATTTCTTTAAGGGGGTAGAACTGTAACATCCTAAATTTTTGGGGCTTATGTGTTTAGTGTGTGAAATGTTTAATATGTTAATTTTAATAATAGGGGTCCAAATTGGCCTCAGGACTAGGCAAAGGCCTTGGTTAAAATTCTTAGATTGGGCATTATAAGGTATAAAATGTGGTGATTGTGTTTAAAATATCAATGTGGGCTTATGGCCCAACAATAGATGGCACAGTAAGGGGGATACGAGGTGGTGTTATTAACAGTTAAAGAGGCCCAAGTTTTGGCCACAAGGAGCCCATGTTTCTGGCACTTAAAAGGGAGCAAGGGGTGACGCCACAACAGGGGTGTAAGAGGGCCCAAAATTTAGTTCTATGGAGCCCAATTCTCCTAATTTAAGTAGGTTAAATTTTGGCATACATGGGTAAGGTTGGACGGCAATGTGGCTTTGAATTAGGAGAGGATTTTATGTTTTTAATTAGGTGGATAATAGGCAGATAAAAGGGGGGAGACGATGAGTGATGTAGGACTCTTTTGGAGGAGTTGTAGATTAGGATAAGGAGAGAGGATAAGAGCTATCTAAGGAACTAAGTGATGGCCGAAATTCCATCACTAAGAGAAGTGAAGAATTCGGCCACTACATGGGCAAAGGGGTGCCAAATTTTCCCTATTATTTGCTTAAACTTTAAATGTTAGGAAGGGCACTTTTGGGTTTTAAGAGATAGGTGCCGAAAATCCTATAAGTAGGAGGGTATCTCTTCAAATTCCGGCATTTGAACCCTACTTCTTGTGCCAAAATTCTCAGTTCCTCTCTACACTTTCTACTCTTTTCTTTTCCCAAAAAAATCGAAACCTCTCTTCTCATCTCTCTGTCGATTTCTCCATTAAAAAGCCGAAACCCTTAATTCACTTTCTTTTCCATTCTTTTTTCTTTTTCTCTCTTGTGCCGATTTCTCCATAAGCCGGGATTTGAAGGAAACCTGTTCGTTAGATCTAAGAGCCGAAAGTCATTAGTCTCTAATTTCGAGATTTCAAGGTAAGATGGTTTTATCTAGATTTTGGTTAGACTCGTTTATCATATATGAAATCTTAACTCTAAGATGTGGATTAACAACTATATGTTGTGATAGTAGTTTTGACAAGGACTTACAATGGAATCAAATGTGGATCAAGCAAAGGAGCGGACTAGATCTAAAAACCCAATCCCTAAGTTTAAGAAATGCGCGGTGTCTGCTATTTGGGATTGGCCACCGGGTTGTGGACCAAAGGTCGTAATGTAATCTTAGGCTATTAGCAAGCAGAGGCAATTTCGATAGTGCCGACTTTGACAATATTATCTTGTCAGTAATCAGGTGTGTAGATCTCTAACACACACTCTCTAACTGTTCTTTATGTGTTATGGGCTAAAAGCTAGAGAATGGCTATGTAGACAGTCGAATAAAACCCTAAAAGGGTTAGGCAAGAATGCCAGGTACACAATCATAGAAATCTCTATGTGTATCGAAATATATGAAAGTCAGTATGATGATTTCTTAAATGTATGTATGCATGGGGTGGGGATATGATAATGAAAGGGAAGAGTATGATTAGGTCACATGGTGACCGGTGGTAGAAAACCCACGTAATGCAATGTTTGGTCACATGGTGGTCGGTCGTAGAAAACCCACGTTAAAATTTCCTGATTAATAATGGAATAGGCAATATGACTGTCGATTTGGTATGTAGCGGTTGATGGGTCGATTGTAGAAATCCCCAAGGTGTGATGGCTGGTACGGGTTGGTGTGTAGAGGATGGAATTCTGGGTTGGGCAATTCATTATGTACTGTATATCATGTGTTATGATTGTTGCCTTTATGTATGGGCCAGGGCCCATAATGTGTTTGTGGGCCTTAGGTCAGTGTGTTCAGGATTTATACACTGAGTCTTTGTGACTCACCACTTTCCTTTTTTCTCTACTCTTTCGGATGAGCGAGAGAGCGTGGACATGGGAGCCGAGATGCACTGAGGGGCCATCAAGTTTATTATTATTCACATAGGTTATTTACAGTTTCTTTTTCTTTAAGTTTTAATTGTTGGAATTATTTGATGTAATAATGCCCTTAGTTTCAGCTTTAAATTGATGCTTGTGAACGCTTATTTCTTTTCAAATTTACGATCAAAGACTCATGCTTTATAAATAATAAAAATGGGTTTTTCAATTACGATTTAATTTGAACTAATTTTATTTTAAAAGAGAAAGAATAAATTATAAGGATTTTTCCTACAAGTGTTATCTTTTAGCAAAAACTATAAAAATAACAAAATTCTTCAAATCAGTTTCAAATACAGTTATAACATTAAACCCGTAGCATACTAGATCTGGTCGTAACGTATGGGCCGGGTTTGGGGTGTTACAGGTAAGTCTTGGTTTTCCTTCTAATAAGGGATCTTATTTTAAACTTTTTAAATTTCAAACATTTGGACATGATCTTATCAATTAGGTGCCAATTTTTGGGTGTTATGAGGGTGCTAACCCTTCCTCATACGTAACCGACTCTCGAACCCATTTTCTCATTTTTCGTAGACCAAAATCAAAGGTTTTAAAATGAAACGTTTTACAAGGTGATCTAATCACACCTAAATAAAAAGGGATTGGTGGCGAATTCCATTTTGATTTTAAAGTCGATCCCCATTTTTTAATCGACTTTTAAAATGGTTTCGACAATAATTTAACACCATAACATTTTAATTTATAACACTTAACTCCTTTAAAGCTAATACTAACTAAATCACCACTTAAAGTAATAATTTCTCATACCATACAATTTAATAACTCAACCAACAATTTCTAGCAAAACAAATAGTCTCAAAATAGTCCCTATATTTATCATAATTTATCCATTTAGTCCCTCAAATAGCAATTTTTATTATCATTATCATTTTATTCTAGTATAATTTACTAACTTAATTGTTTCAATATAATTAACATACATATAATATATATAATACCTCGTAGTCATCCACTATCAAAACCCATATAAATATTGGTCTATTTATTTAATAAGTCCCTTAATCTAATCCCACTTTGAAATTTAATATTAATTACTATTTTTATCACCCATTTAATTTAGTCATTATACTTAATTTTAAACACTAATAATTAAAATTATTTAACAATCATTCAATTCACTTCTAATGCAATTAAAAATAAATATAATAATAAATATTTACTATCTCGGTTCGTAAAAATGGAGTCCCGAGGGTATGTTTCCTGACGCTTCTGACTTTCAAGTCGTTACATGAACAGTGAAGATTCTTTGTGATGAATAGTAAAATATTTTATGAATAGTAAAATTATAATAAATTTCAACAAAAAGATCGAATCTTTTTTAAGAAAAGGGTGTTAGAAAGAAATAATGATCCATTAGTTCTTCAACCTTCATAGTGGAGAAAAATCAAATAGCGGATCTTCACATGCTCCTAAAACGAGATATCAGGTCTTCTTAATCCCAAGCTCCCGAATGTGATATCAAGTCTTCCCAAGATCCTAAACGAGATATCGTGTCTTCTCAAGTTCTTGAAAATTCTCGTAAGGTGCCAAGAGTCGAAACAAAGGAGTCGATGCTTCTTCTTTAGAGCATGACCCGGGACTTCAAAAATCTATTTGGGATTACCCTCCAAATCAACAAGACGAAGTTTGTTAAGCTTAAACTAAGTTTGGGCCATATCACTCAATTCCTCAAAGTGAGGCTCCAACATTTCCTCAGTATATTGATAAGAATGGACGTTGATTTCTTCTATCTTGGTACAAGTTTTTCCTTGATTGGCTTGAGTTTTCACCAAGTAAGAATGTCACATATTGCCTTCCTTGCTTTCTCTTCAACAAGCCATTTGGGCATCATGGAAATATTTTTACAAGCCAAGGATTTCGATCATGGAAGAAGGTCAATGAAGGATCTAAAAGTCCTTTTGTCACTCATGTGGGTAAGGATGAAAATTCTCCACATAAGAATGCAATGAAAAATTATCTCAATTTTTAGAATTCCTTGCAAAATATTGAGATAATTATTGAGAAACAAAATTCTGAACAAGTTGTAAGAAATCGACTACAACTCAGAATCTAAATAAATGTTGTCAAGTGGCTTGTATTTCAAGTGTCGAAACCTATTTTTAAGTTTTTTAAAAAAAGGGATCGAATTTGAAAACGAAAATGGAGTTGCCACCAATCCCTTTTTGCTCAAGTGTGATCGGATCACCTTATAAAACAATTTATTTCAAAACATTGAATTTGGCCTACGAAATTCAAGAAAACGGGTTCGGGAGTTGGTTACATATGAGGAAGGATTAACACCCTCGTAACGCCCAAAATTGGTACCGAATTAATTAGTTATTGTCCTAATGTTGAAAATTCGAAAAGATTTGAAAACATGATTTCTTTAAAAACTTGAACAATTTGAATTGGAACTTGAGATTCCTTTATTTCGAAAGAATACAAACATCACATTCAGCACGTTAGGACATGATGTTTTAAACCCTCGTAGCCAACATCATCTCATGATTTACAAAATTCATTAAAAGGATATTTAGTTATTTAGTCAAACGGAATGTAACACCCTAAAAATCTGAGTATTTAAATTTGCATGATTTTGGTGTTTAGATTTTAAAGGAAAAATCTTTTATTTTAAATTGGTGCTTATTGAAGTCTTTGAGAGGGTAAAGCATAATTTGAGGAAAGAATAAAATTTATTAATTGAGAATTTATTGAAGTAAAACAAAGGTGATTAAGACTTAAGCTAAATTATGTGCTAAAGAGTGTCATAAAATGAGCATATGGCATGGTGGAGTTGGCGCATGGGTTCTAGTAAGAGGGAAGAGGTTCGAATCCCTTGTATAGCACCTAAGTGAATTTTTGTTTTAATTTTCTGCTCATAACTAAGAAGTGTCGGCAAGGATCATATAAGGAAGGTGTTGACCATGTTATTTTTGGTTAGTGTATCAATGGATTAAGGAAACAACTAACTTATGGCATGGAATCAAAGGTTTAAGGAAAGATAGGGGGAACATAAGGCACATATCAAGGGGAAATTTTGGAAAGAAATCATGGCCAATTGACCATGTGCTGGACGGCAATTTGGTATAGGAGGGAGTCTAAATTTTGAGTTAGTTTTGGCTGAGAAATTCTTTTCTCTCTTTGGTTGTTCTTTGCACTTTGTGCGAATTTTATTTCCTCTCCTATCAACATTCTTCTTGGCGAATTTTGCATTTGGTAAAGCCAAAATCTTTTGACCAATTTGGTCACTTTTATTCATCTTGTCAATTTTCTTTTGTATTCTCCTTGTGCCGAAATCATCCATACCAAAAATCAGTCTCTTCTTTTTTCTTTTGCCATGGCCGAATGCACTAACTCCTAAAGGTCTATTTCTTTTCTTTCATCTTCTTTTCTCTTTGAAATCAAACTACCTCATCACCATCTCCTTCTCATATTCTAATTATTTCAATCAAAGATTCTTCATCAAACATTCCTTTGGCCGAATGCTAGAGTGCCATAATCGAAATTTATTTTCTCTTTTCTTGGTTGCATAGTCAATTCTCCAACTCTCACAAACACCATCCTCAATCTTTTCTTTTCGATCGTGGATCATAGGTAAGGGGTTCTTCTTTTTCATTTTCGTTTTAATTAGTGATATTATGGCCGAATATCATTGGTTATTGAGGGTCTTTTTGGATTGATATAGCGTTCATACTAATAACGTTTCTTTCGTTATTATTTAGTGCAATAACGAGATTGGAATTCAAGTGATCGGAGAATCGTGGAAATGTTGGAAGCGTTTCATTGTGGTAAGGAAATCCTACTCTTTAAAATCTCTAGAATTATTGATATTATTTTAGATCTAACTAAATTCCTTTGGATCTTGAAGACTTTCAAAATAGGGAAGAAAAGGCGGTGTTTAGTTATCGTAAGAGGGTGGATCTGTAAATCCCCATTCAAACGAAGAGCGGTTTCGACGATCAAGGATTTTCCACCGGGTTGCGGGCCATCTTCGAAGGAAGTCCATTATTCAAGTGGTACGAACTTGAACCATTATCGTTGGTGGATTCTCGACGACGAGCGAATCATTAAGCGAAGGAAAATCGAAAATCAAGTGATTCAAAATCAAGAGGGTAAGATTTTGGATCCATTATCGATTAAGATTATTTTTACTAATTAGTTGTCTAACGAATCAAAATATATTTTAGGTGCCGAGGAGCGAGAAGGGTTAGTACTCACGGTATCGAGGTGTGTAATTTCACACTCATTATTTTTGGTTGGATGTCAAATTTCGGTATGGAAGTAAATAGTAAAATGATTAGATCGGTAAAACGTAAAATTTATATTTTGACGAAAATGCGTAAAACGACTAAATCGTGAAAATTACGAAAACGCCTCGAGAAATTAATTGTTATTATGAAAATTGGATGTTTCGTGAAAATGGTAGTAAATACTCTAGTTCGTGAAAATGGGCCGTAAATACTCTAGTTAGTGAAAATGGGCCGTAAATACTCTAGTTCGTGAAAATGGGCCGTAAATACTCTAGTTCGTGAAAATGGGCCAAAATACTCTAGTTCGTTAAAATTTAGCCAAAACACTCTAGTTTGGTAAATGGGCCAAAGCCCACTAAAGCGCTAAATAAACAAATTGCTATAATTATGGGCCAAATGAAATGTTATTGTTAAACCCACCATGTTATGTTTTGTTAATAAATTTTATATTTTAAAGTACATGTATAATTGCATGGGTGGGATATATGAAGAGAAGAATGGCGATTGCCACAATATCGACTTATTGCCTCTAGTTCTAAGTGGCTTCACCACAATATCGGCTTATTGCCTCTAGTTCGGTGGCTCGCCACAATATCGGCTTATTGCCTCTAGTTCGGTGGCTATGCCACAATTATAAAAAGGCTTAATGCCTACGATTGGTGTGATGGCGGGGTGGGTTGACTTGATCCCCACAGGTGTGATGGTTGGTGCAGGGGTGTTAGCGGATGGATATTAGGTATGGGTGGGAATTTCATTTTACATGCATTATTAATTGTGTTAATTCATGATATATTGTTGAATTACGAATTGGGCTCAAGCCCGACATTATGTCCCGATAATCGGCCCAATAATGGTGGTAGGTGAGTTACACATTGAGTTCTAAGTAACTCATCCCTTTAAATTCTTTCCATCTCGTAATGGAAATTGATGTGGACTTGGGCGAGGATGACTTCGTGGAGGCCATCTTTGCGAGAGAGGGTTATTTAAACTCGAACTTTCAATAAATATTTTTTCTATTATGGATTTTTGTAATAAGGGCCTCTATAAATAACTTGTGGATTTTATGAGTGTTTGGGTTTTAAACTAAACTTTGGACTTTTAATTAAGAGTGTGATTTTATGATGCTTTATTAGAATAAATTTTGGTTTTCAAGTATATGAAATTCTTTTATAAATATTTTATTATAGTCAATTCATTAACAAACTATTTAAAAGTTTTTGATAACAATGATTTTCAACTAATGTTTTCAAATATTATCAAATTCAAATACTCTTCTATTTATTTTAAAACCGAAATTTATATTGAAGTTTTCAACTTATTGCAAATTTAAAGATAACTCGATTCATGTGACAAACCAAATCTAGTCTTAACGCATAGATCGGGTTTGGGGTGTTACATTTAGTGGTATCAGAGCCCAGATTCAAAAACTCGGCTGTGGTTTGGGTTCAAAAATAATTTCTGTATGAAAACGCTCAATGATATTTTTAAAGATCGATTATGGCACCACAAGCATCCCAAGCAACAAGTCAAGTAAGTATTATTGTTAATGATTACTATGATATGATCATAGGAACACTCTAGAACTTCTAGTTTTAGACATGAAAAAGCTGTAGAGATTGAGACTATAGGATATGTTGCGAAAAACAACTTTATATCTCAAATCTCATAAAATATCGTTAATAAACACGAAACAAAATTTCGATTCATAAAACTTGTAATCGGATAAGCGAACAAGCTATCATGAGCACTAGAGGGCGTGGGCGTGGGCGCGGTAGACGTGGCTAATGTGGTAGAGGCCGAGGTGCTACAATCAAGCACCAAATCATATGCGAAGTGGGCCTTTGCGTCAATAGAAAGTGAGACCGGATCACGTGACCACATGGAAGAAGATAATGCATTGACTCGAGCAATGCTACGAGTCTTGGAAAGGGTCGCTGGAACTAGAATTGGGCCAACAACTCGTGGGTCAATTTCAGAGCGACTTAAAGCGAATAATGCGAAGTTTTCGAGAGGTGTCTCGGTGTAGCTCGAATGTGGCGAATCTTGGCTCAAGTCGTGGAACGGATTATGGATGATATGGAGTGCACTACCGAGCAAAAACCGAGAGGAGCTGTATCCTTATTGAGAGATGAGGCGTGTCGATGGTGGCTCACTGCTCGAGAAGGCAATTGCCGCATAGATTAATCGGGAATTCTTTAAAGCGCCTTCCAAGGAAAATACGTTGGAACGAGCTATGTAGGCGTCGAAGGAAGGAATTTCTGAATCTTGTCCAAGGAAGTAAGGCCGTGGCGAAGATATGAAGGCGAAGTTTTACGTCCGAGCCGTTATGCGGACAATTGTAGTAACAGATCATGAGCGTTGTATGCGTTTGAGGATGGACTTAATGATGAGTGAGGGTTCGATTGCTCCACAAAGTTAGAAATTTTTCGACTCTTGTGGAGAAGGCTAAAATAGCCAAGAGGCTAAGAACTTCGAACAGTAGAACCAGAAAGATCCCAAACAAGAGAGAGACACAATGATCTGGTTCTTCCAAGAGATTTCGAAGAAACCGGAATGATGAATCGGTTCAAAAGCGAGAACCCGGTAGCAAATAATCGAAGTCGAGATTGCACCGAGTGTGGGAAGAGACATTTTGGGGAATGTTGGAGGAAAACGGCGATGCTACAAATGCGGTTCAATGGAACATCGATTACAAAAGTTGTCCTCGACGAATGGATACGACTCAAAAGTCCGTAATAATGATGCACAAGGCAGAGGTAATCGGCAGACCACCGAGAGGTCGTGGACCAGGTCGTGGTGGTAATGGGGCGGGCGTGGTCGGGTGCACCGGTCGAGGCAATGGTAATAGAGAAATGCGATGCAAGATACCTGGACTAGTTTATGCGGTTAGGCGTCATGAGGACGGCAATGCACTGATATGATAAGCTGATGCGTTCTTCATTTTGATGTACTGTTATTGTTTTAATAGATATTGGCTCTACCCATTCATACGTAGCTAGTGCCATATCCGAAACACAATTTAGAATCAAATTACCGAAAATGAGATGACGGTGATTAGTCCTTTAGGACAGTCAATAACTGTTAATAAAATATTTAAAGATGTGCCCTTAAAAATCCAAGAGGAAGTATTCTTAGCAAATTTGATGGAACTACCTTTCGTGAGTTCGATCTCATTACGGGCATGGATTGGTTGGTCAAACATCGGGTGCAATTGGATTGTGCTAAAAAATGAATGTCGATGGGACCTCGGATGATAAGGAAGTCATAATGATTGGTGAGCGAAAGAACTATCTCGCAAATGTGGTATCTGCATTAAAAGTCGAGAAGTTGGTGCGGAAAGGATACGGAGCATTCTAGCCTTTATCTCAGGCTGTGGATGCCAAGGAATTATCCGTGAATGATGTGAGGACGGTGAAGGAATTTCCGATGTATTTCTGAAGAACTTCCCGGTATACCTCCGGATCGGAAGTAGAATTTGGCATTGAGCTTTTGCACGGGGCGGCTCCGATGTCCATTGCTCCCTATAGAATGGCAATCAAGGAGTTGGTGAGCTCAAAGCTCAAATTCAAGAATTGCCGGATCGGGATTCATTCGACCAAGTGTGTCTCCGTGGGGAGCACCGGTTTTGTTCGTCAAGAAGAAGGATGGATCGATGCATATGTGCATTGACTACGACAGTTGAATAAATTGACGATCAAGAATCGGTATCCTCTGCCAAGAATTGACGACCTGTTTGATCAATTAAAAGGAGCTTCAGTTTTCTCCAAAATTGATTTAAGGTCGGGTTATCACCAGCTTAAGGTGAAAGAAGCGGACATTTATAAGACGGCATTTCGGACACGTTACGGACACTATGAGTTTGTAGTGATGCCGTTTGGATTAACTAATGCACTAGCTGCATTTATGGACATGATGAACCGAGTCTTTCAACCATATTTAGACCGGTTTGTGGTAGTGTTCATAGATGATATATTGGTTTATTTGAGAAATGAGGAGGAACATGACCAGCATTTGCGGATAGTATTACAATTACTTCGTGATAAGCAATTGTATGCCAAATTTGGTAAATCGCTAATTTTGGCTAAAGGAGGTGACTTTCCTTGGTCATGTAGTATCACCAAGGAATAAGGGTGGATCCTCGGAAAATTGAGGCTATTCGGATTGGAAACCACCAACATCGATGAGTGAAATTCAAGTTTCTTGGTGCAATTTGATACTATAGACGCGTTTTGTAGAGGGTTTTCGTTGCTTGCTTGCACCCTAACTAAAGCTGCTTCGAAAAGGGAGCTCCGTATATCTGGACCGAAAAGCGACAAGAGAGTTTTGAGAAATTGAAGAAGATCCCGACGAAGCTCCGGTTTAATTCAACCCGAAATTTGGAAAAGAGTTTATCTGTTTATTGTGATGCGTCTCACACGGTGCAGGTTGTGTATTGATGCAAAATGGAAAAGTGGTGGCCTATGCTTCTCGTCAATTGAGACCACACGAGTAAACTACCCTACTCATGATTTGGAGTTAGCCGTTGTCTTTGCTCTAAAGATTTGGAGGCACTATCTCTATGGTGAGAAGTCCATAATCTACACGGATCACAAAAGTCTTAAATACCTCCTTACCGGAAGGAATTGAATTTAAGACAAAGAAGATGGGTAGAATTGTTAAAAGATTACGATTTCTCCATCGAATACCATCCCGGAAAGGCTAACGTGGTAGCCGACGCGTTAAGTCGTAAGGCGATATCGATTTAAAACCTTTGTTTGCCCATTTGAGTCTGTCGAGGATGGCGGTTTGTTAGCGAAACTTGTGAAGCCGTGGTGGAACAAATCAAGGAAAAAGACATCGATGAGAAGTTGGGACCTTTACTTCGGCAAGTTGAAAATGGTGAAATTGAGGATTTTGGAATAAACACGGAGGGTGTGTTGTGCTTTCGAGGGAGAGTATGCATGCCTAAGGACTTAGATCTAAGGCAATTGATTCTACGGGAGGCGCATAGTAGCCCTTATGCTATGCATCCCGGAGGAAATAAGATGTATCGAGATCTCCGTGAACAGTATTGGTGGCCAGGGTTGAAGCGTGAGATTATAGAGTTTGTGGGAAAATGTTTGACTTGTCAGCAAGTGAAGGCAGAACATCAATTACCGTCTGGATTGTTACAACCGATAAAGATTCCTCTTTGGAAATGGGAGCGGATAACTATGGATTTTGTTAGTGGGTTACCGTTAACACCTACTAAGAAAAATTCCGTTTGGGTAATTGTTGATCGGTTGACGAAGACTGCTCATTTCTTGCCAGTTCGTACGGATTATTCATTGCAGAAGTTGGCGAAACTTTACGTATCCGAAATTGTGAGGTTGCATGGGGTACCAGTATCTATTATATCGGATAGGGACCCTAGGTTTACATCACGATTCTGGAAAGCTCTGCATGAAGCCTTGGGAACAAAGTTGAATTTCAGTACGGCTTTTCATCCTCAGTCTGATGGTCAGTCTGAGAGAGTAATTCAAATATTGGAAGATATGTTAAGAGGGTGTGTAATCGACTTCAGGGGTAGTTGGGAGGATTATCTACCACTGGCGTAATTCGCGATATAACAACACTATCGATCTAGCATTCGGATGGCACCTTACGAGGCATTATATGGTCGTAAGTGTCGCTCTCCTATTGTTGGACCGAGTTGGGTGAAAGATGATGTTAGGTCTGAGATGATATCTGAGACAGAGGATAAGGTAAAAGTTATTCGAGCACGGTTGAAAGAAGCCTCAGATAGACAGAAGTCGTAGTGACGCAGATCTGAAGCGAAGGAACATCGAGTATAGTGTGGGAGATCGGGTTTTCTTGAAGGTATCTCCTTGGAAAAAGATCTTTAGATTCGGAAGGAAGGGCAAGCTAAGTCCTAGATATATTGGACCTTATCGTGTGCTGAAGCGTGTTGGTCCAGTGGCATATCAGATTGAGTTACCTCCGGAGTTAGATCAAATTCACAATGTCTTTCATGTTTCCATGTTGAGGCGTTATAGATCGGATCCTTTGCACATTATACCGATAGAGGAATTGGAGCTGAATTCAGATTTGTCCTTTGAAGAAGAACCAGTGGAAATCCTAGAACGAGATGTCAAGGTATTAAGGAAGAAAACCGTGCCGTTGGTCAAAGTTCTATGGCGTAACCACGAGTGGAAGAAGCTACGTGGGAGCAGGAGGATGCAATTCGCAACAATACCTCACCTTTTTCAACTGTAAATTTCGAGGACGAAATTTTCTTTAAGGAGGGTAGAGTTGTAACACCCTACGAAATTCAAGAAAACGGGTTCGGGAGTTGGTTACATATGAGGAAGGATTAACACCCTCGTAACGCCCAAAATTGGTACCGAATTAATTAGTTATTATCCTAATGTTGAAAATTCGAAAAGATTTGAAAACATGATTTCTTTAAAAACTTGAACAATTTGAATTGGAACTTGAGATTCCTTTATTTCGAAAGAATACAAACATCACATTCAGCACGTTAGGACATGATGTTTTAAACCCTCGTAGCCAACATCATCTCATGATTTACAAAATTCATTAAAAGGATATTTAGTTATTTAGTTAAACGGAATGTAACACCCTAAAAATCTGAGTATTTAAATTTGCATGATTTTGGTGTTTAGATTTTAAAGGAAAAATCTTTTATTTTAAATTGGTGCTTATTGAAGTCTTTGAGAGGGTAAAGCATAATTTGAGGAAAGAATAAAATTTATTAATTGAGAATTTATTGAAGTAAAACAAAGGTGATTAAGACTTAAGCTAAATTATGTGCTAAAGAGTGTCATAAAATGAGCATATGGCATGGTGGAGTTGGCGCATGGGTTCTAGTAAGAGGAAGAGGTTGAATCCTTGTATAGCACCTAAGTGAATTTTTGTTTTAATTTTACGCTCATAACTAAGAAGTGTCGGCAAGGATCATATAAGGAAGGTGTTGACCATGTTATTTTTGGTTAGTGTATCAATGGATTAAGGAAACAACTAACTTATGGCATGGAATCAAAGGTTTAAGGAAAGATAGGGGAACATAAGGCACATATCAAGGGAAATTTTGGAAAGAAATCATGGCCAATTGACCATGTGCTGGACGACAATTTGGTATAGGAGGAGTCTAAATTTTGAGTTAGTTTTGGTGAGAAATTCTTTTCTCTCTTTGGTTGTTCTTTGCACTTTGTGCGAATTTTATTTCCTCTCCTATCAACATTCTTCTTGGCGAATTTTGCATTTGGTAAAGCCAAAATCTTTTGACCAATTTGGTCACTTTTATTCATCTTGTCAATTTTCTTTTGTATTCTCCTTGTGCGAAATCATCCATACCAAAAATCAGTCTCTTCTTTTTTCTTTTGCCATGGCAGAATGCACTAACTCCTAAAGGTCTATTTCTTTTCTTTCATCTTCTTTTCTCTTTGAAATCAAACTACCTCATCACCATCTCCTTCTCATATTCTAATTATTTCAATCAAAGATTCTTCATCAAACATTCCTTTGGTAGAATGCTAGAGTGCCATAATCGAAATTTATTTTCTCTTTCTTGGTTGCATAGCCAATTCTCCAACTCTCACAAACACCATCCTCAATCTTTTCTTTTCGATCGTGGATCATAGGTAAGGGTTCTTCTTTTTCATTTTCGTTTTAATTAGTGATATTATGGCGAATATCATTGGTTATTGAGGTCTTTTGGATTGATATAGCGTTCATACTAATAACGTTTCTTTCGTTATTATTTAGTGCAATAACGGAGATTGGAATTCAAGTGATCGGAGAATCGTGGAAGCGTTGGAAGCGTTTCATTGTGGTAAGGAAATCCTACTCTTTAAAATCTCTAGAATTATTGATATTATTTTAGATCTAACTAAATTCCTTTGGATCTTGAAGACTTTCAAAATAGGGAAGAAAAGGCGGTGTTTAGTTATCGTAAGAGGGTGGATCTGTAAATCCCCATTCAAGCGAAGAGCGGTTTGGCGGTCAGGGATTTTCCACCGGGTTGCGGGCCATCTTCCAAGGAAGTCCATTATTCAAGTGGTACGAACTTGAACCATTATCGTTGGTGGATTCTCGACGAACGAATCATTAAACGAAGGAAAACCGAAAATCAAGTGATTCAAAATCAAGAGGGTAAGATTTTGGATCCATTATCGATTAAGATTATTTTTACGAATTAGTTGTCTAACGAATCAAAATATATTTTAGGTCTTGAGGCGAGAAGGGTTAGTACTCACGGTATCGAGGTGTGTAATTTCACACTCATTATTTTTGGTTGGATGTCAAATTTGGTATGGAAGTAAATCGTAAAAGCGATTAGATCGGTAAAACGTAAAATTTATATTTTGACGAAAATGCGTAAAAACGACTAAATCGTGAAAATTACGAAAACGCCCTCGAGAAATTAATTGTTATTATGAAAATTGGATGTTTCGTGAAAATGGGCCGTAAATACTCTAGTTCGTGAAAATGGGCCGTAAATACTCTAGTTCGTGAAAATGGGCCGTAAATACTCTAGTTCGTGAAAATGGGCCAAAATACTCTAGTTCGTTAAAATTTAGCCAAAACACTCTAGTTTGGTAAATGGGCCAAAGCCCACTAAACTGCTAAATAAACAAATTGCTATAATTATGGGCCAAATGAAATGTTATTGTTAAACCCACCATGTTATGTTTTGTTAATAAATTTTATATTTTAAAGTACATGTATAATTGCATGGGTGGGATATATGAAGAGAAGAATGGCGCCTCTAGTTGCCACAATATCGACTTATTGCCTCTAGTTCGGTGGCTCTCACCACAATATCGACTTATTGCCTCTAGTTCGGTGGCTTCACAATAATATCGGCTTATTGCCTCTAGTTCGGTGGCTATGCCACAATTATAAAAAGGCTTAATGCCTACGATTGGTGTGATGGCGGGGTGGGTTGACTTGATCCCCACAGGTGTGATGGTTGGTACGGGGGTGTTAGCGGATGGATATTAGGTATGGGCTGGGAATTTCATTTTACATGCATTATTAATTGTGTTAATTCATGATATATTGTTGAATTCTGAATTGGGCTCAAGCCCAGCATTATGTCCTGATAATCTGGCCCAATAATGGTGGTAGGTGAGTTACACCTTTGAGTTCTAAGTAACTCATCCCTTTAAATTCTTTCCATCTCGGGTAATGGAAATTGATGTGGACTTGGGCGAGGATGACTTCGTGGAGGCCATCTTGCGAGAGGGGTTATTTAAACTCGAACTTTCAATAAATATTTTTTCTATTATGGATTTTTGTAATAAGGGCCTCTATAAATAACTTGTGGATTTTATGAGTGTTTGGGTTTTAAACTAAACTTTGGACTTTTTAATTAAGGGCTGTGATTTTATGATGCTTTATTAGAATAAATTTTGGTTTTCAAGTATATGAAATTCTTTTATAAATATTTTATTATAGTCAATTCATTAACAAACTATTTAAAAGTTTTTGATAATACAATGATTTTCAACTAATGTTTTCAAATATTATCAAATTCAAATACTCTTCTATTTATTTTAAAACCTGAAATTTATATTGAAGTTTTCAACTTATTGCAAATTTAAAGATAACTCGATTCATGTGACAAACCAAATCTAGTCTTAACGCATAGATCGGGTTTGGGGTGTTACATTTAGTGGTATCGAGCCAGATTCAAAAACTTCATTTGTGGTTTGGGTTCAAAAATAATTTACGTATGAAAACGCTCAATGATATTTTTAAAGATCGAGATGGCACCACAAGCATCCGCAACAAGTCAAGTAAGTATTATTGCTTAATGATTACTATGATATGATCATAGGAACACTCTAGAACTTCTAGTTTTAGACATGAAAAACTGTAGAGATTGAGACTATAGGATATGTTGCGAAAAACAACTTTATATCTCAAATCTCATAAAATATCGTTAATAAACACCAAACAAAATTTACGATTCATAAAACTTGTAATCAGATAAACGAACAAGCTATCATGAGCACTAGAGGACGTGGACGTGGACGCGGTAGACGTGGCCGTGGTAGAGGCCGAGGTGCTACAACTGAAGCACCAAATCATATGCCAGAAGTGGACGCATCTGCGTCAATAGAAAGTGAGACCGGATCACGTGACCACATGGAAGAAGATAATGCATTGACTCAGGCAATGCTACGAGTCTTGGAAAGGGTCGCTGGAACTAGAATTGGGCCAACAACTCGTGGGTCAATTTCAGAGCGACTTAAGGCGAATAATGCAGAAGTTTTCAGAGGTGTCTCTGGTGTAGCTCCGAATGTGGCGAATCTTGGCTCAAGGCGTGGAGCGGATTATGGATGATATGGAGTGCACTACCGAGCAAAACTGAGAGGAGCTGTATCCTTATTGAGAGATGAGGCGTATCAGTGGTGGCTCACTGTTCGAGAAGGCACTGAAGCCGCACTGATTAACTGGGAATTCTTTAAAGCTGCCTTCCAAGGAAAATACGTTGGAACGAGCTATGTAGACGCTCGAAGGAAGGAATTTCTGAATCTTGTCCAAGGAAGTAAGACCGTGGCGAAGATATGAAGCGAGTTTTACGTTCGAGCCGTTATGCGGGACAATTGTAGCAACAGATCATGAGCGTTGTATGCGTTTGAGGATGGACTTAATGATGAGTGAGGGTTCGATTGCTCCACGACAAGTTAGAAATTTTTCGACTCTTGTGGAGAAGGCTAAAATAGCCAAGAGGCTAAGAACTTCGAGCAGCGAACAAGAAAGATCCCAAAATAAGAGAGAGACACAATGATCTGGTTCTTCCAAGAGATTTGAAGAAACCGGAATGATGAATCGCCCAAGGCGAAACCCGGTAGCAAATAATCGAAGTCGAGATTGCACCGAGTGTGGGAAGAGACATTTTGGGGAATGTTGGAGGAAAGCGGCGCATGCTACAAATGCGGTTCAATGGAACATCGATACAAAAGTTGTCCTCGACGAATGGATACGACTCAAGAAGTCCGTAATAATGATGCACAACCGCCGAGGTAATCGGCGACCACCGAGAGGTCGTGGACCGGTCGTGGTGGTAATGGGGCTGGACGTGGTCGGGTGCACCGTCGAGGCAATGGTAATAGAGGAAATGCAGATGCAAGACGGCTGGGTGGTTTATGCGAGTTAGACGTCATGAGGACGGCAATGCACTGATGTGATAACTGATACGTTCTTCATTTTGATGTACTTGTTATTGCTTTAATAGATATTGGCTCTACCCATTCATACGTAGCTAGTGCCATATCTGAAACCCGAATTTAGAATCCAAAATTACCGAAAATGAGATGACGGTGATTAGTCCTTTAGACGATCAATAATCATTAATAAAATATTTAAAGATGTGCCCTTAAAAATCCAAGAGGAAGTATTCTTAGCAAATTTGATGGAACTACCTTTCATGAGTTCGATCTCATTCAGGCATGGATTGGTTGGTCAAACATCGGTGCAATTGGATTGTCTTGAAAACGAATGTCGATGAAGGACCTCGGATGATAAGGAAGTCATAATGATTGGTGAGCGAAAGAACTATCGGCAAATGTGGTATCTGCATTAAAAGTCGAGAAGTTGGTGCGGAAAGGATACGGAGCATTCCTAGCCTTTATCTGTCTTTGTGGATGCCAAGGAATTATCCGTGAATGATGTGAGGACGGTGAAGGAATTTCCGATGTATTTCTGAAGAACTTCCGGTATACCTCGGATCGAGAAGTAGAATTTGGCATTGAGCTTTTGCAGGGGCGGCTCCGGTGTCCATTGCTCCCTATAGAATGGCACGAAGGAGTTGGTGAGCTCAAAGCTCAAATTCAAGAATTGCTGGATCGGGATTCATTCGACCAAGTGTGTCTCCGTGGGGAGCACCGTTTTGTTCGTCAAGAAGAAGGATGGATCGATGCGTATGTGCATTGACTACGACAGTTGAATAAATTGACGATCAAGAATCGGTATCTCTGCCAAGAATTGATGACTGTTTGATCAATTAAAAGGAGCTTGATTTTCTCAAAATTGATTTAAGGTCGGGTTATCACCAACTTAAGGTGAAAGAAGCGGACATTTATAAGGCGACATTTCGGACACGTTACGGACACTATGAGTTTGTAGTGATGCCGTTTGGATTAACTAATGCACCAACTGTATTTATGGACATGATGAACCGAGTCTTTCAACCATATTTAGACCGGTTTGTGGTAGTGTTCATAGATGATATATTGGTTTATTTGAGAAATGAGGAGGAACATGACCAGCATTTGCGGATAGTATTACAATTACTTCGTGATAAGCAATTGTATGCCAAATTTGGTAAATGCAAATTTTGGCTAAAGGAGGTGACTTTCCTTGGTCATGTAGTATCAGCCGAAGGAATAAGGGTGGATCCTCGGAAAATTGAGGCTATTCTGGATTGGAAACCACCAACATCGATGGCTGAAATTGAAGTTTCTTGGGTGCAATTGGATACTATAGGCGTTTTGTAGAGGGTTTTCGTTGCTTCTTGCACCCTAACTAAAGCTATTGAAAAGGAGCTCCGTATATCCGGACCGAAAAGCGAGAAGAGAGTTTTGAGAAATTGAAGAAGATCTGTGAAGCTCCGTTTTAATTCAACCCGAGGTCGGAAAGAGTTCTTCGTTTATTGTGATCGTCTCACACGGAGTGCAGGTTGTGTATTGATGCAAAATGGAAAAGTGGTGGCCTATGCTTCTCGTCAATTGAGACCACACGAAGTAAACTACCCTACTCATGATTTGGAGTTAGTGCTGTTGTCTTTGCTCTAAAGATTTGGAGGCACTATCTCTATGGTGAGAAGTCCATAATCTACACGGATCACAAAGTCTTAAATACCTCCTTACCCGAAGGAATTGAATTTAAGACAAAGAAGATGGGTAGAATTGTTAAAAGATTACGATTTCTCCATCGAATACCATCTGGAAAGGCTAACGTGGTAGCCGACGCGTTAAGTCGTAAGGCGATGTCGATTTAAAACCTTGCTTGCCCATTTGAGTCTGACGAGGATGGCGGTTTGTTAGCGAACTTGGTGAAGCCGCTGTGGTGGAACAAATCAAGGAAAAATAGACATCGATGAGAAGTTGGGACCTTTACTTGACAAGTTGAAAATGGTGAAATTGAGGATTTTGGAATAAACACGGAGGGTGTTGTGCTTTCGAGGAGAGTATGCATGCCTAAGGACTTAGATCTAAGGCAATTGATTCTCTGGAGGCATAGTAGCCCTTATGCTATGCATCCGGAGGAAATAAAATGTATCGAGATCTCCGTGAACAGTATTGGTGGCCAGGGTTGAAGCGTGAGATTATAGAGTTTGTGGGAAAATGTTTGACTTGTCAGCAAGTGAAGGCAGAACATCAATTACCGTCTGGATTGTTACAACCGATAAAGATTCCTCTTTGGAAATGGGAGCGGATAACTATGGATTTTGTTAGTGGGTTACCGTTAACACCTACTAAGAAAAATTCCGTTTGGGTAATTGTTGATCGGTTGTGAAGACCGCTCATTTCTTGCCGATTAAATGCGGATTATTCATTACAGAAGTTGGCGAAACTTTACGTATCCGAAATTGTGAGGTTGCATGGGGTACCAGTATCTATTATATCGGATAGGGACCCTAGGTTTACATCACGATTCTGGAAAGCTCTGCATGAAGCCTTGGGAACAAAGTTGAATTTCAGTACGGCTTTTCATCCTCGATCGATGGTCGATCGAGAGAGTAATTCAAATATTGGAAGATATGTTAAGAGGGTGTGTAATCGACTTGAGGGTAGTTGGGAGGATTATCTACCACCGCGTAATTCAGCGATATAACAACAAATTTATCGATCTAGCATTCAGATGGCACCTTACGAGGCATTGTATGGTCGTAAGTGTCGCTCTCCTATTTGTTGGACTGAGTTGGGCGAAAGATAGATGTTAGGTCCTGAGATGATATCCGAGGCGAGAGGATAAGGTAAAAGTTATTCGAGCACGGTTGAAAGAAGCCTCAGATAGACAGAAGTCGTACGCAGATCTGAAGCGAAGGAACATCGAGTATAGTGTGGGAGATCGGGTTTTCTTGAAGGTATCTCCTTGGAAAAAGATCTTTAGATTCGGAAGGAAGGGCAAGCTAAGTCCTAGATATATTGGACCTTATCGTGTGCTGAAGCGTGTTGGTCCAGTGGCATATCAGATTGAGTTACCTCCGGAGTTAGATCAAATTCACAATGTCTTTCATGTTTCCATGTTGAGGCGTTATAGATCGGATCCTTTGCACATTATACCGGTAGAGGAATTGGAGCTGAATTCAGATTTGTCCTTTGAAGAAGAACCAGTGGAAATCCTAGAACGAGATGTCAAGGTATTAAGGAAGAAAACCGTGCCGTTGGTCAAAGTTCTATGGCGTAACCACGGAGTGGAAGAAGCTACGTGGGAGCCAGAGGATGCAATTCGGCAACAATACCCTCACCTTTTTCAACCAGGTAAATTTCGAGGACGAAATTTTCTTTAAGGAGGGTAGAGTTGTAACACCCTAAAAATCTGAGTATTTAAATTTGCATGATTTTGGTGTTTAGATTTTAAAGGAAAAATCTTTTATTTTAAATTGGTGCTTATTGAAGTCTTTGAGAGGGTAAAGCATAATTTGAGGAAAGAATAAAATTTATTAATTGAGAATTTATTGAAGTAAAACAAAGGTGATTAAGACTTAAGCTAAATTATGTGCTAAAGAGTGTCATAAAATGAGCATATGGCATGGTGGAGTTGGCGCATGGGTTCTAGTAAGAGGAAGAGGTTCGAATCCTTGTATAGCACCTAAGTGAATTTTTGTTTTAATTTTACGCTCATAACTAAGAAGTGTCGGCAAGGATCATATAAGGAAGGTGTTGACCATGTTATTTTTGGTTAGTGTATCAATGGATTAAGGAAACAACTAACTTATGGCATGGAATCAAAGGTTTAAGGAAAGATAGGGGAACATAAGGCACATATCAAGGGAAATTTTGGAAAGAAATCATGGCCAATTGACCATGTGCTGGACGGCAATTTGGTATAGGAGGAGTCTAAATTTTGAGTTAGTTTTGGCTGAGAAATTCTTTTCTCTCTTTGGTTGTTCTTTGCACTTTGTGCAGAATTTTATTTCCTCTCCTATCAACATTCTTCTTGGCTAAATTTTGCATTTGGTAAAGCCAAAATCTTTTGACCAATTTGGTCACTTTTATTCATCTTGTCAATTTTCTTTTGTATTCTCCTTGTGCGAAATCATCCATACCAAAAATCAGTCTCTTCTTTTTCTTTTGCCATGGCGAATGCACTAACTCCTAAAGGTCTATTTCTTTTCTTTCATCTTCTTTTCTCTTTGAAATCAAACTACCTCATCACCATCTCCTTCTCATATTCTAATTATTTCAATCAAAGATTCTTCATCAAACATTCCTTTGGCCGAATGCTAGAGTGCCATAATCGAAATTTATTTTCTCTTTTCTTGGTTGCATAGCCGAATTCTCCAACTCTCACAAACACCATCCTCAATCTTTTCTTTTCGATCGTGGATCATAGGTAAGGGTTCTTCTTTTCATTTTCGTTTTAATTAGTGATATTATGGCGAATATCATTGGTTATTGAGGTCTTTTGGATTGATATAGCGTTCATACTAATAACGTTTCTTTCGTTATTATTTAGTGCAATAACGAGATTGGAATTCAAGTGATCGGAGAATCGTGGAAGCGTTGGAAGCGTTTCATTGTGGTAAGAAATCCTACTCTTTAAAATCTCTAGAATTATTGATATTATTTTAGATCTAACTAAATTCCTTTGGATCTTGAAGACTTTCAAAATAGGGAAGAAAAGGGGTGTTTAGTTATCGTAAGAGGGTGGATCTGTAAATCCCCATTCAAGCGAAGAGCGGTTTTGCGATCAGAGATTTTCCACCGGGTTGCGGCCATCTTCCGAAGGAAGTCCATTATTCAAGTGGTACGAACTTCGAACCATTATCGTTGGTGGATTCTCGACGACGAGCGAATCATTAAACGAAGGAAAACCGAAAATCAAGTGATTCAAAATCAAGAGGTAAGATTTTGGATCCATTATCGATTAAGATTATTTTTACTGAATTAGTTGTCTAACGAATCAAAATATATTTTAGGTCTTAGGAGCGAGAAGGGTTAGTACTCACGGTATCGAGGTGTGTAATTTCACACTCATTATTTTTGGTTGGATGTCAAATTTCGGTATGGAAGTAAATCGTAAAAACGATTAGATCGGTAAAAACGTAAAAATTTATATTTTGACGAAAATGCGTAAAAACGACTAAATCGTGAAAATTACGAAAATGCCCTCGAGAAATTAATTGTTATTATGAAAATTGGATGTTTCGTGAAAATGGGCCGTAAATACTCTAGTTCGTGAAAATGGGCCGTAAATACTCTAGTTCGTGAAAATGGGCCATAAATACTCTAGTTCGTGAAAATGGGCCGTAGATACTCTAGTTCGTGAAAATGGGCCAAAATACTCTAGTTCGTTAAAATTTAGCCAAAACACTCTAGTTTGGTAAATGGGCCAAAGCCCACTAAACTGCTAAATAAACAAATTGCTATAATTATGGGCCAAATGAAATGTTATTGTTAAACCCACCATGTTATGTTTTGTTAATAAATTTTATATTTTAAAGTACATGTATAATTGCATGGGTGGGATATATGAAGAATGAAGAATGGCATTGCCACAATATCGGCTTATTGCCTCTAGTTCTATTGGCTCGCCACAATATCGGCTTATTGCCTCTAGTTCGGTGGCTTCTGCCACAATATCGCTTATTGCCTCTAGTTCGGTGGCTATGCCACAATTATAAAAAGGCTTAATGCCTACGATTGGTGTGATGGCGGGGTGGGTTGACTTGATCCCCACAGTGTGATGGTTGGTGCAGGGGTGTTAGCGGATGGATATTAGGTATGGGTGGGAATTTCATTTTACATGCATTATTAATTGTGTTAATTCATGATATATTGTTGAATTCCGAATTGGGCTCAAGCCCAAAGATTATGTCCCGATAATCGCCCAATAATGGTGGTAGGTGAGTTACACACCGAGTTCTAAGTAACTCATCCCTTTAAATTCTTTCCATCTCGGGTAATGGAAATTGATGTGGACTTGGGCGAGGATGACTTCGTGGAGGCCATCTTCGAGAGAGGGTTATTTAAACTCGAACTTTCAATAAATATTTTTTCTATTATGGATTTTTGTAATAAGGGCCTCTATAAATAACTTGTGGATTTTATGAGTGTTTGGGTTTTAAACTAAACTTTGGACTTTTTAATTAAGAGCTGTGATTTTATGATGCTTTATTAGAATAAATTTTGGTTTTCAAGTATATGAAATTCTTTTATAAATATTTTATTATAGTCAATTCATTAACAAACTATTTAAAAGTTTTGATAATACAATGATTTTCAACTAATGTTTTCAAATATTATCAAATTCAAATACTCTTCTATTTATTTTAAAACCCGAAATTTATATTGAAGTTTTCAACTTATTGCAAATTTAAAGATAACTCGATTCATGTGACAAACCAAATCTAGTCTTAACGTATAGACCGGGTTTGGGTGTTACACGAAAATCGAAACCCAAAGACGTTAGGGCACTATTTCCCAAATTTCTAAACATAAAACATTGCCTTATTTAAGAAAAACTTTTGGATAAAATGTAGTAATTAAAGGAGATAGATATTTTAAACAAAGATTTTAAAAATAACATTAAGTTATTACAAAAGTGTAATTTACTAAAGTTACAGTGTCATATTAATAATTAGCACTAACATAAACAATTAAGTAAAAGAATGACAAGCAATAATAATAATGTTAAGGTAAAAGATAATGAATTTTTTTAAATGAACAATAAAAATAAAAAAATATAGAGTAGATAATAGCAATTTTAAAAGAATCTATGAAAAAATTTTAAAAAATTATTCACAAGATTAAATTCATGTATAAAAAATAATAATAATATAACGTAAATAATATACTCAAAACAATTAATGAATATTATAATAATTTTTAAATATAAAAAAGTATAAAAATGATATGGATAAAAAAAGTTAAAAAAAAACGCATAAGTCAACCTAACTCATGCAATATGAGGATCCAACGAAATTCCTCAAACAAAATCTAACTTGAACTAAAGCAACTCAAAAAGAAATGAAGATGAGCGAAGAACAAAATAAGAACAAGCCACAGAAAATAAGAACGCAAAAGATAGAGAAATTTGAGTGAATGCTCTCAAGAATTTTTATTACTCAAAACTCAAGTGTCTTTTACAATGAAGGGAGATGCCTCTATTTATAGTTGAGCCTCCCCAAATCCAACGGTACAAATCAATTACATCAATGGCTAAGATTAAAAGGTATCTGCAAATTAAATCTCTAAGATTACAAAATCATATCTTCTAAGATTGCATATCATATATAAGATTTGTATATCATATCCAAGATTGCTTACCATATCTTCTAGGATTGCATATCTTATCTAAGATTTGCAAATCATATCTAAGATTGCATACCATATCTTCTAGGATTGCATATCATATCTAAGATTTTCATATCATATCTAAGATTGTATATCCTTGAAGATTGTGTTCCCATATACGTCAAGCTTGTAGATGGACCTTCAATCTTTTAATGGGTCATTCCGATCGGGCCAAATGATATATTTTGGACTGGACTTAGACTTTGTTTTATTATTTTAGGTTTATTATTTTTTGTATGGGCCCGGGCTAAATTGGCCTATTACAGCTGCCCCTCTTTGCTCATTGTCGTGTAACGAGAATGGAGCAAAGACTATAAAAGGACCAATTTTGCCCGGTCTTGCCGAGCCTTAACTTCTTGGTCCTTGTCTTCTTTAAATAGCTTCCAACTCCACTACAACTTCAATGGTATTGAAACTTCATCTTGACTTCAATTTTAGGAATAAGTCTGATGGCTTCAATCTGCTTCACTGCAACTTCAGGAAGGCAGTATCTGCTATCTTTAATCTGCTCAGCTGCAAACTTAGGGATGCTAGACGAGTATCTTCAATATGCTTCGCTACAATTTTAGGAAACCAAGATCTAATATCTTCAGTCTGTCCCACTGCAAACTCAGGGATGGTAGACTAGTATCTACAATCAGCTTCACTGCAATTTCAGGAAACCAAGATCTGCTATCTTCAGTCTGCTCCACTGCAAACTCAGGGATGCCAGACTAGTATCTACGATCCGCTTCATTGCAATCTTAGGAAGACAAGATCTACTATCTTCAGTCTGCTACACTGCAAACTCAGGGATGCCAGGCTAGTAACTTCAATCCGCTTCACTGCAATCTTAGGAAGATAAGATCTGTTTTTTGTAATCTGCCCCACCGCAAACTCAGTGAGACAAGACTGATATCTTCGATCTGCTTCCTGCAACTTTAAAAATGCCAGATCTGTTATCCTTAATCTTCTCCACTGCAAACCCAGAGAGATTGATAAACCGTAAAAGTAACATATTTTAACCCCATATTTAGCATGCTTTTGGATGATTTAACCCTTGATTTATGTAAAAAGTGCTATTAATCCTTTCTTTTCATGTTTTATACTCAGGAAAGCACCCGATGATGAAAAGAATAAGAAACGGGCTTAAAACGGGCCAATTTGTGCCAAAGTGGAAATCAACACGGCCTGGACTTCAAGTCACACGACTGTGTCTCGTTAATTTACTTCACACGGTCTAACCACTATTTACACGGTCGTGCCTCAAACAACAGAATCGAAACACGGTCTGAAGACGATCTACACATGCGTGTGCCATGGCCGTGCCCCTATCGTGGAAAAGAGGAATTGTACTCAGATTTGGATACTTTGAGGCAAAGAAACACATTCCAAAGCCTATTCAAACACCGAGTAGGAAGTATACTTGAATTAGGGCACTTAGAGGCCAAGTAAAAGCATCTCAAAAGCCTATATAAAGAACCTAGAGGCTAACCGTCAAAAGGAGGCCGAGACATTCGAAATTCGGCAGAAGCCGAAACTTTGTGGGAATCACTCGAAGATAGCCAGTTGATCCATCTCAAGAAGCCGAAATTCTACTCAAGACGGTGGATCTCTCCTTCAATTCCTTTAGAAGGTTTTAGGGATTTCTTATATTTTGTTTTATCTTTTCTCTTGAGATGTTTTCTTTATTTGTTATGAACTAAACCTTTTAGATACCTGAAGGGGATGAAACCTAGATGAATCTTGTTATTGTCTTTTGAATTATATGATAAATACTTGATTTGTTCTTAATTATGTGTGCTTGATTCTTGTTTTAATGTTTTTGGGATATTAATTCAAGTCAGATGTTCTTAGGTGGAGGAGGAATAGACCCTGCCTAAGAATAGATATAGCATAATTAAACGGAGTCATTCGTGCGCCTAGAGATAGGGTGACGAGAATTTGCCAGATTAGGGTGAAACCTAACATGGGAGTCCATAGTTCGATTTACTGCTATTCTAGGGGGTTATTAAGTGAGAAAGAGACTTCCGTTAATTAACCTAGGGTTCGACGTTATTCGCGTCGAGAGAAGGTTTAATATACATTAGGGAGTCTTACGGATCAAGTCAAGTGAATAAATTATATGGTTCAGTGTTAGATAATAAGTGAAGTCTAGGTGGATTCTTCCTAATGGTCTCACCGTGATCAACTAAGTTTCTCTTCAAGTTAATTCCCAATTCATTCTTTTTGTCTTTACATCTTAGTTTAGTAATTAATTAGTTAATCAACCTAATCATTTAATATTTAGGCTAAATAATAGAAAAAAAGTGAGTATTAGTACTTTTAGTTCCTTTGGGTTCGATAATCCGGTCTTGCCTAAGCTATACTACTGTTCGATAGGTACACTTGCCTTAAGTCATTGTCAGAGTTAGTTTCCAGGTTCGATAATTCTCTTTATAAATTTTAAAATTTGACAATTTTAGACCGATCAGAGACAAGATCTGATGTTTTCGATCTGCTACTTGCAACTTCAGGAATGCCAGATTTGCTATCTTCAATCTGCTCCACTGCAAACTTCGGGAGACAAGATCTGATGCCTTTGATCTGCTTCCTAAAACTTCAGGAATGCCAGATCTGCTATCTTCAATCTGCTCCACTGCTATCTCGAGGAGACAAGATCTACAATTTTTAGTCTGCTCCTTTGCTACGTCAGGAAGATAAGACTATAATCTTCTGCCTACTCCCTTGCTACATCAAGAAGATAAGGCTAGTCCCTTGCTATATCAGGAAGATAAGATTTACCATCTTCGATCTGCCCTACTGCTACTTGAGGAGACAAGATCTACAATTTTTCAGTCTGCTTCCTTACTACCTTAGGAAGATGAGACTAAAAAATTCAACCTGCTCCCTTACTACATCATGAAGATAAGGCTAGTGGCTAAAATCTTCTCCCTTGCTACATCAAGAAGATAAGATTCACCAAATTTGATCTGCTCCGCTACCACTTAGGGAGATATGATCTACAATCTTCAGTCTACTCCACTACTATCTCGAAGGGACAAAATCTGAACTTTTCAGTCTGCTTCCTTACTATCTCAAGAAGACTTCAATCTTCAGTCTGCTCCACTACCATCTCGAGGGAACAAAATTTGAACTTTTCAATTTGCTTCCTTACTATCTCAGGAAGACTTTAATCTCCAGTCTGCTCCACTACCATCTTGAGGGAACAAAATTTGAACTTTTCAATTTGCTTCCTTACTATCTTAGGAAGACTTTAATCTTTAGTCTGCTCCACTACCATCTTGAGGGAACAAAATCTGAACTTTCCAATTTGCTTCCTTACTATCTCAAGAAGACTACAATCTTCAGCCTGCTCTACTACCATCTCGAGGGACCAAAATCTAAACTTTCCAATTTGCTTCCTTACTATCTCAGGAAGACTTCAATCTTCAGTCTGCTCCACTATCATCTCGAGGGAACAAAATCTGAACTTTTCAATTTGCTTCCTTACTATCTCAGGAAGACTTCAATCTTTAGTTTGCTCCACTACCATCTCGAGGGAACAAAATCTGAACTTTCCAATTTGTTTCCTTACTATCTCAGGAAGACTTTAATCTCCAGTCTGCTCCACTACCATCTCGAGGGAACAAAATCTGAACTTTTTAATTTGCTTCCTTACTATCTTAGGAAGACTTTAAACTTCGCTTCTCCACTACCATCTCGAGGAACAAAATCGAACTTTCCAATTTGCTTCCTTACTATCTTAGGAAGACTACAATCTTCAGCCTGATCCACTATGATCTCGAGGGAATAAAATGTAAACTTTCCAATTTACTTCCTTACTATCTCAGGAAGACTACAATCTTCAGCCTGCTCCACTACCATTGATCGTTGTTTTGTCGAGTTTTAAAATTTATAAAGAGAATGCTAGAGCCTTGAAACTAACTTTGACAACGACTTAAGGCAAGTGTACCTATCGAACAATAGTATAGTTTAGGTAAGACCGGATTGTCAAACCCAAAAGAACTAAAAGTGCTAATACTAACTTTCTTTTTATTATTTAGCCTAAAATAAGTGAAGTTGCTTTAATCTAAATTAACGACTACTAAACTAAAGACGCAAAGAAAAAAAGAATGAATTGGGAAATAACTTGAAGAGAAACTTAGTTGATCACGACGATACACTCAGGAAGAATCCACCTAGACTTCACTTGTTATTTAACACTGAACCATACGATTTATTCACGTAGTTTGATCCGTAAGACTCCCTAACGTATATTAAACCCTCTCTCGAGGCGAATAACGTTTAACCCTAGGTTAATTAATGAAAATCTCTTTCTCGAATACTAACCCCTTAGAATAGTAGTAAATCGATCTATGGACTCCCATATTAGGTTTCACCCTAATCCGGCAAAATTTTGTCACCCTATCTCTAGGTGTGCGATTAACTCCGCTTAATTATGATAGATCTACTCTTAAGCAGGGTCTATTCCTCCTCCGCCTAAGCACATCAGATGTGGATTAAGCACGCATAATTAAGAACAAACTAAGTATTTATCATATAATTCAGAAAATAATAACAAGATTCATCTAGGTTTCATCCCCTTCAGGTATCTGAAGGGTTTAGTTCATAACGAATAATGAAAACATCTCAAGAGAAAACATAAAAAAAAAAAAATCCCTAAAACCCCCTGGAGGAATTGAATGAGAAATCTGCCGTCTTGAGTAGAATTCCAGCTCCTTGAGATGGATCAACTGGCTATCTTCGAGTAATTCCCGCAAATCTGACCTTCTGGCTCGGCTCATTGGCCTAGCTAATTGTGCCCCTTTTTTAGGTTAACATAGGGTTTTTGTATAGACTTTTGGAATGCTTTACTTGGCCTCTAAGTGTCCCAATTCAAGTATACTTCCTACTCGGTGTTTGAATAGGCTTTGGAATGTGTTTCTCTACTTCAAAGTATCTAAATTCGAGTGAAATTGCTCTCTCCCGTGGCAAGGGCACGGCCATGGTACACGCCTGTACAAATCATTTTCAGGCCGTGTCTCGATTTTGTCAATTGGGGCACAGTCGTGTAAATCATGGCATGGCTATATCTTTGTTAATTTTCGAGGAACGACCGTGTGACTTGAAGTCTAGGCCGTGTTGATTTCTTATTTGGCCCAAATTGGCCCGTTTTAAGCCCGTTTCTTGTTCTTTTCATCCTCGGGTGCTTTCCTAAGTAAAAACATGAAAAGAAAGGATTAAGATCACCTTTTTACATAAATCAAGTGTTAAATCATCCAAAAGCATACTAAATGTGGGCCTAAAATATGTTACTTTTACGGTTTATCAAATACCCCCACACTTAAGCTTTTGCTTGTCCTCAAGCAAAATTCTCAACTTATAATTAAAACGAACTTTCCATAATTCACAATTCCTATCAACAATGCCTCATCATAATTCACAGATAATTTATACATGGATAATTTAACTCAAAGACTCTTAAAGGCTCAAACAATTCTAAGTCATAAATTTGTAGCATAAAAACATAGGCGTCTTCCCTTATCTAAATAATTACCTTTAATTCAAAATCGACAATGATTGACATCCTCACTAAAGATTCAGTCAAAGCACTCAAGTGTTTAAGGTTCAAGAAAAGCACTCATAAGTCGAACTCAAAAGTTAGTCCCATAGGCTTGCTCGAAAATCAAATCTCCACCATCGTAATATGAGATGATACACAAATCAAAAGGTCTTTAACGTGGTTGTAACGGGGCTTAGGTTAAAGGTGTGGATAAAGGTGAATTAGAAGGTTTAGAATCGAGATTGACCTCGACAAGTTACCTAACTTTTAGAAAAATAATTGAACTAATAATCTGAATAATTACATCACATGAAACCTTGAAACTAATACTACGAGCTTTTTCTTTGATAATTGAAATTTAAATGTACAAGCTCACTTTTTATACTACCCATGTTGAATATGCTTTGATTTTGATTTTTTTATATCAAATACAAAACATAATAAAGAAAACTTTATTAACTGAAATAAACTAATTCGGTATCTGATCAAATCAATTCTCGATAGAAGGGTAGTCAAAAGAATGGTGATAACAAATACAAAGGGTTTTGGGTTAATATTAGCGGGTAAATAAATAAAAAGGGTTGTTAGGATCAAATTGGTTCCCTAAGCGTTAATTTGTGAAGGTAGGCTTTTTAGTGAAGTGAATGGGTTAAAACCTAGGTGCCTTTATCATCTCAATATATCAAATAATTAATGTGGTCTCGATATATATAATCTACGCAAGTTCTAGAATAACAATTCAGGTTTGACACGCTCATAATCAATAAAGTGAGCATGAAAAAGAATATATCCTCTATAAGGCTCAAATCTCACAAAAATTATGGGTATTTGACATTAATCCTGTAAATTTTAAACTTCAAGGTAATATTCAAATTCAGTTCAACAACCTAGAAAATTTTTGATTCTTGAAAAATAGACTTACCATGCTTGATTCTCTAGTATTCTTCAAATTTAATCATCAATGCACAATTATCAATGACTTACTCAAAAACATATCGATAAAAATCATAAATCATTAGAATTTTCACCCTAATTAATAATATGAGAAAATTATTTAGGAGCAAGACTAAAATTCAGGATTTTGGAATAATGCAAAAAGTTAGGTACTTTTACCCCCCCACACTTAAGATGTACATTGCCCTCAATGTACAAGATAGATAACTAATATTGTAATCAAAAGAGAAGGGGAGAAGTGACACTTCCTAAATTTTGGATTATTCCGGGAGTTGGCAGAGGTCGTGGTAGAAGGTGGTTGGAGTAGGCGTTGGTGGCATTTTTTATAGGCCTGGTGGGGTGGCTATCGATGAGCTTTGTGCTAAATAAAGAAATTGGGTAGCCTGCAAAGATATAGCTAGGGGTGAGCAAAACTCGATTCGACTCGAAAAATTCGAAAAAAAATTTGAATTTCGAGTTAAACGAATCGAGTTATTCGAGTTGATCGAGTTAATCGAGTCAACTTGATTTTTTTCGAATTTCGAGTTTGAATCGAGTTGAGTTTTTGAATTCGAATAACTCGAATAATTCGAATAATTCGAATATCAAACTATAATATTTTAGATTTTTACCCCAAACTCTCAAACCTTTTTACTTTTCCCTCAAAACTTTTACTCCTTCCCACTCTTTCCCCAAAACTTTTACTCCACTCTCATCCCAACCCCCCAATCTACCCAAAATTCATTTTCCATCAAAATTTTACTCTCCCATTTACTTTTTCTCAAAATTTTATTCTCAAAAACCCTCAAAACTTTTTATTTTTCCCCAAAATTTTTACTCCCTCCCACTTTTCCCCTAAAACTTTTACTCCCTTCTCATCTCATTTCCCATCTACCCCAAACCCATCCCCCCTCCATTTTTTTTTAAATATTTTCCTTCAAAATTTTTCTCCCCTATTTATTTTCCTCAAACTTTTATTCTCCAAAATTTTTATTTTCCCCTAAACTTTTACTTCTCATACCTTACTCTCAAATAAAAATCAAAATTATCCAAAAAATCACTAAACATAAATAGTAATAATTTTATTTATACCTACTATTTATATTATTAAATTAAATTTCACATTTTATATTATTTATATTATTGAATTGTTTAGTCATATTGAATATTTATATTAAAATTAAATTATTAATTATGCCATAAAATATTCGTGTTAAAATTTTATATTGGTATCAATTTCACATTTTATCTTTAAAATAACTTTTATTAAAAAATCAAATTTTTACATTTAATATATTTTTAATTCCAAAATACATAGTGACAAGACTCAAGATAATTGAAACAACTAAACAAGCAAAGAAGCTAACCCAGATATAAAAGATTAATAAATAAATTATTTGGTGATGAAAGTTAAAAAAAATTGGTTAAGGTGGACAAATTTTATTACGATGGGTGACAATGGTTACAAGGACCCAAAATTATTTTTTAAAATTTAACTCGAACAAATATATTCGATTCGATTTGATTCAAATTCCATGTCACTCGACTCGATTCGAGAAAATTTCAAATCAAATTAGGATGATAAAATATGATTCGTCAACCCGATTAACTCAAAATTTTTTTCATTCGATTCGATTCGATTCGATCGAACGCTCACCCCTAGATATAGCCAAGAAATCTAAAGAAACATTATTAATATACTAATACTATAATTAAAGACAAAAAAAATAAAGAGAAGGAGACTAAGAAGAAAACTAAAATTAAAAGAAAAGACTAATGGACTAAGGAGTCCTTATTGTTGGATGGGTCGTGAGGTGGGTGTGACCTCTAAGGCTGTGGTGTGTGATTTCCAAGTAGCCTTTCGAACCTAACACTAAGAAACTAAAATAAAGTAAACTAGATTAAGCAAAAGAGAAGTAACAATAAGGAAAATAAAGGAGATGAGAAAAATAAAATAAAAACTAAATAGTCACAAAGACCCTTGTCTTGTTGAGTCGTTGAAGTTACCGGCATGAACCCATGTTAATCGGTCTCCTTTGAGGAGACTGTGGTTGGCCTCTTACACTTCTTCGACATAGCTTTGGTGTGGCTCAAGAGTTGGAGAGACTTGTGATGAAGAAGAAATCTAAGAATAAGGAGGAAGAGAAGAGGTGAAAAGTAGAAGAATGGGGACGGGGGAGGTTGGTGTTTAAATAGAGGATTAGTGTTGGTACATTCCCACGCCTGTGGACCGAGGGTGTGTTGAATTACACGGCCACATCGCACGGCCTTGTGTCTAGTCGTGTTGGGAGTTAAACACCCGTGGTCAGATTGCCATGCTCGTGGTCGATAAGTCAGTGTCTTCACCTGGTCGCATCGCATGGTCGTGTTCTAGGCATGTTGGTTTGCCACACCCATTTTTCCAATGCCATGCTTGTTTTTAAAATGGTAGTATCGGTCCACGACCGCCTTGCACGGCTGTGGGATTTTGCCAGTGCCCGTGGGGTAGTGGTTGGGTCCGTGACTTCAATAGTTGGTTAAAGGGGCTTTGTACCATCTCCGCTATATCGGTGTGGAGATTCAGACTCCATACGACCACCTACCACTGCAGTGTGCTAGGCCGTGTGGTCTGGGAATCTGTACTTTATTGAAATAATAAAAATAAAAATAAAAATAAAACCACAAAATAGAAATTAATGTTAGTGCTCGGGTTGCCTCCCGAGAAGCGCTCGTTTATAGTCTTAAGCTAGACTTTCCTTGACATTGAAAAAAAATCAGGGAGGTTTAAAGGTTTGAATATCTTCCCTCATGCTTATAGTTCTATTTTCTTGACAAAGTTCAAGTCGAGAAGTGTTTACCTTAGAGGTATCGAATGTTGGGTTACTTACCTCGACTGTTCCGTGTGAGAAGATACTGTGTACCTTAGGAAAGATTTCTCTCTTTCGCTTCAGGTCTGTTGTGATGATGTGCGGATCTGTTTTGTCTAATAGTACATGGTCTCCTATTTTGAAGTGATTAGATGTTCCTACGAGATCTTGTGGTGGTTCCTCTGGTTTTACTTCGTGTGGGTCTTCTTTGACGTGTGTCTTCTGCTCTTCTAGTCTGTCGACCTTAAGGTTTTGATCCTTCTTTTTGTCGGTTTGGGTTCTATGATTTGGCTCAGGTTTGTCTTCATGTGGTGTTTCTTGCGATGAAGGTTGTATAAATTGGTTATCAACTGAATTGTCTTTCTTACCTTCATTGATTGTTGTCCTAGCTGAGTCAAGAGCTTGAAGACTGATTGATTCTTCACCTACACAAGGTATGAGTTCTCCTGTGGCAACATCAATTTTAGTCTTGGTAGTTGCTAGGAAGGGTCTTCCTAAAATTAAGGGGATTGTATTATCCTCATCCATATCTAAGACAACAAAATCTACTGGGAAAAAAAATTTATCGATTTTGACAAGAACATATTCGATAATGCCCCTAGAATTCTAACAGCTTTTATCACTAATTGTATACTCATCCTAGTTTGTTTGGGCTTCCCTAAACCTAGTCGTTTAAATAATGTATACGGCATGACATTTATGCTTGCCCTAAATCAGCTAACGATTATCAATAGCTAAACTACCAATTAAACATGGAATTGTAAAACTCCCCGATCTTTTAGCTTTTGTGGTAGTCTATTTTGTAACATTGCTGAGCATGCTGTGTTCAGTTCAATGTGATGCTCTTCGTTTAATTTGTGTTTGTTAGTCAAGAGATGTCTTAAAAATTTCCTCGAGTTTGGCATCTGAAAAAGAGCTTCAAGAAGAGGTAAGTTAATATGTAATTTCTTTAAGAGTTTAAGAGACTTACCGAACTGTTTCTCTGAATTGTCTCTTTTCATTATTTCGGGATAAGGTATGCGAGGTCGGTACTCCTTGATTACCGATTTTGGCTTTTCTTGTGTTACTTCCACCTTAACTTCGTCTACCTTATTTTCTTGTATTGGATTGGGTTCATCTAACCCCTTACTGTCATGAGCTGAGATGGCTTGAATTTGCTCCTTTGGGTTAATCTCGGTGTTACTTGGTAGACGTCCGTGCGGTCGTTCTGACATTAGCTTTGTAAGTTGTTCGACTGCATTAGTGACTTCCTTGACTGACTTAGTAAGTTCTTGGACTCGGTTCTCATTGCATTTAATTATTTTCTCAGTTTCTTGGAAATAATTTTCTGTGTTTTCCATGAATTTTGTCAGCATCTCTTTGAGGTTTGGATTTTTCTCTTGCGGATATGGCTAATTTTGGAAATTTTGAGGAGGTTGTTGTATTTGATTTCCTTGGTTTCCTTGGCCTCCCCATGAAAAATTTGGGTGATTCCTCCAACCTGGATTGTATTTATTACTATAAGGATTATTATTGGATTTGAAATTATTACCTATATAGTTCATCTGTTCATTCTCTACGTCCGGTTGGTAGGGTGGGTACTCAGGATTCGCCACAGCTCCATTTGTGTTGCCTCGCATGACCGGATGTACTGCGAAGAACACAAACTATCAAGCTTTTATTCATCATCTCTACTTGTGTTGATAGCTTGGTCATCGATCGAGGTTGTAAACTCGTTGATTTTGTCGGTTTGTCCTTGTAACTTGCCAACGATAGTTATTCAAAGACATCTCTTCAATGAACTCATAGTTGCTTGGGAGTTCTGTTGTTCGTGGTTCCACCAATGATCGAATCGATTAGTTGCCTCGTTGTTGGGTTTACACCATTATAGAAAGTTTGGACTTGTAGCCACAAGGGTAGACCATGGTGTGGACACCTTCTCAAGAGATCCTTGTATCTCTCCCATGCGTCGTATAATGTTTCTAAATCCATCTGCACAAAAGAAGAGATATCATTCTGTGATTTGGCCATTTTGGCCGGTGGAAAATATTTTAATAAAATTTTTTTTGGTCATTTGGTCCTATGTAGTGATTGACCCTCGTGGTAACGAGTATAGCCACTGTTTGGCTTTATTCTTTAATGAAAAGGGAAATAACCGAAGACGAATGGCATCATCGTAAACGCCATTTATTTTGAAAGTATCATAGAACTATAAAAATTGGCTATATGAGTATTCGGTCTTCGCCCGCAAACCATCAAATTGAACAAATTGTTGAATCATTTGTATTGTGTTAGGCTTTAATTCAAAATTATTAGCGACTATAGCGCCTAACAATACTAGATTCAGCTCTCGTTAAATGAGGTTTAGCATAATCATACATAGTACGCTGAGCATTGTTTTCTCGCCACATCTCGTGGTGGATTATTCTCAAATCCATCCCTTCAAGAGGATTGGATTTTCCTTCTCGCTCTTCTTTTGTGTAATTTAGGGCTCGCCTAAATTCTCTGTGATTCCTATGAGTGGTAGCTTCAATATCACTATCATATACTAGAGGTCCTGTCGGATTCCTTCTAGTCATAAACTAGAGGTACCTGCTAGGAAAAAGAAGGAAATAAAATTAATAAAATAATTTGCAAAAATAAAAATAATTGCTAAAGTAATAAAAATAGAGCTTTCTTAATATTTTAGTTCCCCAGCAACGTCGCCAAAAACTTGAGCGTTGTTTTGTCGAGTTTTAAAATTTATAAAGAGAATGATCGAACCTGGAAACTAACTCTGACAACGACTTAAGGCAAGTGTACCTATCGAACAGTAGTATAGTTTAGGCAAGACCGGATTGTCGAACCCAAAGGAACTAAAAGTACTAATACTAACTTTCTTCTTATTATTTAGCCTAAAATAAGTGAAGATGCTTTAATCTAAATTAACGACTAATAAACTAAAGATGCAAAGAAAAAAAGAACGAATTGGGAAATAACTTGAAGAGAAACTTAGTTGATCACGGCGATACCCTCGTGAAGAATCCACCTAGACTTCACTTGTTATTTAACACCGAACCATACGATTTATTCACTTAGTTTGATCCGTAAGACTCCTAACGATATTAAACCCTCTCTCGAGGCGAATAACGTCTAACCCTAGGTTAATTAACGAAATCTCTTTCTCGAATAATAACCCCATAGAATAGCAAGAATCGATCTATGGATTCCCATATTAGGTTTCACCTAATCTGCAAAATCTCGTCACCCTATCTCTAGGCGTGATCAACTCCGCTTAATTATGCTAGATCTACTCTTAAGCGGTCTATTCCTCCTCCACCTAAGCACATCGATTTGGATTAAGCACGCATAATTAAGAACAAACTAAGTATTTATCATATAATTCAGAAAACAATAACAAGATTCATCATCTTCAGGTATCTGAAAGGTTTAGTTCATAACAAATAAAGAAAACATCTCAAGAGAAAAGATAAAACAAAACATAAGAAATCCCTAAAACCCCCTAGAGGAATTGAAGGAAAAATCCACCGTCTTGAGTAGAATTTTGGCTCCTTGAGATGGATCAACTGGCTATCTTCGAGTAATTCCCACAAATTTGACCTTCTAGGTCGGCTTCTTGGCCTAGCTAACTGTGCCCCTTTTTCAGGTTACACTTAGGGTGTTTATATAAACTTTTGGAATGCTTTACTTGGCCTTTAAGTGTCCCAATTCAAGTATACTTCCTACTCAGTGTTTGAATACACTTTGAAATGTGTTTCTTTTCCTCAAAGTATCCAAATTCGAGTGAAATTTCTCTCTTCCGCGGTAGGGGCACGACCATGGTACAGACCCGTGCAAATCATTTTCAGGCCGTGTCTCGATTCTGTCGATTGGGGCACAGCCGTGTAAATCGTGGCATGGCTGTGTCTTAGTTAATTGTTAAGGTACGATCATGTGACTTGAAGTCCAGGCCGTGTCGATTTCTTCTTTGGCCCAAATTAGCCCTTTTAAGCCCGTTTCTTGTTCTTTTCGTCTTCAGGTGCTTTCCTGAGTAAAAACATGAAAAGAAAGGATTAAGAACACCTTTTTACATAAATCAAGGGCTAAACCATCCAAAAGCATACTAAATATGGGCCTAAAATATGTTACTTTTATGGTTTATCAACCATCTCGAGGGAACAAAATCTGAACTTTCCAATTTTCTTCCTTACTATCTCATGAAGACTTCGATCTTCAGTCTGCTCCACTACCATCTCGAGGGAGATAAGACTGATGGCTTAAATCTACTCCGCTGCTTCATGGAGATAAAATTCACCGTTTGATTTCGTTCCACTACTACTTAAGGTGATAAGATCTATAATCTTCGACCTATTCCCCTGCTGTTTAGGGAGATAGAACTGGTGAATTCACCGATGTTGCTACACCGTCCTTTGGGGGACATGTCCTATGGACTCAAATGTATTATGGACGAAATTTGCATGAATGCAGAATGTCATGAGAATGAACCCTTTTTTAAATGTAAAATGATTAGGATACAATGATCAGAATGAATCAAATGCTCCTAACTAAATGATATTATGGATGACATTTGCATGAATGCAGAACGTCACGAGAATGATCTCCTTCTTTTTCTCTCTCTTTTTTTTTTAATGTACAATGATTAGTATACAATGATCAGAATGAATCAAATACTCCTAATTGGAAATGTATGAATTATATTTACATAAATGCATGAGAATCATCCCTTTTTAATGTCTGGTTTGTCACTTCTCATAGTTCATCAAGGTTCCATCACTGACGCGTTACCATGCTTTCTCGTTCAGCTGGTACCTTTGATAGAAAACCCAAAGAAACGATCATATTTTGCTCAGCAAGCTTGCCCAGTTGTAATTTTGGAGTTTCTTCCACTGTGCCTTCTGGGACATAAAATTGGTACTTCCCACTACAACTTCAGGGGAATAACATTTGGTTTTTTTCATCCATCCTGTTACTACTCAGAGGTATGGAATTTGTATCAATTTGATCAATTTGATCTGTTACACCATTCCCTGGGTGTAATGACCCGATGTATGTGCCTGAAATTTGCATGAATGTAGGGTTATCCTTTTCTTTTCTCGAGAATGATCCCCTTCTATTGCTCATCATGGTATCTCTGAAAAATGTCTTGTTTTTTTTTTATCCAACCAATAAAAATCCAAAAGAGATAATCATATTTCAATATTTCCAAACTCTTAAGCTTGGTGCATTTTAAACAATAGTCCTGTTTCAGATTCTCATATTATTTAGAAGCTTCTAGAGTAATATGCAAAACTTCTTTTATAAAAGTATTATTAGTCCATTAATCATTATTTCAATATAAAATGCTTGAAAAAGATCATAATAATGGACGTGAAAGAAATTAATCAGGAGCATAGCTCAAAAAAAAAAGTTAATCCAAGATAACCAAGGTAATAAATGAAAATTGATTGGTGTATCTTGAAAAGAATAAAGTAAGTAAAGATAGCCAAGGCTATAAAAGAAAATTGATTGGGGTGTATCTTTGAAAAGAATAAAATAAGCAAAGATAGCCAATACTATAGAAGAAAATTGATTGGAGTGTATCTTTGAAAAGAAAAAAAAAGTAATCAAAGATAGCAAATTCAAAATGGGTAAGATAGAAGCTAGGTGCCCCAGATATCGCAGTCTGAGCTTCTCTGTACAAACTTTTTGAGGACCATTTTGAGCTTAATACGTGTTTAGAAGATCCAGAGTACTTTGTCAATGCCCCAAGACGTAGCATACTTCCTCATTGTTAATTCAGGCATAGCAAGACTACCACATGCCCTATCTTTGATCAAAATTTGAGCCGCCTTTTTCGGGTTTTCGGCTCAAAACCCCATTCGTCTCAAAGTGCCATTTGCAGGTTTTCGCCTTGGCTTCTTTTTTTTTTTTTTTTTTTTTTTTGAATTTGAACTCAAGGCGCCCTTTGTGGGTTTTCACCTTGGCCTTTCCCTTTTTAGGTAAAATACTTCTTGACTAAACCTGGATTCACCGGATTAGGCAAGTTTTTGGCATCCATCTCAGTCAATATCAATGCTCCTCCAGAATAGGCCCTACATAAGATCCTTATTAGTTTGGCATTTTTTTTTCCTCTGAAATCCTTTTGTATAAGAAAGATCTTCCTCAACATTAGGTCCCCATCATGAAATTCCCTTGGGCGGTCTACTTTCGACATAAATCAGCATAATCCATTTTTGGTAGATTTGACTATGATGAATATTTTCAAATCGTTTTCTACAGCCAAATTTACTGGAGACATTCTACTTCATCCAATTCTTGACTCAATCAAAGCTTGGAGCAAAGGAATCTCGATTTTTATGGGCAAGACCACTTATATTCCATAAACCAATGGGTAAGATGTTGCCCTGGAAAAAGTCCTGGCCAACGTTCAATAATCATAGAGAGTAAATGATAGCTTCTTATGCCAATCATTACAAGTCTTGGTCACTTTTCATTTTTTTGATAACCTTTGCTGCACTGTGATATGCTGCCTGATTTTTGAGGAAACTGTAATCTTTGACATTGTACAGTTATGCATTATTAAACATGATCTTTTTTTTTTATGTTCTTTTCTAGTATTTGATCCTTTTTTTTAATTTGATGATTGTCGACTTTGCATTATTGGCATATGAAGCAACATTCCATCTTAGTGAAGTAATCAATGACCACAAAGATAATTCAATGTGAACTAGAAGCTTTTGATGAGATCGGCCCCATAACATCCATGCCCCACATATAGAAAAGTCTGTGAAGAAAATAGAAGAGTCACATAAATATCGTTTTCTTCAATTCAGTATTTGCAGTATAACCGATGCAATCCCTTCCATGGTAGACCAACAAGGTTTCGATCCTCATGTTTAGCCCTCGTCTTATTAGCCTAGGCATGTCTCGATATGATGCATGCGAAAACATCTTTGAATTCTTGAAAATAACTCAATGATGTCTCGCCTTAGTTTTGTGATGAGCTAAGATACAATCTTTACCTCTTATCTAGGCTCATAATGTCCAATGACTCTTTATAGAGTAAGGTCTATTTTTCATCTTGTTCTACCATTCTTAACAAATCAGAAGATAGGTTACAATCTCTGTCATTTTCAAAATCCTGAGATCCCTCTAGACACATATCTTATTCAAAAGAAGACTTTGAGTCAGTAGCAGCATTGCTCACATCGTTGATATCTGGAGACCTTATTGTAGGTTCGAAGGAAGATTCCAAAGAATAAAAGATTCAGAAAAAATGATTATTTGTATGGTCATGAATGAAGAATGAAAGGATACTTGAAAGAAAGTCCACACGAAAGAAAAAAAACTAAGAACAATTATTTGTACAGTATGAAAAAGAATATTTTCTCAAAAAAGATGCATTTTATTGAAATAACAATTTCAGACACAAGCCTATTTCATAAAAGGGTTCTTATTGCCTCAAGCTTAAGGCAACATGCATGTTTTGAATGTTACTATAGATCAGCTCTAAAAATGCAGGGTGTAACATCCTAGATTAGGGGTTATGCGTTTGTGCATAATTCATGAGTAGTAGGTTTTGGCAGTGTTTGGAAGTGAATTAAAGGTTTTTAAAATCCTAGGATGGAAGAGAAAGCTTTGGACAATTATTGGTTTTTAAGTTAAAAACAAGAAGTGATGTGGAAAAGTGGCAAGGGACGCCATCTAAGGTGCAAGGGTTATGGCATCAAGTGAAGTACTTTGAGGGAAGAGGTTCGAATCCCATTGTGTGCATCTTTGCTTAATTTTATGAAATAGCATGTTTACTGTGATATGTGGTGTGCATTTTTAGAACCTTGGAAATGTATGGAAATGTAAGGAAATGTATGGAAATGTAAGGAAATGTAAGGAAATGTATGGAAATGTAAGGAAATGTATGGAAATGTATGGAAATGTATGGAAATGTAAGGAAATGTATGGAAATGTATGGAAATATAACACCCTAAATTAGGGGTTGTATGAAATTTAATTAATTTCCCATGTGTATGCTTGTAGAAATAAATACTATGATTTCTTCATGCTTTAGGGCCTACTCATAACCCCGAACTAGGTCGGATTTAGAATTAAAAATTTCTTTTTAAAGATTTAAAAGAAGAGAGCTAGGAGATAGGGGTTTAGAAGAATTTTGTTAAAAGTTGGACACAAGGATGTAATTGGCATGTTGGCTTGGTGCGTCAAAGGGAGCTTCAAGGGAGGAGGTTCGAGTCGTGGGAGTTACAAGGGGGAGTGTTTTATTTTTTTGGGTTTTTTGGGGCGTTAAAGAAAGGGGCAAGTTGGAAGGCCTTAAAAGATTTTCGGTGTTGGAGTTGGACATGAAAGTCAAGGAGGTGGAGTGGCTTGGGGCTCCACTAAGAGTTTGGAAGTGGCAATGGGCGAGGGAGCTTGGGTTCGAGCTGCCAAGTATGCGCCCTAAGAGTTTTATTTTCTTTTGCATTAAGGAGGGGATCGGCCTAGGAAGGCTTTATAAATAAATGGTGTGGTTTTATGGCATGAAAGTCAATTGGGAAAGATGGCATGGGGCGTTGTAAGGGGGCTACGTTAGTGTGGTCCTGGGTTCAAACCAAGGAGGCTGCAATTTGGCTTTTTAATTTTTGAAACCGGCGTGAATGGGAGAGGGGAGTGATGGCTGCTTGTTGGACTCTTGAATTGATAAAGATAAGGCTTAAATTTTTGCATATTTCGGCTGGAGGGAGAGTAATAAGTAGTTTATTTTCATTGTAGTTGTTTGATGAGGTGATTAGGCGATAAAGATGAAAGATAAACCTTGTTTTAATGTTGATAATTAAAGGCTGGAAAATTATCACAAAATGGAAGGTGATGGCCAAATAGGACTCCTGGAGGTCATCCACATTCGGTTTCAACACCTAAAGGAGGGCCAAAATTGATAGAAAAAATTCTTTTCTCTTCTTGTTGGGCGATTCCACAATTGCTAAACTCTTCCAAAAATTCTTTTCTTCTTTTCTTCTTTTTCTTTCCCTAGTAGCCGAACCCTTCCATTCTTTTTTCGTTTCTTCTCCTATTGAGATCTACTTGGCCTAATCTCCCCCCTAACTAAGTGCTGCCGATTTCAATAGTTTGGTAAGGGTAATCTTTTCTTAACCGATTTTGTGTAGTGACTAGACTTTACTACACTTCTTTCTTCATTCTAGATCTTAATATTAAAACCCCGTTTTTGTTCTTTGAAGGAGCCAAAAGCTATTGACATCAATTAGGGTGCCGAATATTGGTGTGACTTGCCGAATCCATCTTTAAGGTAAGGGTACGTCAACTCTTTTTCCCTTCCGAGATTTATGTTTTGGCTGTATGGCTTTTAAGTTCTCTAATGAAGTGATAAAAGTCAATTGTAGGGAAGCCATAGCTGATTGAAGGAAGCTTTTGGGATTTCGGTAAGTGGGGTAAGTGAATAAGTTACATTCGGCCAAGGGCCATTCGTTAAAAAAGTTTATGTTTAAATGCCGAAACTAATGTGTGCCATGGATTTAGGGGCTAATTAAGGCATCAGGATTTGTTTGGAAATCAAATCCGTTTAAGGTAAGTACCGCAAAAGCCATTGGTAAATCTTTTATTTTGGCCAAATAGGCCAAAGCCCCTAATCATGTGTTGGCCGATTGTAGGAGGAACCAACATCTCGGGATTTCGCTCGTATATTTGGGATTTGCTAGTAAATAGGTGTGTAAAAACTCACTACACACTTTATTAATTTACATGACTTTGTTGTTGCCTTTTAATCTTTTTGGTTGTGATTAGCTTGTGGCATAATCATGGTTGCCGGGTAAGCCCCCTAACTTGTGATCTATGATATATGGTTGAGTTTGCCATCACATGTTATGTTGTACATAATGCATGATATATAATGGATCATGATAATTGATATGTGAGCATGATGATGGTGGGATTGATGAGAGGAGGGGGATGATTTTTATGGACTGTCGCCAGTGGTTTTGACCACAAGATGGGTTGGCCCCATCAGATTATTTGTGACCTATGGTCATCAGTGGTTTTGACCACACCGATTGATAAATTGTGACTAAGTCCCAGTGGTTTGGTACCACCAGTGGTTTTGACCACACTTGATAAATTGTGACCTATGGTCATCAGTGGTTTTGACCACACGATGAGTTAGCCCCATCCTTAAATTTGTGACACTAGTCACCAGTGGTTTTGACCACCAGTGGTTTTGACCACCTGGGTAGAAAAGAAGTACGGATGGTTAGTTAGGTTGTATATGCATGTTTATTAATGACTTGTGTATGAGTTACTTTACTGGGTGGGGATTACACACGAGTCTTGGTGACTCACCCTTCCCTTACTATTTTGCGATGAGTAGAACGCGGAGATGGAGCGAGAGGACTCGAAGCGCCCATGCTTATCGTTGGATTTGAAATTTCTTTGTTTTAGTTAATCTTATTTATTTTCTAAGTCTTTTCATTTTGGGTTTGTAATAAGGCCGCTTATTTATTATTTGGATGTTATTTTATTTTACTTATGTTATGTTACAAATGATATTTATAAATGTTAAGTGAACCTATTAAAAGTAATTTTCCAAATTTAATAACTACTACGAGATTTTCAAAGAGGTTACCATCGGGTAACAAAAATAAACTAAGTCAACCATAACTTTGCCGATTTTAAAATGTTACATGATCAAATGTTTTCAAAAGGGTTTATCAACCCAACTATATTTATAAAAAGCCCAACTGAGTTTTCAAACACAGTTTTAATGCCTTAGCCATATTTTTAGCAAGTTTTCACCAGACACTCAAAAGGTTTCAAATTATTTTACTCCGTGACATACCAGATCCGGTCAGGACTCATGGGCCGGGTTTGGGGTGTTACAGGAAATGTATGGAAATGTAAGGAAATGTATGGAAATGTAAGGAAATGTATGGAAATGTATGGAAATGTATGAAAATGTAAGGAAATGTATGGAAATGTAAGGAAATGTTAAGTTCAAAGTGAACATTTTTGGAAACACGAAATGTAAGGAAATGATTTAGAAATGATTCAAAAGATGAAAGTAAACATTTGGAAACTTGGAAATGTAAGGAAATGTTAGGTTAAAGGAGGGAAACGAACGTTTTTGGAAACCTGGAAATGTAAGGAAATGTCAAGTTTTAAAGTTTAAAAAGAGGAAACTAAGGCAAGGTGGCCTTAAGAAAATTAATAGGAGGAATTTGACACACAAAAATGGGCTTGTTTAAGTGGCCTGAAGATATCACTTGAGACCTGTAGGTGACGCCACATACAAGGGTATTGGGCCTAGGTTCGAGTCACTTGGGAGCAAATAAAGGAGTTTTATTTTTGCTACAAAGAGCGTGAAAGTGGACGGCACTAAGGAACCCAAGGAAAGAGTTTTATTCTCTTTAAATTTCATCTAAATAGAGATAAATAATAGATTTAATTATCATTATTTTTAGGAGATAATTGTTGGATTAATTCTTTTAATAAAGTGATAATTCAAAGGATAAAGTTATCAAAATAGAAGAGTGGTGGCCAAGTAAGGGATTCGAGTAGTAAATTCGGCTATAAAAGGAAAAGAGAGGCCATTCAAAGATTATTTTCTCTTCCTTGATAACCTCTGCCAATTCTCTTAAGCAACTATTCTTTTCTTCTTCATTCTTCTCCTCTCAATATTCCAAAAGCCAAACTTGTGTGACTACTCTCTAGGTCTTAAGTCGAATCTTTGAGGACTCAAGAAAAGAAATGTCGATTACAAAGATTAAGGGTAAGGTCAGTAGTTATCGATTTCCATTCTTTTTCTTCTAAGATTAAAGTCGAAACTAGGAAATCTAACCCCATTATTATGTTAGTCGAAACTTGGAAAGAAGGCTCTTCGGGATTTACTAAGTGTCGACTACAAGGAAGGAGAAGTTCTTTTCCCGAAGGTACACCATAGGTCGCGTGTCCCTAGTTATTCGGTGAGTTTTGGGATTTAAAATCCACAAGGTAAATGTCTATAGCATTCGGCCAAGGCTTATTTTGGTATGAAAATCTATTTGTTATTTCGTTTGAAAGCCAAAACTAAATAGTTAAGCGATTTTAGTGCCTAGCCGATTGCAAGGGGAAAACTCTGCAAAGTTTCGGGATTTGACTATAGTCAATTCGACACCAAGGTAAGTTTTAGTGTACTAATCCTACTAGGATTTGATTTTATGGCCGAATGAGTTTGTCATTAAATATTTAATATGGGCCGAATGTAGGGAGTTAAAGATCTAAGATCGAAAATTCGTGATTTCAAGTGAAATCGTTGTTTAATCAGTGTGTACCCACGCTATATCATAATATGTTTTATGGCTACATTTAATTTATATATGTGATATTAAGAATATGAAAGTGGCTAAGGTACCATGTTATGGTACAAAGTACTGTGCACGCTTTCCTACTCCTACTAGGATTATGAAATATGTTAATTGTAACATGAGAATAAGAATAAGAATGTGAACTCGGCATATTTATGCATATTACTATTACATGGGGCATATGGGTTTATTATTTTGGGGAAGTGAATGTGGTGACCTAAGACCACAAACACGGTGACCTAAGACCGTGATATCTGAATGTGGTGACCTAAGACCACAAGAATCAATGTGGTGACCTAAGACCACAGAAATCTGAACGTGGTGACCTAAGACCACGAATGCGGTGACCTAAGACCGCGATATGGAGTGTAGCGGAAGGAGGGTTGACTTAGTAGTCCCACTGTGTGTAGGATGGTACGGTGGTGTGTAGCGGATGGCTTATAGGTTTGGGTTCGGGTTGCATCATATTGTTTAAATGCTTTTGAACATGAATGATATTGTATGCCTGAAATATTAAATTTTAGTGTTGGTTACACATTGAGTCTTGACTCACCCTGTTAGGGAACATTTTTAGGTGACGACCAAAGGATGGATCGGGCCTAGATGATTAGTGGAGGCCATGTGAAGTTTAGATTTCTTTTATTTGGATTATTTTATTTTAAGTATTTTGAATTTAAATTTGGAAATTATTTGATGTAATAAGGCCTTAGTAGAATTATTTTATTCTGCTTTTTATTTGTTAAGCTTACAAACCTCATTTTATTAAAAGATTAAGTAAATCTATTTTTAAAACAAAGCCCAAATGTTTTGTCACCTAAAGTAAAGGATTTTAACAATGAATTAAACTTGTTTTCAACTCAAGCCCAACCCAAAACGTTCTTTCTTCCAAATCACACAAGTTTTTCCTAAGTAACAAAAGAATTTGAAATGGTTTACACCGGGGAACATACCAGATCCAGTCAAGGCTCGTGGGCCGAGTTTGGGGTGTTTCACAGGGATCTCTTCCACAGTCTCATTGTTCAAAATACTCCCAAGTATGCAAGGGTTTGGAAACTTCGTTCCCTAGTTCCTCTCTCGCTATATCTAAATTAGGGATACTGAGTTTAGTAGGGTTATCTCCTTGGTTAGATCCTGAGCCAACTTGGACATTCATGGGTACCCCAATATCAGCTTGACCTTGTTGAGGCCTAATTGTAATAGATGGCCTTTGTAACACCCTAAAAATTTGAGTATTTAAATTTGCATAATTTTGGTGTTTAGATTTTAAAGGAAAAATCTTTTATTTTAATTTGGTGTTTATTGAAATCTTGAGAGGGTAAAGCATAATTTGGAGAAGAAATAAAATTTATTAAAGTGAGATTTATGGAAGTGAAACAAAGGTGATTAAGACTTAAGCTAAATTAAGTGCTAAAAGTGTCATAAAATGAGCATATGGCATGGTGGAGATTGGCGCATGGGTTCAAGTAAGAGAGAAGAGGTTCAATCCCTTGTATAGCACCTAGATAAAATTTTTGTTTTAATTTTACGCTCATGGCTATGAAGTGTCGGCAAGGGACATATAAGGAAGGTGTTGACCATGTATTTTTGGTTAGTGTATCAAGGGATTAAGGTAACAACTAACATATGGTATGAAATCAAGAGTTTAAGGAAAGATAGGGGGACATAAGGCACTTATCAAGGGAAAATTTGAAAGAAATAATGGCCAATTGACCATAGGCTGGACGGCAATATTGGTAGGGGAGGAGAGCCAAAATTTTGTTAGTTTGGCAAAAATCTCATTCTTTTCTCTTTGGTTAACCTTGCACTTTGTGCAGAATTTTATTCTCTCCTTTCAATATCCCTTTTGGTCGAATTTTGCACTTGGTTAAGCCAATATCTCTTGACCATTTGGTCACTTTTATTCATTTTGTTAACTTTCTTTTGTATTCTCCTTGTGCAAAATCACCTATACCAAAATCAATCTCTTTCTTTTTCTTTGCCATGGCCGAATATACCAAAGACCTAAGTTCATATTTTCTTTTCTTTTCTTCTAATCTCCTTGAAATCAAAACATCATCACCATCATCCTTTCGTTCTTATACTATTTCTTTTCAATCGAAAATTTTCTCCATCTTCACTCTCTTGGCCGAATGTTATTGTGCCTATAAGCCAAAAATTATTTTTCCATTCTTAATCTTTTATAGCCGAATCTTTCATCAATTTAGACACCATTCTACATCCTTTTCTTTTCGATTGTGGATCATAGGTAAGGGGTTTTTCTTTTCCATTTTTCGTTTTAATAAGTGATATTATGGCCGAATGTCATTAGATTATTGAAGGTCTTTTTGGATTGATATGGCATTCATATTAATAACGTTTCTTTCGTTATTATTTAGTGCAATAACGGAGATCGGAACTCAAGAGATCGGGAGAAACGTTGGAGACGTTTCATTTTGGTAAGGAAATCAAATCTCTTTAAATCTCTAGTATTATTGATATTATTTTAGATCTAACTAGATTCTTTTGGATCTTGAAGACTCAAGATAGGGAAGAAAAGGGCGGTGTTTAGTTATCGTAAGAGGGTGGATCATAAATCCCCATTCAAACGAAGAGCGGTTTCTGCAATCAAGGATTTTCCACGGGTTGTGGGCCATCTTCGAAAGAAGTCCATTATTCAAGTAGTACGAACCTCGGAGCCGTTATCGTTGGTGGATTCTATGGCTAGTGAATCGATAAACGAAGGAAAACCGAAAATCAAGTGATTCAAAATCAAGAGGGTAAGATTTTGGATCCATTAACAAATAAGATTATTTTTATGAATTAGTTGTCTAACGAATCGAAATATATTTTAGGTGCTTGAGGAGCGAGAAGGGATAATACTCACGGTATCGAGGTGTGTAATTTCACCTCATTATTTTTGGGTTGTATGTCAAATTTCGGTATGGTAGAAAAATCGTAAAACGACTAGATCGGTAAAAGCACAAAATTGATATTTTGACGAAATACGTAAAACGACTAAATCGTGAAAATTACGAAACGCCTCAAGAAATTAATTGTTATTATGAAAATTTGATGTTTCGTGAAAATGGGCCGTAAATACTCTAGTTCGTGAAAATGGGCCAAAATACTCTAGTTCGTGAAAATGGGCCGTAAATACTCTAGTTCGTGAAAATGGGCCGTAAATACTCTAGTTCGTGAAAATGGGCCGTAAATACTCTAGTTCGTGAAAATGGGCCGTAAATACTCTAGTTCGATAAATTGGGCCATAAATACTCTAGTTCGTTAAAATTTAGCCAAAACGCTCTAGTTTGGTAAATGGGCCAAAGCCCACTAAATTGCTAAATGGATAAATTGCTATAATTATGGGCCAAATGAAATGTCATTGATAAACCCACCATGTTATGTATTGATAATAAATTTTATATTTTAAAGTACATGTATAATTGCATGGGTGGGATTTATGAAGAGAAGAATGGCCATTGCCACAATATCTACTTATTGCCTCTAGTTCGGTGGTTTCCACAATATCGACTTATTGCCTCTAGTTCTGGTGGCTCACCACAATATCGACTTATTGCCTCTAGTTCGGTGGCTTTGCCACAATATCGACTTATTGCCTCTAGTTCGTGGCTATGCCACAATTATAAAAAGGCTTAATGCCTACGATTGGTGTGATGGCGGGGTGGGTTGACTTGATCCCACAGTGTGATGGTTGGTACGGGGTGTTAGCGGATGGATATTAGGTTTGGGTTGGGAATTACATTTTTTTATGCATTATTAATTATTTTAAATTCATGATATATTATTGAATTATGAATTGGGCTCAAGCCCAGCATAATATCTTGACAACCTGGCCCAATAATGGTGGTAAGTGAGTTACACACTGAGTTCTAAGTAACTCACCCCTTTAATTTCTTTCCATCTCAGGTAATGGAAACCGATGTGGACTTGAATGAGGATGACTTCGTGGAGGCCATCTTTGCTAAATAAGGGTTATTTAAATTCGAACTTTTAATTATTATTTTTACTATTTGGGAATGTTGTAATAAATGGCCTCTATAAATAACTTATGGATTTTATGTGTGTTGGAATTTAAACTTTATTTGGGCTTTTAAATCATGGGCTGTGATTTATGATGCTTTACTAAAATGAACTTGGGTTTTCAAAGTATATGGAATTCTTTTATAAATAATTCTTTTTTTGTTAACTCTTTAACAAATTTCCTAACGGTTTTAGATAACACAATGATTTTCAACTAAATGTTTTTAAATATTTATCAAAATCTAATACTCTACAAATTTTAAACTCCGTAAACAATATTGTAGTTTTCAACTCATTAAGGATTTAAGAATAGTTCGAATCATGTAACAAACCAAATCTAGTCTCAACGCATAGACCGGGTTTGGGGTGTTACATTTAGTGGTATCGAGCCCAGCTTCAAAAACTCTACCGTGGTTTGGGTTCAAAATAATTTCGGTATGAAAACGCTCAATGATATTTTAAAGATCAAGATGGCACCACAAGCATCCCAACAAGTCAAGTAAGTATTTATTACTTAATGATTACTATGATATGATCATAGGAACACTCTAGAACTTCTAGTTTTAGATGTGAAAAAGCGTAGAGATTGAGACTATAGGACACGCTATAAAAACAACTTTATATCTCAAATCTCATAAAATATCGTTAATAAACACCAAACAAAATTACGATTCATAAAACTTGTAATCGATAAACGAACAAGCAATCATGAGTACAAGAGGACGTGGTCGTGACGCGTAGACGTGGCGTGGTAGAGGCCGAGGTGCTACTGAATCAAGCACCAAATCATATGCCGTAGTGGACCTTTTGCGTCAATAGAAAGTGAGACCGGATCACGCGATCACATGGAAGAAGATCATGCATTGACTCAAGCAATGCTACGAGTCTTGGAAAGGGTCATTGAACTAGAATTGGGCCAACAACTCGTGGGTCAATTTCAGAGCGACTTAAGGCGAATAATGCGAAGTTTTCAGAGGAGTCTCGGTGTAGCTCCAAATGTGGCGAATCTTCGCTCAAGTCGTGGAACGGATTATGGATGATATGGAATGCACTACCGAGCAAAAACCGAGAGGGCAGATCCTTATTGAGAGATGAGGCGACGGTGGTGGCTCACTGCTCGAGAAGGCACTTGCCGCATCGATTAATCGGGAATTCTTTAAAGCCGCTTCCAAGGAAAATCGTCGAACGAGCTATGTAGATGCCCAAGGAAGGAATTTCGAATCTTGTCCAAGGAAGTAAGACCGTGGCGAGATATGAAGTGAAGTTTTTACGTCCCGAGCCGTTATGCCCGGACAATTGTAGCAATGATCATGAACGCCGCGTATGCGTTTGAGGATGGACTTAATGATGAGTGAGGGTTCGATTGCTCATGACAAGTTAGAAATTTTTCGACTCTTGTGGAGAAGGCCAAAATAGCCAAGAGGCTAAGAACTCGAACAGCAGAACCGAGAAAGATCCCAAACAAGAGAGACACAATGATGCGGTTCTTCCAAGAGATTCGGAAGAAACCCGAAATGATGAATCGCCAAAGCGTAACCCCTAGCAAATAATCAAGTCGAGATTGCACCGAGTGTGGGAAAAGGCATTTTGGGAATGCTTTGGAAAAAAAGCAGGTGCATGCTACAAATGCGGTTCAATGGAACATCAAGACAAAAGTTGTCCTCGACGAATGGATACGACTCAAGAAGTCCATAATAATGATGCACAACGTAGCCGGGTAATCAAGACCACCGAGAGGTCGTGGACCGGTCGTGGTGGTAATGGGGCTGGTCGTGGTCAAGGTGCACCGTCGAGGCAATGGTAATAGAGGAAATGCGGATGCAAGATACCGGATCGGTTTATGCGCTAGACGCCACAAGACGGCAATGCACTGATGTGATAACCTGACGTTCTTCATTTTGATGTACTGTTATTGCCTTAATAGATATTGGCTCTACTCATTCATATGTATCTAGTGCCATATCTGGAAATCAATTTAGAATCAAATTATCGAAATGAGATGACATGAATCAGTCCTTTAGAACACCAAGAATCATTAATAAAATATTTAAAGACGTGCCTTAAAAATCCAAGAGGAAGTATTCTTAGCAAATTTGATGGAACTACCTTTCATGAAGTTCGATCTCATTCGGGCATGGACCGTTGGTTAACCATCGGCGCAATTGGATTGTCTTTGAAAAGCGAATGTCGATGAAGGACCGGGATGATAAGGAAATCATAATGATTGGTGAACGAAGAACTATCGGCAAATGTGGTATCCGCATTAAAAGCGGAGAAGTTGGTGCGGAAAGGTACGGGCATTCTAGCCTTTATCTCGTGCTTTGGATGCCAAAGAATTATCCGTGAATGATGTGAGGACGGTGAAGGAATTTCCGATGTATTTCAAGAACTTCCCGGTATACCTCCAGATCGAGAAGTAGAATTTGGCATTGAGCTTTTGCACGGGCGGCTCCAAAGTCCATTGCTCCTATAGAATGGCAATCAAGGAGTTAGGTGAGCTCAAAGCTCAAATTCAAGAATTGCTGGATCGGGATTCATTCGACCAAGTGTGTCTCCGTGGGAGCACCGGTTTTGTTCGTCAAGAAGAAGGATGGGTCGATGCGTATGTGCATTGACTACTGAGCGCTTGAATAAATTGACGATCAAGAATCGGTATCCTCTGCCGAGAATTGACGACTGTTTGATCAATTGAAGGAGCTTCAGCTTTCTCAAAATTGATTTAAGGTCGGGTTATCACCACTTAAGGTAAAAGAAGCGGACATTTATAAGACGGCATTTCGGACACGTTACGGACACTATGAGTTTGTAGTGATGCCGTTTGGATTAACCAATACACCAGTGCATTTATGGACATGATGAACCTAGTCTTCCAACCATATTTAGACCGGTTTGTGGTAGTGTTCATAGATGATATATTGGTTTATTCGAGAAATGAGGAGGAACATGACCAAGATTTACGGATAGTATTACAATTACTTGTGATAAGCAATTGTATGCCAAATTTGGTAAATGCGAATTTTGGCTAAAGGAGGTGACTTTCCTTGGTCATGTAGTATCACCAAGGAATAAGGGTGGATCCTCGGAAAATTGAGGCTATTCTCGATTGGAAGCCACCAACATCGATGAGCTGAAATTCGGAGTTTCTTAGGCTTATGGATACTATAGACGCTTTGTAGAGGGTTTTCATTGATTCTTTTTAACTAAACATTGCGAAAAGGAGCTCCGTACATCCGGACCGAAAAGCAAAGCAAGAGAGTTTTGAAAATTGAAGAAGATCCCGACGAAGCTCCAGCTTTAATTCAACCCGAGGTCGGAAAAGAATTCACTGCTTATTGTGATCGTCTCACACGGTCCAGGTTGTGTGTTGATGCAAATGGAAAGGTGGTGGCCTATGCTTCTCGTCAATTGAGACCACACAAGTAAACTACCCTACTCATGATTTGGAGTTAATGCCATTGTCTTTGCTCTAAAGATTTGGAGGCACTATCTCTATGGTGAGAAGTCCATAATCTACACGGATCACAAGAGTCTTAAATACCTCCTTACCCGAAGGAGTTGAATTTAAGACAAAGAAGATGGGTAGAATTGTTAAAAGATTATGATTTCTCCATCGAATACCATCCTGGAAAGGCTAACGTGGTAGCCGACGCGTTAAGTCGTAAGCGCAGATCTCAATTAAGAGCTCTATTTGCCCATTTGAGTCTCATGCGAGGATGGCGGTTTGATAGCGTAACTTGGTGAAGCCACCGTGGTTGGAACAAATCAAGGAAAAGCAGACATCGATGAGAAGTTGGGACCTTTATCGCGACAAGTTGAAAATGGCGAAATTGAGGATTTTGGAATAAACACGGAGGGTGTGTTGTGCTTTCGAGGAAGAGTATGCATGCTCAAGGATTTAGATCTGAGGCAATCGATTCTACTGGAGGCGATAGTAGCCCTTACGCTATGCATCCGGAGGAAATAAGATGTATCGAGATCTCCGTGAACACTATTGGTGGCGTGGTTGAAGCGTGAGATTACGAGTTCGTGGGAAAATGTTTGACTTGTCGCAAGTGAAGGCGTAACACCAATTACCGTCTGGATTGTTACAACCGATAAAGATTCCTCTTTGGAAATGGGAGAGGATAACTATGGATTTTGTTAGTGGGTTACCGTTAACACCTACTAAGAAAAATTCCGCTTGGGTAATTGTTGATCGGTGACGAAGACCGCTCATTTCTTGCCGGTTAGATGCGGATTATTCTTTGCGAAATTGGCGAAACTTTACGATCCGAAATTGTGAGGTTACATGGGGTACTGTATCTATTATATCGGATAGGGACCTTAGGTTTACATCACGATTCGAAAGCTCGCATGAAGCCTTGGGAACAAAGTTGAATTTCAAGACGGCTTTTCATCCTCACCGATGGTCACGGAGAGAGTAATTCAGATATTGGAAGATATGTTAAGAGGATGTAATCGACTTGAGGGTAGTTGGGAGGATTATCTACCACCGCGTAATTTATGATATAACAACATTATCGGTCCTAGCATTCAGATGGCACCTTACGAGGCATTGTATGGTCGTAAGTGTCGCTCTCCTATTTGTTGGACCGAGTTGGGCGAAAGATGATGTTAGGTCCCGAGATGATATCCGAGACCGAGGATAAGGTAAAAGTTATTCGAGCACGGTTGAAAGAAGCCTCGATATGATGTAAGTCGTCGCAGATCCGAAGCGGAGGGACATCGAGTATAGTGTGGGAGATCGGGTTTTCTTGAAGGTATCTCCTTGGAAAAAGATCTTCGATTCTAAGGAAGGGCAAGCTAAGTCCTAGATATATTGGACCTTATCGTGTCAAGCGTGTTGGTCCAAAGGCATATCGATTGAGTTACCTCCGAGTTAGATCAAATTCATAATGTCTTTCATGTTTCCATGTTGAGGCGTTATAGATCGGATCCTTTGCACATTATACCGGTAGAAGAATTGGAGTGAATCCAGATTTGTCCTTTGAAGAAGAACCGATGGAAATCCTAGACCGAGATGTCAAGGTATTAAGGAAGAAAAGCATCTTGGTCAAAGTTCTATGGCGAACCACGAGTGGAAGAAGCTACGTGGGAGCCAGAGGATGCAATTCAAACAATACCTCACCTTTTTCAACTGTGTAAATTTCGAGGACTAAATTTTCTTTAAGGAGGGTAGAGTTGTAACACCCTAAAAATTTGAGTATTTAAATTTGCATAATTTTGGTGTTTAGATTTTAAAGGAAAAATCTTTTATTTTAATTTGGTGTTTATTGAAATCTTGAGAGGGTAAAGCATAATTTGGAGAAGAAATAAAATTTATTAAAGTGAGATTTATGGAAGTGAAACAAAGGTGATTAAGACTTAAGCTAAATTAAGTGCTAAAAAGTGTCATAAAATGAGCATATGGCATGGTGGAGATTGGCGCATGGGTTCAAGTAAGAGGGAAGAGGTTCGAATCCCTTGTATAGCACCTAGATAAAATTTTTGTTTTAATTTTCTGCTCATGGCTATGAAGTGTCGGCAAGGGGACATATAAGGAAGGTGTTGACCATGTATTTTTGGTTAGTGTATCAAGGGATTAAGGTAACAACTAACATATGGTATGAAATCAAGAGTTTAAGGAAAGATAGGGGGGACATAAGGCACTTATCAAGGGGAAAATTTGGAAAGAAATAATGGCCAATTGACCATAGGCTGGACGGCAATATTGGTAGGGGGAGGAGAGCCAAAATTTTGTTAGTTTGGCAAAAATCTCATTCTTTTCTCTTTGGTTAACCTTTGCACTTTGTGCAGAATTTTATTCCTCTCCTTTCAATATCCCTTTTTGGCCGAATTTTGCACTTGGTTAAGCCAATATCTCTTGACCATTTGGTCACTTTTATTCATTTTGTTAACTTTCTTTGTATTCTCCTTGTCCAAATCACCTATACCAAAATCAATCTCTTTCTTTTTCTTTGCCATGGCCGAATATACCAGCACCTAAGTTCATATTTTCTTTTCTTTTCTTCTAATCTCCTTGAAATCAAAACATCATCACCATCATCCTTTCGTTTTATACTATTTCTTTTCAATCGAAAATTTTCTCCATCTTCACTCTCTTGGCGAATGTTATTGTGCCTATAAGCCAAAATTATTTTTCCATTCTTAATCTTTTATAGCCGAATCTTTCATCAATTTAGACACCATTCTACATCCTTTTCTTTTCGATTGTGGATCATAGGTAAGGGTTTTTCTTTTCCATTTTCGCTTTAATAAGTGATATTATGGTAGAATGTCATTAGATTATTGAAGGTCTTTTGGATTGATATGGCATTCATATTAATAACGCTTTCTTCGTTATTATTTAGTGCAATAACGGAGATCGAACTCAAGAGATCGGGAGAAACGTTGGAGACGTTTCATTTTGGTAAGGAAATCAAATCTCTTTAAATCTCTAGTATTATTGATATTATTTTAGATCTAACTAGATTCTTTTGGATCTTGAAGATCACAAGATAGGGAAGAAAAGGCGGTGTTTAGTTATCGTAAGAGGGTGGATCTCAGAAATCCCCATTCAAACGAAGAGCGGTTTCGCAATCGGATTTTCCACGGTTGTGGGCCATCTTCCAAAGAAGTCCATTATTCAAGTAGTACGAACCTCTGAGTCAGTTATACGTTGGTGGATTCTCGTGCTAGTGAATCGATAAACGAAGGAAAACCGAAAATCAAGTGATTCAAAATCAAGAGGGTAAGATTTTGGATCCATTAACAAATAAGATTATTTTTGCGAATTAGTTGTCTAACGAATCGAAATATATTTTAGGTGCCGAGGAGCGAGAAGGGATAATACTCACAGATCGAGGTGTGTAATTTCACCCTCATTATTTTTGGGTTGTATGTCAAATTTCGGTATGGTAGAAAAATCGTAAAAACGACTAGATCGGTAAAAGCACAAAATTGATATTTTGACGAAATACGTAAAACGACTAAATCGTGAAAATTACGAAAACGCCTCAAGAAATTAATTGTTATTATGAAAATTTGATGTTTCGTGAAAATGGGCCGTAAATACTCTAGTTCGTGAAAATGGGCCAGAAATACTCTAGTTCGTGAAAATGGGCCGTAAATACTCTAGTTCGTGAAAATGGGCCGTAAATACTCTAGTTCGTGAAAATGGGCCGTAAATACTCTAGTTCGATAAATTGGGCCATAAATACTCTAGTTCGTTAAAATTTAGCCAAAACGCTCTAGTTTGGTAAATGGGCCAAAGCCCACTAAATTGCTAAATGGATAAATTGCTATAATTATGGGCCAAATGAAATGTCATTGATAAACCCACCATGTTATGTATTGATAATAAATTTTATATTTTTAAAGTACATGTATAATTGCATGGGTGGGATTTATGAAGAGAAGAATGGCCATTGCCACAATATCGCTTATTGCCTCTAGTTCGGTGGCTTCGCCACAATATCGACTTATTGCCTCTAGTTCGGTGGTTTCGCCACAATATCGGCTTATTGCCTCTAGTTCGGTGGCTTTGCCACAATATCGGCTTATTGCCTCTAGTTCGGTGGCTATGCCACAATTATAAAAAGGCTTAATGCCTACGATTGGTGTGATGGCGGGGTGGGTTGACTTGATCCCCACAGGTGTGATGGTTGGTACGGGTGTTAGCGGATGGATATTAGGTTTGGGTTGGGAATTACATTTTTTTATGCATTATTAATTATTTTAAATTCATGATATATTATTGAATTCGAATTGGGCTCAAGCTCAAAGATAATATCTTGACAACTGGCCCAATAATGGTGGTAAGTGAGTTACACATCGAGTTCTAAGTAACTCACCCCTTTAATTTCTTTCCATCTCGTAATGGAAACCGATGTGGACTTAATGAGGATGACTTCGTGGAGGCCATCTTGCTAAATAAGGGTTATTTAAATTCGAACTTTTAATTATTATTTTTACTATTTTGGGATGTTGTAATAAATGGCCTCTATAAATAACTTATGGATTTTATGTGTGTTGGAATTTAAACTTTATTTGGGCTTTTAAATCATGGGTTGTGATTTATGATGCTTTACTAAAATGAACTTGGGTTTTCAAAGTATATGGAATTCTTTTATAAATAATTCTTTTTTTGTTAACTCTTTAACAAATTTCCTAACGGTTTTAGATAACACAATGATTTTCAACTAAATGTTTTTAAATATTTATCAAAATCTAATACTCTACAAATTTTAAACTCAGTAAACAATATTGTAGTTTTCAACTCATTAAGGATTTAAGAATAGTTCGAATCATGTAACAAACCAAATCTAGTCTCAACGCATAGACCGGGTTTGGGGTGTTACAGCCTTTGAGGATGCATCTCAGGTTGTATCTGTACATGTGGTGGGGTGTAACCCGGAGGATAGTCTTCATTATCCTCTTCAGCATGGGGCTTTATCCTTTGTCCATTGCCCCATTCAGTAGCTGAGTCATTTGAACCACCATATTCCTTTGGGCTTCCATTATTCGGTCCCTTATATCTTGTTGGATTTTTGCCAACTGCTTTTGCAGCTGGTCTTGCACGTCTCTCTGGAACTATTCGAGTCTTTGATCCATTTTTTTAGCGCGTGTACCGTAACGGTGTTTAGTTCCCAGATTAACTTTTTCTTTTTTATCTCTCTTTGATAACTTCAACTAATTAGGGTCCTTCTATAAATTTAAATGCATATGATGTGATGTAATGCAAATGCATGAATGCAAAAAGAAAGAGAGTGAATTCAATTCCATTAGAACAACTTTTCTAGAAAATAAATTCCTTTACATAAAACGGATATTTATACGGCCTTTCCCTCATATTCCAAGCGAATACATTGATCTATTTCTTCTTATCTGGGGATTAAGGTCCAATCTCGTGAACTTTCTAATAAATGTCTCTACTAGATCTTTTTACTTGATCTAAGTCGTGACTCAATGCTCACTTATTTCCACAATGCTCGTTAGCCTCTTCAAGAAAGCCGAGACGTGGTGATTCTCAAATAGTCTTTGTTAGCTTGAATCCTTGGGCAATAAAGTCTTGTATTCCTTCACGGACTATCAGTCTTCTCTTGTTATGTTTACTTGGACCATATTCGAACGACCGTATTATAATCCACTTTATCAAGAAATCTATTTTCTCATGACAAACTCTTCTATTTAGCAATCAAATTTGAATCAACACCTGTTTTCTATGATGTGAATGCAATGCAATCAAAACAAAAGAGAACACGTTAGCACAAGAGAAATAAATAACAAAATAGGGCACCTATCTAGGTGACCACTAGGGTTTGGCATAGTTCTACCTAGGGTAAGCCCTTAGGTTTTCTACATATGGTTTAGCTCTAAAGTTGAGGTACCTGAACCAGTCAATCCTCACCCATTATAGGTTCATATGGATCAAGTTCAGTTCAGGGGAATACATTTCCCTATGGCCATGCGGAGGTGAAAACCTCACGAAGACATAGGTACGGATGTATCCCGGAAGCAATCCACTAGCCCATGCGGAGGTGAAAACCTCACGAAGGCAGAGTTTCTTACTCACACTTAAAGGTACGACCACAACAGTCATGCAATGCTATGTGTGCAAGGAAATAACCATCATATGTAATGACACAAATAAATGCAACAACAGGATCGTAAATTTTCAAATCAAATTTTCAGATTTTCAAATCGATTGTTCAAATTTCTGACAAAGGACAGAAAATAATCAATTTTAACGGCTTGACTCTCTTATTATGTCCCAGTGGAGTCGCTAAGCTGTCGAAATGATTTTTAAGTTTTTTTAAAAAAATAGGGATCGACTTTAAAAACGAAAATGGAGTCACCACCAATCCCTTTTTGCTTAGGTGTGATCGGATCACCTTATAAAATATTTTATTTCAAAACATTGATTTTGGCCTACAAAATTCAAGCAAACGGGTTCGAGAGTCAGTTACGTACGAGGAAGAATTAGCACCCTCATAACGCCCAAAATTGGTACTGAATTGATTAGTTATTGTCCTAATGTCGAAAATTTGAAAAGATTTGAAAACATGATTTCTTTAAAAACTTGAACAATTTGAATTGGACCTTGAGATTCCTTTGTTCTGAAAGAATACAAACATCACATCCAACACGTTAGGACATGATGTTTTAAACCGTCGTAGCCAACATCATCTCATGATTTACAAAATTCATTAAAAGGATATTTAGTTATTTAGTCAAACGGAAAATCGAAACCCAGCACGTTAGGGCACTATATCCCGAATTTCTAAACACAAAACATTACCTTATTTCAGAAAAACTATTGGATAAAATGTAGTAATTAAAGGACATAGATATTTTTAAACAAAGATTTTAAAAAATAACATTAAGTTATTAAAAAAGTGCAATTTACTAAAGTTACATGTCATATTAACAATTAGCACTAACATAAACAATTAAGTAAAAGAATGGTAAGCAATAATAATAATGTTAAGGTAAATAAAGATAATGGGATTTTTTAAAAAATGAAAATCAAAATAAAAAAATATAGAGTAGACAATAGCAATTTTAAAAGAATCTATGAAAAATTTTTAAAAAATTTATTCATAAGATTAAATTCATGTATAAAAATAATAATGTAACACCCCAAACCAGGTCTATGCGTCAAGACGAGATTTGGTTTGTCACACGATCGAACATCCTTTTCATTTTTTTCTAATGATTTAGGTGAAACCATTCTATAAAACCTCTTGAAAGTGAAGTTTAGTAAAACCAAGAAAATGATTTGAAATCGATGAATTTAAGAAACATTAGTTGAAATCTTATCATTTAGTATTTAATTGTCAAAAACCTTAAAGTAGTTTCTAAAAAGTTCAAAAGAATTTGAAAATAAGAATAGTTAAAGAATCTCATATGTTTTAAAAAAACAAAGTATTTTAAGGAAACATTATAAGATTAACATAAGCCCATCTTAAATATCTAAAATAAAATTTAAATCCATCCACACATAAAAATCCATAAAATATTAATAAAGGCCTTATTACATCATATCCAAAATAGTAATTAAAAGAAAACACTTAATAAAAGTTCATAGTTTATAGCACACATGTTCGCAGTATGGCCTCCACGAAGTCATCCTCGGCCCAAGCCTCCGTCAATTGCCATTACCTGAGATGGAAAATTTAAGGGAGTGAGTTACTTAGAACTCAGTGTATAACTCACTTACTATATCCACTGGGCCAAATCATCAAGTCATTATTTTTGGGCTTAAGCCCATCAACGGATTTAGCAATATAATAAATGAAATGCATGCAAAATGAAATTTCCCAACCAAACCTAATTTCCATCCGCTACACACCACCCGTACCAACCAACACACCTGTGGGGATCAAGTCAACCCACCCCGCCAACACACCAATCATAGGCATAAAGCCATTTTTAATAATGTTGTGGTGCACCACCGAACTAGATTGCGACAAAGTCACCGAACTAGAGGCATTAAGCCATTGAAATATTTGTGGCAGAGCCACCGAACTAGATTTTGGTAACATGCCTTTCTTCTCTTCATCATTTATCCCAATCCCATCAATCATGTATGCATAACAGTCTATATCCATATGATAATTTAACAAAAAGCCCATAATACATGTAAGTCTATATTTCAAGTTTTTATTTTGGCCCATAATACATAATAACATTTAGCCCATTTAGCAGTCTAGCAACTTTGGCCCATATATCGATCTAGCAGATCTTTGGCCCATTTAACGATCTAGCAGATTTTAGGCCCATTTAACGATCTAGCAGATTTTCGGCCCAATTAACGATCTAGCAAATTTTTGGCCCATTTAACGATCTAACAGATTTTCGGCCAATTTAACAATCTAGCAGATTTTCAGCCCATTTAACGATTTAGCATATTTTAGGCCCAAATACACATGAGGCATAAAATTTACTATTTACCAATTAACTCATTGAGGGCATTTTCGTAAATTTCACAACTTTAATAGTTTTCATGTATTTACACAAAAGTATTAATTATTATGCATTTTTTGATTTTGTCATCTTTACGATTTTTCCCAATACTTACGGTACAGTATCTAACCCGAGATAAGTGTGAAGTTACACACCTGGTTATTGTGAGAAGCAGACTTTCCCGCTCGTCAATACCTAAACGCAACACAATAAATTAGAACACTATTATTTATTTACAATTCGTATCTTAAAAATAACGATCTAGACTTTTACCCTCAGAATTTTGAACCACTTCTATTTGCGGTTTCTCCCCGATTGTTGGTTCGTTACCCGATGAAAATCCACGAACAAACAAGGTTCGGGAGTGCAAATGACTTCAAACAACTGGTTCTCCTTAGATGGAGGTCCACAACCCGGTGGAAATTCTCGGATTCTCGAAACAGTCCTTCGCTTAAACTTAGGGGAAATAGCGGAATCACCCCTCTTCCGAACACTATTTATCACCCTTTTCGTCCCTATCTTGATTGTCACTATTGACAAAAGATCATTAGTCCGACTAAATAATTATCGAAATTATGACTAACGGTTTTAAGAGCGAGATTGGCTTACCATAATTATCCTCATTCCACAAGATGACAATTGAGCGATAACGTCCCCTAAAACGAAATAGATTAATAATCCATCTATACCAATATGTTGAGTAATATGAGAGTCCTTAATAATCCCTTACCTTAACACATTAAATCAATTCCAACGATTCACGACGCTCACGAACACTTGAGTTTCGACCCTCCACTATCACACTATTGTCCAAGGCTTGAAAGAAGAAAAAGAAAAGATTGAAAAGAATACTTATGTATAAGAGAAAATTCAGCTATGAATAAACAAAGAAAAGAAAAATGATTCGGCAATGGAGTAATCTAACATTCGGCCATGAGAGAAAACAATGAAGGAAATATGGTTGAAAAGAAAATAAAAGATGAAAGGAAGAGATGATGTTGATTCGGTTTTCAAGAGGGAAAAGAGAAAGAAAAAATATGAATTTTAGGAGCAATATGCATTCGGCATTGGTGAGAAAAAAGAAAAGAAAAGAAAAGGTCCTTGATGGCTACGTGGTTTCGGTCACAAAGAGAAGAAAAAGATTTGGAGAGGAAGAGTAACTAAATCCGAAATGGTCAAAAGAAATGGCAAAAAGAAAATTGTTTACTCAAAGTTTTTGGCATATTCGGCTAGGGAGACAATGGATGGAGAGAAAGTGTTTTGCAAAAGCAAAAATGACCAAAATCAAAACAAAATTACCTTTAGCGCAAGATACATTCGGCTAAGAGAGAAAACAAATGAAAGGAGAATAAGTGTTTTTGGGAAAAGATGGATGACCAAAAAGGGAGTATCACAACTACACAACTTTACCAAGCTTACCTCAAAATTTCAGCCACCCCTATCCCCAAAAACCGACCAAGTTCAAGTCAAAGTTGGCTACACCAACTTTCCAAAACATCCTCCTTGATAAGTGCCTTGTGTTCCCCCTTCATGCCTTAATCAAATGATTCCTTTCCCTAAGTTAACACTTGCCTTTTTCCCATGGTCTTCTTGCCATAAAAATTTAATCCAACTCATCCTAATCCTAATCCATGACCGACACATGCTAGGAAAAAGCAAAAATAAAAGCTTTCAAATTGCATGCTAGGAGATTTGAACCTCTCCCCTCAAGTCCAACTTATAGTGCCATCACCACTTTACTACTAGCTCATCTTATGCCATCTTTTATCACATAATTAACTTAACTTCAAGGTCACCTGACTAAAGTACTGTTTAGTAAAATTTTATTCTAATTCCAAGTAAACCTAAGCCTTCTCAAGACTATATTAAGCACATAATAAAATCATACTCGAACTAACACCAAAGACTAGCAACATATTGATACTCAAATTTTAGGATGTTACAATTGTACCCCCTAAAAAATTTCGTCCTCGAAAGTTACCTGTTTAGAAGAGGTGAGGATATTGTTGCCGAATTGCATCCTCAGGCTTCCACGTAGCTTCCTCCACTCCGTGATTACGCCATAAAACCTTGACCAACGGCACGGTCTTCTTTCTTAGCACTTTAACATCTCAGTCTAAGATTTTCACTGGTTCCTCCTCAAAAGATAAGTCTGATCTCAACTCCACTTCTTCTACCGGTACTATGTGAGACGGATCCAATCTATAGTGCCTCAGCATGGAAACATGGAAAACATTATGAATTTGACTCAACTCCGAAGGTAATTCAATCTGATAGGCCATTGGACCAACACACTTCATCACACGATATGGTCCAATGAACCAAGGGCTCAACTTGCCCTTCCTTCCGAATCTAAAAATTTTTTTCCAAGGTGAGACCTTCAGAAAGACCTGATCCTTCTCCGCAAACTCGATATCCTTACGCTTCAGATCTGCATACGACTTTTGTCTATCCGAAGCTTCTTTTAACCGTGCTTAAATAATTTTTACCTTTTCTTCCATCTCAGATATCAATTCAGGACCCAACATCCGCCGCTCACCTAATTCAGTCCAACAAGTAGAGTACGACACCTACAACCATACAATGCCTCATAGGGTGCCATCCGAATGCTAGACCGATAGCTATTGTTATACATAAACTCGCCAAGCGGTGAAAATCCTCCCAACTACCTCTGAAGTCAATTACACAACCCTTAATATGTCTTCCAATATCCGAATTACTCTTTCCGATGACCATCCCATCGAGGATGAAAAGTCGATCTTGTTTAACTTTGTTCCCAAAGTTTCATGCAAAGCTTTCCAAAATCGTGATGTAAACCTAGGATCCTTGTCTCGATATAATGAACACTTTGGTACCCCATGCAACCTTACGATTTCGGATACATACACTTAGCCAACTTCAGAATGAGTAATCCGTCTGAATCGGAAGAAAATGAGCGATCTTCGTCAATCGATCAACTACTACCTAAATGTAATTTTTCTTAGTAGGTGTTAAAGGCAACCCACTAATAAAATCCATTGTTATCTGCTCCCATTTCCAAAGAGGAATCTTTACCAGTTGTAATAAGCCTGACGACAATTGATGCTCCTCCTTCACTTGTTGACAAGTCAAACATTTTCCTACGAACTCAGAAATCTCACGATTCAACCCTGGCCACTAATACCGTTCACGAAGATCTCGATATATCTTATTTCCTCTGGGGTGCATAGCACAAGGGCTACTATGCGCCTCTTGTAGAATTATTTCTCTCAAATCTGAGTCCTTGGGCATACAAACTCTTCCACGAAAACACAACACTCTATCCTTATTTATACCAAAATCTCCTATTTCACCCCTTTCAACTTGCTGAAATAAGGGTCCCAACTTTTCATCTGATATCTGCTTTTCCTTGATTTGATCTAACCACAGAGGCTTCACCTGAAGTTCCGCTAACAGACTACCATCCTCTTACAAACTCAGATGAGCAAACATTGCTCTCAAATCTGATACCACCTTACAACTTAACGCGTCTGCTACCACATTAGCCTTTCTAGGATGATATTCGATTGAGAAATCATAATCCTTTAACAGCTCCACCCATCTTTTTTGTCTCAAGTTTAACTCCTTTTGAGTAAGAAGATACTTAAGACTCTTGTGATCCGTAGAGATAATAGACTTCTCACCGTAGAGATAATACCTCCAAATCTTTAAAGCAAACACTACCGCAACTAACTCCAATTCATGAGTAGGGTAGTTTACTTCATGCGGTCTCAACTGATGAGAAGCATAAGCCACCACTTTTCCATTTTGCATCAGCACAAACCTAAACCCGTTTGTGACGCATCACAGTAAACGGTAAATTTTTTTCCAGCCTTAGGTTGAATTAGTACTGTGCTTCCGTCAAAATCTTCTTCAATTTCTCGAAACACTCTTGTTGTTTATCAGTCCATTCGTATGGTACTCCCTTTCGGAATAACTTAGTTAGGGGTGCAGTAATAAGCGAAAGCCCCTCAACAAAGTGTCTATAATATCTGGCTAAACCCAAGAAACTCTGAATCTCAGCTACTGACTTCGGTGGTTTCCAATCCAGTACAGCCTCAACCTTCCAAGGATCCACCCTTATTCCTTCAGCTGACACTACATGACCCAAGAAAGTCACTTCCCTTAACCAAAATTCACATTTACTGAATTTGGCATAAAGTTGCTTATCTCAAAGTAACTGCAATACTATACGAAAATGTGAGTCATGTTCCTCTTCATTCCTCGAATATACCAAAATGTCATCTATGAACACTACCACAAACTGGTCTAAATATGGTTGAAAGACCCGGTTCATCATGTCCATAAATGCAGCTGGTGCATTGGTTAACTCAAACGGCATCACCAAAAACTCATAATGTCCATAACGAGTTCAGAATACAGTCTTATAAATATATGCTTCTTTCACCTTAAGTTGGTGATAACCCAATCTCAAATCAATTTTGGAAAAAACCGAAGCTCCTTTTAATTGATCAAACAGGTCATCAATTCTCGATAAAGGATACCTATTCTTGATCGTCAATTTATTCAACTGCCTGTAATCAATGCACATACGCATCAACCCATCCTTTTTCTTAACGAACAAAATTGGTGCTCTCCACGGAGACACACTCGGTCGAATAAATCCCCGATCCAATAATTCTCGCTTTAAGCTCTGCCAACTCCTTCGGTGCCATTCTATAAGGAGCAATGGACACTGGAGCCATTCCGGGCAAAAGCTCAATACCAAATTCTACTTCCCGATATGGAGGTATACCAGGAAGTTCTTCAGGAGATACATCTGGAAATTCCTTCACGTTCTCACATCTTCCACTTATAATTCATTGGCATCCAAAGCATAAATAAAAGCTAGGAATGCTCCATAACCTTTCCGTAACAAATTTTCTACCTTTAATGCATATACCACATTTTCCAAGTAATTCCTTCGTTCGCCTATCATTACTACTTCTTTATCATCCGAAGTCCTTATTGACATCACTTTTCAGCATAATCCAAATGCGCCCGGTGCTTAACCAACCAATCCATGCCCAGAATAAGATCTAAAACACCCCAAACTAGGCCCACAAGCCCTGACCGGATCTGGCATGCTTCTAGGGAAAAAAAACCATTCAAAACTGATTTGGACTTTGCCAAAATCTTGTGTGTTTTTGAAGAACTATTGATTTGGGTTGGATTCAAGTTAATAACGGTGTTGATTAGGTGTTAAAACATTTAAGATTTATATTTAAGAAAAATTATCTTTAAACTTTAATTTGATAATAATCGTATCATACTAAATTAATTGAAATGCATGCATAAACAGTTTAACACTTATGGCCTTATTACATCAAAACAAAAACCCAAAATAATTCAAAATACTTAAGTATGGAAAATTATAAAAATTAAACAAATTCGAAATGAGCATGGCCACCATTGAGTCCTGCCGACCGGTCTATCACCGTGTGTCACCCGAAAAATAATACCACAATGGGGTGAGTCAAGCAGACTCGGTGTGTACAACTAACACAAGTCTCAACCAATTTAGGCATGTCAAATCATACATAATAAGCATATATAATCAATGATGCAAACCCGAACCCAAACCTAGATTTCCATCCGCTACACACCCCGTACCAACCGCTTCACACCATTGGGGATTTCTACAATCAACCCACACCACATACGCGCAAGATGGCAGTCATGTCGCTCATCAACATATCATGGTCAAGCCCTTATAACGATCACGGCAAAAGCCGCTACAACATATAATGAGATCACGGTAAAAGCGCTACACATATAACGATAACTTCCTCCTTTCATCAAACCCACCCCATGCAATCACAAAAATCAATACACTTATAACATATAATCGAATATTCAACGACACATTGATTCGCTTTTACCCTCTTTAGGCTTCCATCTTTATGCCGGATTTCTGGCATTTATCGTAACATATAATACTTATAAACATGTATTTAACAGATAGATCTAAATGGTGGGGAAGTATTACACACCTGATATCGCGAAATCTACTATCCTTAGTCGATGTCCTTGCTTTCCTGATCTATTATCCTCAATCTATAGCTTTGCTTAAAAGCCAAAAATTACAAAAATTGACCTCCCTATATTCGGCCATGGTTAGTATTCTACTCGATTTTATAGAAATAAATAAACAAATCCTCTTACCTTGAAATCACGAAAGTAACACGATTCTATAACTTAGAGATCTATGCGATTGGCCTCCTTTTCAAATCTCGAATGCTTAAAAGAAGTGTGAAATAAGAGATTAGTTTCTAATAGCCATTCCGCTAAGGACTTTGAAAAGTTGAAAGAACAATGAAATCCGAAATCAATACTTACCTATTGTTTCCTTCAAATTTTTGCACAAGGCAGACTCCATTAAAGAAGATTCGCAACTTCAGGAGACTAAATCTCACGATTTCGACTTTTATGAAAAATCCCAAAAAAGATGAACTGATGTAGTTTCGGCTTAAAAGGAAAGTGAAAAGAAAACAGAGAAAGGATTGAAGATTCGCTATGCCGAGAAATAGATTTAAATGTCGGAAGAATAAAACTTACAAATAGGATGAATAAAGAAAAACTATTGAGATTTTGGCTTTTTTAGAGAAATCGGCTCAAGGGAAAAAGAATGGAGAAAAGGTTTCACTTTTGAAGAAATTGAATAGAAGAATATTGGAGAGGAGAGGCTACGAAATTGACACGAGAGAATGAGAGAAAAGAATAGGGTTCCAATGCCGTTTGAAGAGCTACTATCCTATTTATAGGAAATTCAAAGACTTACCTACAAATCTCGAAAGTGCCCTTCCTAATAGCCAATAATTAACAATTAATGGGAAAAATTCGCACCCCTCTAAGAGATGGAATTTCACCAACTCAGTACTCAAGATAACCCCTATCTTTTCTCCTCTATCCTTCTATCCCTTATCCCTATCAAAACACTCATCCATAAGAGGCGACATTTGCACCAACTCTCCCTTTATTTTATCAGCTTATTATCCTCATTAATTAAACAAAAATAATCCTTAAATTATAGCCTTGCGCTGTCCCCCCTTAGCTCACCTTGGCTGTCAAAATTTTAACCCAATTCTTTGGGCCCAACTGAACCTCAAATTAACATATTAAACATAGCATTACACATAAATGCACATGCCCACATTTAGGATGTTACAATTCTACCCTCCTTAAAGAAATTTCATCCTCGAAATTTTTGACTAACTAGTAATCATACTACCCAAGTCTCATCACTATGATTTCGCTGCCCACTCTAATTCTAAAGCCAAAATAAACACTTAGTATACTATGGTAGAGTACGTACCATTATTCGCTTCGAGCATCTTCGTCCCTTGTACTCATACTACTGATTTGCGTTTATCATTTAGAAATTTTATGAGTTATTAATTCAATAGTGGTTCTTTCAATTCGTAATTATATCGAAGGTTCAATCTCAAGTCTACTACTCCTAGTTCGGAGAATCACGACATTCACACTCAAGATACCGAGAGCATTCACAAACTTACGTTCATAACCTAGGGGTATTTTCGTCATTTCACTACCTAAGGGAATTTTTGTAATTTTATCCTACAAGAGTATTTTCGTAATTTTCCAAAATTAGGTTCCAGGTGATTTGGCGAAATAAGGGTATTTTGGTAATTTTCCAACTTAGAGGTATTTCGATAATTTTGCAAATATAGGGGTATTTTGATAATTTTGCAAATTCAGGGTATTTCGATAATTTATAAATTAGGGGTATTTCGATAATTTTAAAATCCACGGGTATTTCAGTAATTTTAAAATTCGGGGGTATTTCATAAATTTTACAAATTTGGGGGTATTTCGATAATTTCTTTTCAAACCAGGGGTATTTTGGTTATTTTACAAATCAAGGAAAATTTGAAAATTTTTGAAACTAGAGGTTATTTTAGTAATTTTACAAAATAGGGTGGCTGGTCCCGTTCGGGTTTTAATTATAAATTTTGGCCTGTCAACACGTCTTCATGGTTAGGGTGAGCAGTCCTCTACGCACTGTAGGATTTTAGTGAAGAGGAGGTAAGTCACTAGGACTGCTTAAATACCAAGCTCTCCCAGTATCCACTCTTAGACATGCGTATGCTGTTGCCACACCTTAACTCTCGCGACTAGTTCACGAGTTTGTTTGATAAATTAAGTCTTATGGAATTTAAGAAGTTGTTTAAGTTAAGCTTATAGTCCATCAAAGTCTAATTAAACTAGCCTCGTCCCATAAAGCCCATCAATGCCACATATATATATATATATATCACACAATGGTTTAGAGTACTTACTCTACGGACTTGGGCTTGGAGACGCAGTGCCATCTTGAGCTAACAAACCTTTACTTAAAACTTCTATCTTTCAAAAGCCCATTTTAAAAAACATTTCGAGCCTAAAACCCCAGAGCCGAAGTTTTGAACCGGCTCGATACCAATTTGTAACACCCCAAACCCGCCCAAACACCACGAATAGGATCGGTATGTCACTAAGAAAAAAATTTTATAAAACAATTCATTTATTAGAAAACCCAAATAAAATAAAATAGGTCTTTACAATTGAAAGCCCAAAACTTAAAGAGGAAAAAAAAACCTTAGTTTAAACAAAGTAAATATAAAAAAAAAAAACAAAGCAAGCCCATAATAAAACCAAAACATAAACTAGTGGCCCATGGCCTTATTACAACTGGGTTTAAAGTCCATAAAATAAAATATCTTATAAACTATTTAGTTGAGACTTTCCGCCAGATCCACATATTCTTTTGCATAGCCACCTTGCGCTCCTCTCCAGCCCGGTCCAAGGCACTATGAGTTACCTGAAATGTTAATTTAATAGGTTGAGTCGCGAGACTCAGTGTACAACCCTCATGCACCATCATATTTGGTCCTTAACCCCATAAAATAGAATAAACAGTTTAATATACATAATAAAAGTTAATATGCAAGCCCAACCCATTTGCTTAGGTTCCCACCGCTACACGCCAAGATGGCAGTCATGCTACTCATCAACATATCATGGCCGATGCCCTTATAACAAATCACGACAAAAGTCGCTACAACATATAACAGATCACGGTAAAAATTGCTACACATATAACGTGTAACTTCCTCCTTTCATCAAACACATCCTATGCAATCACAAAAATCAATACACTTATAACATATAATCAGAATATTCATTGACCTGGTGATTCACTTTTACCGTCTTTAGGCTTCCATCTTTATGCCGGGATTTCGGTATTTATCACAACATATAATACTTATAAGCAGTATTTAATGAATGATCTAAATGGTGGGGAAGTATTACACACCTGATATTGCGAAATCTACTATCCTTAGTCGATGTCCTTGCTATCCGGATCTATTATCCTCAATCTATAGCTTTGCTTAAAAGTTTGGAAAAATTATGAAAATTGACCTCTCCTATATTCGCCATGGTTAGTATTCTACCCGATTTTATAGATATAAATAAACAAATCCTCTTACCTTGAAATCCCGAAAGTAACACGATTCTATAACTTAGAGATCTATGCGATTGGCCTCCTTCTTCAAATCTTGGAATGCCAAAAGAAGTGTGAAATAAGAGATTAGTTTCTAATAGCCATTCTGGCTAAGGACTTTGAAAAGTTGAAAGAACAATGAAATCTCAAATCAATACTTACCTATTGTTTCCTTTAGATTTTGGCACAAGCAGACTCCATTAAAGAAGATTCGACAACTTCAGAGACTAAATCTCACGATTTCGACTTTTATGAAAAATCTGAAAAAGATGAACTGATGTGGTTTCACTTAAAAGGAAAGTGAAAAGAAAAGAGAAAGGCTTGAAGATTCAGCTATGCGGAGAAATAGATTTAAATGCCTAAGAATAAAACTTACAAATAGGATGAATAAAGAAAAACTATGGAGATTTCGCTTTTTTAGAGAAATCGCTCAAGGGAAAAAGAATGGAGAAAAGGTTTTAGCTTTTGAAGAAATTGAAGAGAAGAATATTGGAGAGGAGAGGCTATGAAATTGACACAGAGAATGAGAGAAAGAATAGGGTTCCAATGTCGGATTTAAAGAGCTACTATCCTATTTATAGGAAATTCGGCACTCACCTACAAATCCCGAAAGTGCCCTTCCTAATAGCCAATAATTAACAATTAATGGGGAAAATTCGGCACCCCCTCTAGGACATGGAATTTCGGCCAACTCAGTACTCGAAGATAACTCCTATCTTTTCTCCTCTATCCTTCTATCCTTATCCCTATCAAAACACTCATCCATAAGAGGCCGATTGCCAACTCTCCCTTTATTTTATCACTTATTATCCTCATTAATTAAACAAAATAATCCTTAAATTATAGCCTTGTGTTGTCCCCCCTTAGCTCACCTTGGCTGCCAAAATTTTGACCGAATTCGTTGGGCCCAACTGAACCTCAAATTAACATATTAAACATAACATTACACATAATTGCACAGGCCCACATTTAGGATGTTACAAGATCGAACTCGCCGACAGGCAATTCCATCAAATTCGCCAAAAATATTTCTCTTTGGATTTCTAAGGGCACGTCTCTAAATAGTTTATTTACAATTACTGATTGTCCTAAAGGACTAATTACTGTATCTTACTATCGGTAATTTCAGATTCTAGATTCAAGTTTCCAGATATGGCACTAGCAACATACGAGTGGGTAGAACCAATATCTATCAAAGCGATAATAGGTATATCATAGATGAAGAACGTACCAGTTATCACATCAGGTGCATTGCCATCCTCGCGGCGTCTAATTGCATAGACCAATCTTGGCTGTCTTGCATCCGCGTTACCTCTAGAACCATTGCCTCGACCCGGCGCACCTTGACTATGTCCAGCCCCATTACCACCACGACTCGGTCCACGGCCTCTAAGTGGCTGCTGAGTACCTCTGGCTGAATGTATATCAGGATTACGAGCTTCCTGAATAGTATCCATCCGTCGAGGGAAATTCTTATATTGATGATCCATTGAACCATATTTATAACAAGTACCAGTTTTCCTCCAGCACTCTCTGGAATGTCGTTTCCCACATTCAGCACAGTCTCGACTTTGATTAATAGCCACAGGTGCTCTACCTTGAGTTGGCTCATCATTCCAAGGCCTCTTTTGAAACCTTTTTGAAGAACCCAAATACTTTATATCTCTTTTGCCTCTAACTCTTTCCCGGTTCTGACGTTCTGAGCGCTTAGCCTCTGTGGCTATCTTGGCTTTCTCCACAAGCGTGGAAAAAGTTCTAACTTGTTGTGGGGCTATCAAAACTTGCAACTCAACATTCAGCCCATCCTCGAAGCGTACACAACACTCATGATCCATTGGCACTATTGTCCGAGCATAGCGACTCAAGCGTAAAAACTCAGCCTCATACGCTACCACCGTCTTATTTCCTTAAATCAGATTCAGGAATTCCTTTCTCCGAGCATCCACATAACTTGTTCCTACATATTTCCCTTGAAAGGCAGCTTTGAAGAATTCCCAAGTACCAAATACAGCTTCAGTGCCTTCTCGGACAGTAAGCCACCATTGATATGCCTCGTCCCTTAACAAAGACACTGCTCCTCTTAGTTTCTATTCTACAGTGCACTTTAGGTCATCCATAATTTGCTCTATTGCCTCGAGCCAATATTCAGCAACATTTGGAGCTACACCTGAGACACCTCTGAAAACCTCAGCACCACTTGATTTCAATCGCTCCGATATCGACCCACGAGTTGTTGGCCCAACTCTAGTTCCAGCGACCCTTTCACGGACTCGCAACATTGCTCGCGTCAAAGCATTATCTTCTCTCCTATTCTATTGTGAATCATTTTTCGACGCTGGTGATGCCGGTGCATCTATTTCCAGAATATGTCCCAATTCCTCAGACACAACTCTACCACCTCGGCCTCTACCACGGCCACGTCTACCACGTCCGCGTCCTCTGGCGGTCATACTGACTAACTCGTTTAAATCTGATTACAAATTTTATGAATTAGAAAACTGTTTCAGTGTTTATTAACAATATTTTATGAGATTCAAGAGATAAAGTTATTTTTCACAAACATATCCTATAGTCTCAATCTCTACGATTTTCAACATCGAAAACTAGAAGTTCTAGAGTGTTCCTATGATCATATCATCATAATAATCATTCAGTAATGAATACTTACTTGACTTGGTGCCGGATGCTTGTGGTGCCATACTAACTTTAAAACATCAGTAAAAATAATTTCAAATGGAAGTTATTTATTGAACCCAACCACAGCCGAGTTTTGAAATTAGCTCTGATACCACTAAATGTAACACCCAAACCAGATCTATGTGTCAAGATGAGATTTGGTTTGTCACACAGATCGAACATCCTTTTAATATTTTTTCTAATGATTTAGGTGAAACCGTTCTACAAAACCTCTTGAAAGTGAAGTTTAGTAAAACCAAGAAAATGATTTGAAATCGATGAATTTAAGAAACATTAGTTGAAATCTTATCATTTAGTATTTAATTGTCAAAAACTTTAAAGTAGTTTTTAAAGAGTTCAAAAGAATTTGAAAATAAGAATAGTTAAAGAATCTCATATGTTTTAAAAAAAACAAAGTATTTTAAGGAAACACTATAGGATTAACATAAGCCCATATTAAATATCTAAAACAAAATTTAAATCCATCCACACATAAAATCCGTAAAATATTAATAAAGGCCTTATTACATCATATCTAAAATGGTAATTAAAAGAAAACACTTAATAAAAGTTCATAGTTTATAAAACCCATGTTCACAGTATGGCCTTCACGAAGTCATCCTCGGCCCAAGCCTCTGTCAATTGCCATTACCTGAGATGGAAAATTTAAGGGAGTGAGTTACTCAGAACTCAGTGTATAACTCACTTACTATATCCACTGGACCAGATCATGAAGTCATTATTTTTTGGCTTGAGCCCATAAACGGATTTAGCAATATAATAAATGAATTGCATGTAAAATGAAATTTCCCAACCAAACCTAATTTTCATCCGCAACACACCACCCGTACCAACCAAAGACACTGTGGGGATCAAGTCAACCCACCCCGCCAACACACCAATAATAGGCATAAAGCCATTTTTAATAATGTTGTGGTGCACCACCGAACTAGATTGTGACAAAGTCATTGAACTAGAGGCATTAAGCCATTGAAATATTTTTGGCAAAACCACCGAACTAGATTTTCGCAACAGGCCTTTCTTCTCTTCATCATTTATCCCAATCCCATGCAATCATGTATGCATAACAGTCTATATCCATATGATAATTTAACAAAAAGCCCATAATACGAGTCTATATTTCAAGTTTTTATTTTGGCCCATAATACAAAATAACATTTAGCCCATTTAGCAATCTAGCAACTTTGGCCCATATATCGATCTAGCAGATTTTTGGCCCATTTAACGATCTAGCAGATTTTCAGCCCATTTAACGATCTAGCAGATTTTCGGCCCAATTAACGTTCTAGCATATTTTTGGCCCATTTAACGATCTTATAGATTTTCGGCCCATTTAATGATCTATCAGATTTTCAGCCCATTTAACGATTTAGCATATTTTAGGCCCAAAAACACATAAGGCATAAAATTTACTATTTACCAATTAATTCATTGAGGGCATTTTCGTAAATTTCACAACTTTAACAGTTTTCATGTATTTACACAAAAGTATTAATTATTACGTATTTTTTGATTTTGTCATCTTTACGATTTTTTTCAATACTTACGGTATAGTATCTAACCCGAGATAAGTGCGAAGTTACACACCTGGTTACTGTGGAAACTAGACTTTCCCGCTCGTCAATACCTAAACGCAACACGATAAATTAGAACACTATTATTTATTTACAATTCGTATCTTAAAAATAACGATCTAGAATTTTACCCTCAGAATTTCATTCTATTTGTAGTTTCTCCCCGATTGTTGGTTCGTTACCCGATGAAAATCCATGAACAAACAAAGGTTCGGGAGTACGAACGACTTCAAACAACTGGTTCTCCTCGGATGAAGGTCCACAACCCGGTGGAAATTCTCAGATTCCCGAAAGAGTCCTTCGCTTAAACTTAGGGGAAATAGCAGAACCACCCCTCTTTCAAACACTATTTATTGCCCTTTTCGTCCCTATCTTGATTGTCTCTATTGACAAGAGATCAATAGTCTGACTAAATAATTATCGAAATTATGACTAACAGTTTTAAGAGCAAGATTGGCTTACCACAATTATCCTCGTTCCACAAGATGACAATCGAGTGATAACGTCCCCTAAAACGAAATCGATTAATAATCCATCTATACCAATATGTCGAGTAATATAAGAGTCCTTAATAATCCCTTACCTTAACACCTTAAATCAATTCCAACGATTCACGACGCTCATGAACACTTGAGTTTCGGCCCTCCACTATCACACTATTGTCCAAGGCTTGAAAGAAGAAAAAGAAAAGATTGAAAAGAATACTTATGTATAAGAGAAGATTCAGCTCTGAATAAACAAAGAAAAGAAAAATGATTCGGCAATGGAGGAACCTAACATTCGGCCATGAGAGAAAACAATGAAGGAAATATGGTTGAAAAGAAAATAAAAGATGAAAGGAAGAGATGATGTTGATTCGATTTTCAAGAGGGAAAAGAGAAAGAAAAGAGATGAATTTTAGGAGCAATATGCATTCGACATTGGTGAGAAAAAAGAAAAGAAAATAAAAGAAAAGGTCCTTGATGGCTATGTGGTTTCGGCCACAAAGAGAAGAAAAAGATTTGGAGAGGAAGAGCAACTAAATCCGAAATGGTCAAAAGAAATGGCAAAAAGAAAATTGTTTGCTCAAATTTTTTGGCATATTTGGCTAGGGAGAAAATGGATGGAGAGAAAGTGTTTTGCAAAAGCAAAAATGACCAAAATCAAAACAAAATTACCTTTAGCACAAGATACATTCGGCTAAGAGAGAAAACAAATGAAAGGAGAATAAATGTTTTTGGGAAAAGATGGATGACCAAAAAGGGAGTATCACAACTACACAACCTTACCAAGCTTACCTCAAAATTTCGACCACCCCCTATCCCCAAAAACCGACCAAGTTCAAGTCAAAGTTGGCTACACCAACTTTCCAAAACATCCTCCTTGATAAGTGCCTTGTGTTCCCCTTCATGCCTTAATCAAATGATTCCTTTCCTAAGTTAACACTTGCCTTTTTCCCATGGTCTTCTTGCCATAAAAATTTAATCCAACTCATCCTAATCCTAATCCATGACCGCACATGCTAGGAAAAGCAAAATAAAAGCTTTCAAATTGTATGCTAGGAGATCCGAACCTCTCCCTCAAGTCCAACTTATAGCGCCATCACCGCTTTACTACTAGCTCATCTTATGCCATCTTTTATCACATAATTAACTTAACTTCAAGGTCACCTGACTAAAGTACTCTTTAGTAAAATTTTATTCTAATTCCAAGTAAACCCGAGCCTTCTCAAGACTATATTAAGCACATAATAAAATCATACTCGAACTAACACCAAAGACTAGAAACATATTGATACTCAAATTTTAGGATGTTACAAATAATATAAGGTAAATAATATACTTAAAACAATTAATGAATATTATAACAATTTTTAAAAAATATATAAAAATAATATGGATAAATAAAAAAGTTTAAAAAAATGCACAAGTCAACCTAACTCCCGCAATATGAGGATTCAACGAAATTCCTCAACCAAAACCTAACTCGAACGGAAGCAACTAAAAAAGAAACAAAGATGAGTGAAGAACAAAATAAGAACAAGCCACAGAAAATAATAATGCAAAAGAGAGAGAAATTTGAGTGAATGCTCTCAAGAATTTTTATTACTCAAAACTCAAGTGTCTTTTACAATGAAGGGAGAGGCCTCTATTTATAGTTGAGCCTCCCCAAATCCAACGGTACAGATCAATTACATCAACGGCTAAGATTAAAGGTATTTACAAATTAAATCTCTAAGATTACAAAATCATATCTTCTAACATTACATACCATATCTTCTAAGGTTTCATACCATATCTTCTAGGATTGCATATCATATCTAAGGTTTGCATATCATATCTAAGATTGCATATCCTTGAAGATTGTGTTCCCATAAACATCAAGCTTGTAGATGGACCTTCAATCTTTTAATGGGTCATTCTGATTGGGCCAAATGATATATTTTTTACTGGACTTGGATTTTGTTTTATTATTTTGGGTTTATTATTTTTTGTATGGGTCTGGGCTAAATTGGCCTATTACATCAAGGTTGTACCTTTTGGGGACGTGATGAAGCACAAGATTCAAGAAATCAAGGTAACTTGCTTGAACTAATAAAACTCTTGCCTCTTTATAATGAAGATGTGGGGGAGATTGTCTTAGAAAATGCCCCTTAAAATGCACATCATGTTAGTCTGATTGTTTAAAAGGACATTTTTTGTATTTTGGCGAGTAAAATCTAGGGATTCATTTGGGAAGAGATTGGAGATTCAAAGTTTTGCATTATGGTGGATGAAACTCTTGATGAGTCAAAGAAAAAACAAATGGCAATTATCATACGGTTTGTTGATAAAGAATGATTTATACATGAATGATTCTTGATTTGGTTCATGTGAAGGAGACTGATAAACCGTAAAAGTAACATATTTTAATCCCACATTTACTATGCTTTTGGATGAATTTATCTTTGATTTATGTAAAAAAGTGCTCTTAATCCTTTCTTTTCATGTCTTATACTCAGGAGAACACCTAAGGATAAAAGAACATAAAACGGGCTTAAAACGGATCAAATTGGGCCAACCAAAGAAGTCGACATGGCCTGGGCCTTATTCCACATGGCCGTGCCTTGCTATCCACCTAGAACACAGCCTGTCACCAATTTAAACGGCTGTGTCTCATTGACAAAAAGCCCAATACGGCCTATCCCCGATTTGCATGGCTGTGCCCCAATCGACAGACCCGAAGCACGGCCTGATCCTCGACTTGCACGGGCGTGCCACAGCCGTGCCTAAATCAACAGAATAGAGACACGGGCTGAGCCTCAATTTACAAGGGCGTGCCTTAGCCTTGCCCCTGCCGCGGGAAAGAGCAATTTCACTCAGAATAGGATGCTTGAAGCCCAAGAAACGCAATCCTAAGTTTACTCAAACACCTAGGATGAATTGTACCTGAATTATGAGTACTTAGGAGACAAGTAAAGCATCCCAAAATTCTATAAAAACACCCCAAGGTGACTATTCAAGGGGTCGATCATTGAGTAGAGTTTTCTGCCAAGCCTTTCTCGTTTAGGTATTGTCTCGAAGATAGCCAATTGATCCATCTCGAAGAGTCGGATTTCTACTCAAGATGGAGGATCTCCTCTTCAATTCCTTCAGGGGGTTTTAAGGATTTCTTTTGTTTTGTTTTATCTTTTCTCTTGAGATGTTTTCTTGTTTAGTTATGAACTAAACCCCTCAGATACCTGAAGGGGATGAAACCTATGATGGATTTTGTTATTTAATTATTTTGGTTTATATGATAAATACTTAGTTTGTTCTTAATTATGTTGCTTGAATTTATCTGATGTGCTTAGGTGGAGGAGGAATAGACCCTACCTAAGAGTAGATCTAGCATAATTAAGCGGAGTTGATCGGACGCCTAGAGATAGGGTTACGAGATTTTGCCAGATTAGGGTGAAACCTAATATGGAAGTCCATTGATCGATTTACTGCTTCCTTAGGGGGTTATTATAAGAGAACGAGAGTTCCACTAATTAACCTAAGGTTAGACGTTATTCACTTTGAGAGAAGGTTTAATATAGGTTAGGGAGTCTCACGGATCAAGCTAAGTAAAGAAATCATATGAATTGAAAAGGTAGATAATAAGTGAAGTCATAGGTGGATTCTTCCCGAAGGTATCATCTTTATCAATTGAGTTTTCTTCAAAGTCTTTTCCCAAAGTTTCATTCTTTTGTCTTTGCATTTAAGTTTAAGTATTTCATTTGTTTTAGGTTAATAAACCAATCACATTATATTTTAGGCTAAATAATAGAAAGAAAGTGAGTAGTAGTACTTTTAGGTTTATTGGGTTCGATAAGATATTCTTACCTGAGCTATACCATTGTTCGATAGGTGCGCTTGCCTCTATCGTTGTCGCAGTCAGTCTACAGGTTCGATCACTCTTTTATAAATATTAAAACTCGACTGTTTTGACACGATCAGAGACAATATCATTAGCTTTTGAGAAGGCAATCTGTGAAGTTATTTTATGTCATTTTTGAAACCATTTTTTTGTACGAAAAACGGGGTCAACTTTAAAAAACAAAAATAGAGTCGCCACCAATATTTTTTTGAGGTGTGATCGGGTCACCTTGAGATTGATCGTTAAAACATTTTGATTAAAACGATATTTTGGCCTACAAAATTCAAGAAAATAAGTTCGGGAGTCAGTTATGTACGAGGAAGGATTAGCACCCTCGTAACGCCCAAAATTGGTACCGAATTGATTGATTAATGTCTTGATGTCAAAAATTTGAAAAGATTTTAAGATACGATCCTTTTTGTTAAAGAAAACTTGAATAAACTAAATCGGATGTCGAGACCCCCTTATTTCAAAGGAATAAAATATCATACCCAGTGAGTTAGGATACAACATTTCAAATTCTCGAAACTAAACTTGCCTTTTGACTTTTAAAACTCGGGCATTTAAAATTAAGAAAGATATTCAGTTATTTAGGTCAAATGAAAAATTGGAACCCAGTAAGTTAGGGCACAATTTTTCAAAATTCCAAATACAAAATATTGCCTTTGTTTTTGGAAATCCTTATCTCGAGATAACAAAATGTCACATCCAGTGAGTTAGGACACACATTTTTGAATTCTCGAGAATAAGTTTTTCATTTAGCTTATGCTTTAATTTAAAAATAATTGGTTCTTTAGACTCTGTAACATCCTCAAAGTGGGCCTACTCATTTATATGATAGTCTAATATGATAAGTTGGGATTGTAAAGGTTGGGCTGACTTTTTGATTAAATATATGGATTAGAGTTTAAATTAATGTTCTGAGTAGTTTAAGTGATATTTTTGGCTTTTAAAAATTAGGTTAGGTGGCTAATAAATGGTGTTAGCTTATAATTGAAGAAGATGGTTAATTAAGTAACAAGTTGGGCTTGTGGCCCAAAGAATTAAAGTGCATTAAGTGGGCATAAGGTCGCGCCATAAGGGGGGAGGAAATTGGGCCCTTGTGTGGCCGTTTGGGCCCTAAAAGATTGGTCAAATTTGGCACTTAAATGGGAAGGGGGTGGACAGCAATTAGGCTACCTTTTAGGAGTTATTTCTTTTATTTTAACTGTTAAAAAGCTGATAATTAATAAGGAGGAGTTGGATTTAAGGTGGGCTCTCTTAAAGGTAAGATAAGGATTGAGTTATCAGATGAGATGAAGGCTATCAGGAGAGGGGAGAGTTAGCCGAAATTCCAACTCTGTGTGTGTGGGTATGCCAAAATTTCCCTATAAATAGGGAGTAGTATTCTTCAATTTTGATATTCTGAAACCCTATTCTTTTCTCATTCTCTGCCAAAATTTCCAAGCCTTCTCTACAGTTTCTCTTTTTCATTTTCTAAGAGCCGAATTCCTTTGTTCATACCCTTATCTCCCATAGCTGAAATCTACACTCCATCCTCTCTCGGTTTTCTTTCTTTTCTTTTTCCCGAAAACACATCATAGCCAAAAACTCTTTAGTTCTTTACTTTTCTCCCAGATCTCTTCTAGAAAGCCGAATCCTTTTTGATCATACCCATAGTCGAATCTACAAGGGAGGTTTCTATATCCCGAAGGTGCACCATAAGCCACATACTCCTTAGTAATTTGGTAAGTTTTGGGATTTTATTCTATGCGATTTCACTCTTTCTTTTCATTCAAATCTAACCCGAAACACTTATTTAAGGCACTCCGATTTTCCCTCTCTGCTTTTAGTGGCGAATCTATCTCGTTAAAAGTCTCCGTGCGATTTGGTGGAAAAGTCAAGGTAGGAAGGTGACGTTTTCTTAGGGATTTTGAGATTCACAAATAAGGCTCTATGTTAGGGATAATAGATTTTGTGGTAACCAGTGTGTAATACCTCCCACCGTCTAGATCCGCCTATTATTGTATGTTCATGTGTTTTTTTATGTTCGATAAATGCGAAATCTCGGTTTATTGATGCAAGCCCAAGGAGGGTAAAAGCGGATCCCAGGTTAGTAAATAATCTGCTTAAATGTTATAAGTAAAATGCTTGTATGTGATTGCATGGGTTGGGTTGATGAAAGGAGGAAGTTATCGTTATATGTGTAATGGCTAATGTCGTGAATCGTTATATGAGCTTGACCATTAAATGTTATCTGAGCTTGTGCATTATATGTTATAAGGGCTTGACCATCATATGTGGATGAGCAGCATGACTGCCATCATGGTGTGTAGTGGTGTGGGTCGATTGTAGAAATCCCCAATGGTGTGAACGGTTGGTATGGGGGTGTGTAGCGGATGGAAACCTAGGCAAACGGGTTGGGCCTTGCATATTAATTGCTATTAATTTTTATTATGATTATTACACTGTTTATTTTGTTTAATGGGCTTAAGGCCCAAACTCTAGTGGTGCATGAGGGTTGTACACTGAGTCACGCGACTCACCCTTTAATTAACATTTCAAGTGATACCTAGTGATTCGGACCGTGCTTGAGAGGAACGCAAGGTGGCCATGCAGAAGAATATGTAGATTTGGCAAAAAGAGACTCAAGTTTTATTTTATATTAATGGACTTCAAATCTCGTTGTAATAAGGCCATGGGCTATTATGTTTTATTATGGGCTTCTATTACTTTAAGTCGTTTAAGTTTTTATTTTAATTAAAAAGGCATGTATTTAAGTTGGATTTTACTCTACTTAAGCATGTTCTATATAAAACATATTTGGGCTTTTTTTCTGAAAATGTGACATGTTTCGATAGAATTTTTCTTGGTGACATACCAGATCCGGTTGTAGTGTTTGGGCCGGGTTCGGGATGTTACAGACTCGATGAGAAAAATCGAAACCCGATAAGTTAGGGTATGATTTCTTTCGAATCTTGGAACACGAATATTTTCTTATTTCAAAACCAAATTTTGATGCATCAAATAAAATATAATATGATCGTAGTGAAATAAAAATGAATCATAATGACGATATGCAAAATGGAATAAAAGTGTGTGTGATAATATGAATATCAATAATGAAGGAAAAAAATAAAAGAAAAGCTAAAACAAATAATTTCTTAAAAAATAATAGGTAAAAGTTTAAAATAATAAATAAATAAACAAATAAATAAAAGAAAAGAAAATAATAACAAAAATAAAAGCTAATAGCAAATTAATAGATAGATAAATACTATATACAATAATTTAAAGATAATAAAATAATAATAATAGGAATAAAAAATAAAATAATAATAAATTATAATGAAAGTATATTAATAAAAATAATAATGGTAAAATAAATAAATAAGAGTAGTAGTAATAATAATAATAATAATAATATGGAAAGTAATAATAATAATAAATATAATTATAGTAACAATATTAAAAATAATAATAGTGGTGGTAATAAAATAATAACAATAAATATAATAATAATAATAATAATAGTATTATTAAATTAATGAGAAAATAACAAAAATAACAAAAGAAACAAAAAAGACTAAATTAAACTAAAATGGAAGTTTGGGGCAAAATCAAAAATAAAAAAAAAGAAAAGGACTCAATTAGAACGCGCATCATAAACGAGGGACTAATCGGACAATTTTTCCTTTTCCCCAAAACGACGCCGTTCAAATAAGGGCCCAATTGAAATTGCAGTAAATTATAGGGCCAAATAAAAAACAAAAAGGACTTAATTATAAAATAATAAAAAAATAGAAGGACCGATTTGGCAATAAGACCAACAAGGAAAAACACGCGAATCCGCCCCAGGTCGGGTCAATGAGCAGATCTGAGGGAAAAAACGACGTCGTTTTGGGGCTATTGAAGCCAACCCTAAACGGCGTCGTTTTATGTACTTATAAATACTATTTTTTTTAAAAAAAAAAACATTCTTCATTTCTCTTTAAAAAAAAAAAAAGGAAAAGGCTCTCTAATTTCTCTCTTTCGTGATTTCGATCAAAGGTCGATCATCGGTTGGCGATCATATCAGTGAATCGCCATCCATCACAGTGGTAAAACTCAAAAAAGTAAGTTTTTTTTCTCTTTTTTTTTTTTATATTTTATATGTATATATGTAGTTAAAGGAAAAAAAATAAACCTTTTATGTATGAACAGTTTCGAAAAATGATAATAATAAAGAAAATGAAAAAAAAAAAAAAACCTTTTGTGAATCTATTCTCTATATTGCTCTTGTGTATTCGTAAAAAAATGTAAGGCTTACAAATTTCTTTTGGCCTTTGTTTTATAGCCGAAAAAATAGAATAAAAATACAATATTCATTTCTGTGTTATTTACTGTGCTATTTTTGTTTTTTTACGGGTGAAACCGTCGGGGTGGGGTGGCCCGAGCGCTCGGCTGACGTGGGACTGCAACACACGTGGAGGTTTGGTTGTTCGAGCGGCGCTGGAATAATTTGGAAACCTCTAGGGTTTCTTCTGATTTTTTATTTGTTTTGGGCTGGGGTAGGTTAGGCTATATTGGGCTAGGGCAAGTGGGCCTGTTTATTATTATTTTGTAATGGACCGATTAAAAAGGACTGTTTTGGATTTTTATTAATTATTTTTTTAATTTTTGGTTTTTGTTTAATTGGGTTAATTGGTACTGGGCTCGGGCGAAATAGGCCCACTACAATTGCCCCTCTTTTCTCATTGCCGTGTAACGAGAATAGAGCAAAGACTTCAAAAAGGGCCAATTTTGCCCGATCTTGCCGAATCTTGACTTCTGTCGGTGTTTTTCTTCTTCGAGTAGATTTATTCCATCCTGCTGCATCTTCAGGGGCATGAGAACTGGAGCTTCGATCCAATTCAAGAAATATTAGACTTTTAGCTTCAATCTGCTCCGACGCAACTTCAGGGAGATAAGATTTGCTATCTTCAGTCTGCTCTACTGCAACTTCAAGTAGAGATTTGTTGTCTTCAGTCTTCTCCGTTGCAACTTCAGGGAAATAAGGCTGATGGCTTCAATCTGCTTCACTGCAACTTCAGGAAGATAAGATCTGCCGTAATTTGTAGTTTTAATCTGTTTCACTGCAAAACCAGGGAAATGAGATTTGCTGTCTTCAGTCTGCTCCGCTTTAACTTCAGGGAAACGAGGCTGTGGCTTCAATCTACTCCACTGCAACTTCAGGAAGATAAGATCTACCGTAGCTTTAATCTGTTTCACTGCATGCCAGGGAATTTGTTGTCTTCAATCTTCTCCCCTGCAACTTCAGGGAAATAAGGCTTGTGGCTTCAATCTACTTCACTACAACTTCAGGAAGATAAGATCCGCCGTAATATGTAGCTTTAATCTGTTCTATTGCAATGCCAAGGAATAAGATTTGTTATCTTTAGTCTACTCTGTTGCAACTTCAGGGAGATAAGGCTGTGGCTTCAATGTGCTCCACCGCAACTTCAGGAAGATAAGATCTGTTGTAGCTTAATCTGTTCCACTGCATCTTTAGGGAAATAAGATTCGCTATCTTCAATTCACTCCACTACAACTTCATGGAGATAAGGGTAATGGCTTTAATCTGCTCCATTGCAACTTCAGGGAAATAAGATTCGCCATGGTGGATTTGATCCGTCCTACTACAATTTCAGAGGTGTTGGACCTAAGGATTTTTTGATCTTACTACACCCTCCTCTGGGGAACATGACCTGTAGAATCAATTTATGGACTTATGCTTACGCATAATGATTAGGATGTCATGCTCGGAATGAATCAAATGCTCCTAACTAAATGTATTATGGACGACATTTGCATGAATGCAGAATGTCATGAGAATGATCCTTTTTTTAAATGTACAATGATTAGGATGCAATGATCGGAATGAATCAAATGCTCCTAACTAAATGATATTATGGATGACATTTGCATGAATACAGAATGTCATGAGAATGATCCTTTTTTTAATGTACAATGATTAGGATGCAATGATCAGAATGAATCGAATGCTCCTAACAAAAGTATTATGAATGCAGAATGTCATGAGAATGATCCTTTTTTTTATGATTAGGATGCAATGATTAGAATGAGTCGAATGCTCCTAACTAAATGTGTTTTGCATGAATGCAGAATTTCATGAGAATGATCCCTTTTTAATGCTTAGGGTTGTCATTGCTTGTTGTTCTTCAAGGCTGTACTACTGATGTCATATCTTGTCTTTTTTTTCAACCAACATTTTTGACAGAAAGTCCGAAGAAATGGTCACTGTTTAGAGTTTCCTTCTAAAATATTTCCAACCCTCAGTCTTAGTAAGTTCTGAATAAAAGTCTGTTCCAGGCTCTTGTAGTATTTAGAAGTTTCTAGTGTAATATGCAAAATTCCTTTTGTGAAAATATTATTAGTCCATTAATCATTACTTCAATACAAAATTCTTGAAAATAATCATAATGATGGAAAAAATGGGATTTATTAGAAACAAAATCTGAAAAGTATAGGTTAATTAAAGAAAGCAAACATTGCTAGAATATAAAATGATGAGGGAAAAAGATAGGTGCCCCAGATATCACAGCCTGAGCTTCTCTGTACGGGCTTTCTGAAGACCATTTTAAGCTCAATATGTGTTTAGAAGATCAAGAGTACTCTGTTGATGCCGCAAGACGTAACATCCCTCATTTTTTTCTTAATTCAGGTATAGCGAGATCGCCGCCTGCCCCATCACAATTTGATCACAATTTGAGTCGCCCTTTTTGGGTTTTCGACTCAAAACCCTTTTGGTCTTAAGGCACCCTTTGCGGGTTTTCACCTTGGCCTCTCTGTTTTTCATTTTTTAGAAAGTATCAAAGCGCCCTTTGCGGGTTTTCACTGACCTCTTTTCTTCTTCAAGTATAGTATTTCTTGACTGAATTCGAATTTATAGGATTGGGCAAGTTTTTTCCATCCATTTCGGCTAAGACCAGTGCTCCTTCGGAGAAAGCATTTTTCATCACATAAGGCCCTTCCCAATTTGGCATCCATTTCCCTCTGAAATCCTTTTGTATGGGAATGATCTTTTTCAACACCAGGTCCCCCTCATGAAATTCTCTTAGGCGAACCTTTTTTTCATAAGCTTACATCATTCTCTTTTGGTACATCTGACCATGACGGATAGCCCTTAGCCTCTTTTCCTCAATCAAGTTCAACTGATCGTATCGAGATTGGATCCATTCTGCTTCATCTAACTTTAACTCTGAGAAGACTCGAAGGGAAGGAATTTCTTCGATGGGTAACACTGCTTCCATTCCATAAAATAATGAGAATGAGTTGCCCCGGTAGAGGTCCTGACTGATGTTCGATAAGCATAGAGAGAAAATGGTAACTTCTCGTGCCAATCTTTATAAGTTTCAGCCATTTTACCCACAATCTTCTTAATATTTTTATTGGTTGCTTCCACTGCACCATTCATTTTTGGACGATACGGTGATGAATTCTGGCGTCTGATTGTGAACTGACTGCAGACCTCTGCTATCGTGCTATTGTTCAAATTTAACGCATTGTCAGATATGATCCTCTCAGGCATTCCATATCAACATATGATTTCTTTTTTAGGAATTTGCTGACTGCCGGCCTAGTAACACTGGCATATGAAGCAGCCTCTACCCACTTGGTAAAATAGTCGATGACTACAAAGATGAACCGATGCCCATTTGAAGCTTTTGGAGAGATCTGCCCGATGACATCCATGCCCCACATAGAGAGAGGCCATGGGTGTAACATCCTGAAAAGGACCTATGCATTTTCAGTTTAATTGTATGAAATGACAAGTTTAAGCACTAATAATAAATTTTTGATACTTTTGGAAACCTAGAAATGGAAATGGAAATGAAAATGGAAACGAACACTTTTGGAAACTTGAACATTTTGGAAACCAGAACATTTTGGAAACCTGAACATTTTTGGAAACTTGAACATTTTGGAAACCTGAACATTTTTGGAAATGAACCAAAAATGGAAACCTGAACATTTTGGAAACTTGAAAATGTAAGAAAAATGGCAAGTTACAGAGCCGATCGAAAATTTTAGGAAACTTAGAAATGATGCAGAAATGTCAAATTTTAAAGTTTAAAATAGGAAATAAGGGCAAGAGGGCCTTAAAAGAAAAAGTTGGAGAATTTTGACACACAAACAGGCTTGGAAAAGTGGCCTGAAGATGTCACTTAGGGCTTAGAGAAATGGCGCCATGTGCAAGAGGAATGGGCCTGAGTTCGAGTCACTTGGGAAGCAAATAATGAAGGTTTTATTTTTGCTTCCATAAGCAAGAGGGTGGACGGCACAAGCTTCTAGAAAGGAGGTGTTTTAATTCCATAAATATATGATTAATAAGTGATAAATAAGGATTTTCTTTTAATAAGATAATTGAGGAGATAAGTGATGGATTAAACACTTTTATTTTAAATAAAAGAGACAATGTTATCACTTATGAGGAGTAGTGGCCAAGTAAGGGACTCTCCTATTGATAATTTCGGCTAAAGGGGAGAGTTAAAGGATTTTCTCATCTTTTTCCTATGTGTGCTGAAAATTCCTAGCCCTATTTCTCTCTGCAGAAATCTTTACTAAGCAAAGACTCCATCTTTTCTTCTCCGTCCTTTGTCATTGTTAAGCCAAAACCCTTCTCTTTGATCCTGTTAAATCTCTATAGCGAATCTCTCAACTCTAGCAAGGAAGCAATCGATTAAAGGCATCAAGGTAAGGTTAAGCTATTCAATTTCCTTTCTTTTCTATTTGCCGAAAGTGAATGGCCTAATCCCTATTCTTGTTCATGGCCAAATCTACAAGGATCTCTCATGTTTCTACAATTACCAAATATACGGATCAAGGATCTAAGGTAAGAACAATTAATTCTTGTTCTTCTAATTCTTTTAATCAAGATCTAAGAAATAACCCTTTTTATGGCTCTTGGCCGAATATCAAAGGAAGAGTTTCGGGATTTCAGATTCAAGGAATTTAAGGTGAGGCACATTCGGCCAAAGGCCAAATTTTATTTATTAAAGTTAGATTAGATCTAACATATGAATTTTAGGAATTTTGACATCACTGAGGGAGCAAGGAATCGATTTTGGGAATCTCATCATAAGGTAAGTGGTTATAATCGGCCAAGGTTCTCTCTTAAATGTCTAGATCTATTTGTTTTAACCAGAGACTAATCAAATCAATGGATTTAATGGTTAGCCGATTTCAAGGGAGAAGAACACAAATCTTCGGGATTTGATCATCAATCAAATCGGCAAGCAAGGTAAGTATTACTAATACCATTCCTATTAGGATTTGGTTTTAAAAGCGAAAAGACTATTAATGTGTTTTTGTATGATGGGCCGAATATAAGATCTAAAGTTAGATCAGGATTTTCGGGATCTCAAAGAGTCTATTAAGCGAATTAGGTGTGTAACCATACTAACCTTCAATACGTTATATGGCAAATATTAATTATATGATTATACGTAAGAATGTGAATATGGCTAAGTACCCTAATGTGGTACAAAAAGTACTCAGGTACGTTTCCTACTTCTGATAGGATTATGAAATATGTTATTTTATAACATGTGAATATATATATATATATATATATATATGAATGTGGAAATAAGTATGTTGTGCATGATATAAAATTTATGGGGCATTCGGGATCTATGAGAAAGGGGAAGAAGGTGTTGACTTTGGTCTCACCAACGGAATATGGTGACTACGGTCACAACATTTTGAATATGGTAACTCCGGTTACATTATCTGAATTTGGTAACTTCGGTTACATTATTTGAATATGGTGTCTAATGACACAAATTATATGGGCGATGAAACACGTCATTGCAATGATCGCCTTGATGGTGTGTAGCGGATGGAGGTTGACTTAGTAGTCCCACGGTGTGGCCGGCAAGTACGGTGGTGTGTAGCGGATGGACCATTAGGCTTGGGTTTGGGTTGCATCATCATTTATTTTATATGAATATGAATTTGATATGAACATGTATGCCCGATTTGTTGAATGTTAGTCTTGTGTGCACATTGAGTCTGTTGACTCACCCTGTTGTGGGAAATATTTTGGTGATGAGCAAAGGATTTGACCGGGGCGGTAGACCTTGAGGTGGCCATGTTTCATTTGGAGATTTTATTTGGATTTTATTATTTTTTGGGGTTTTACTTGATGTAATAAGGCCATAAGGCCCAATGGATTTTTCTTATTTTGCTTTACTTAAACTATTATGTTCTGAACTATTTATGACTAAAGTTAAAGTGATATATTTTTTATAAACCTTAAAAATTATTTTGTCACCCTAACAAAAATTGGATTTTCAAATAGATTAAATGGGTTCCCAATCTGAGCCCAATCCACAACAACATTTTTCGAAAAATTTACAAATTTTCTCTAATTAACAAGAACTTGAAAACCGGTTTACTTAAGGAACATACCAGATCCGATTCAGGCTCGTGGGCCGGGTGTGGGGTGTTTCAATGGGGAAGTCATGACATGCAAAGGCGAAGGAGGTACGTGAATTTTGTCTCCATAAATCTTGCATTTGTGACATGTCTTAGCATAATTGATGCAGTATCCTTCCATGGTAGACCAATAGTACCCGAATCTCATAATTTGTCTATCCATTGTGAAACCATTAGCATGTGTTCCACAAACACCCTCGTGGACTTCTTCTAGAATTTTCCTAGCTTCAACAGCATCCATACATCTCAACAGTACCTGATCCTTTCTTTTTTTATACAGGATCTCCCCGTTTAAGACTTAGTCACAAGCTAGTCTTCTCAATGTTTTCTTATCGTTCTCGGTCCTTTGTTCATGATATTCACTATTTCTCATGTATCACAATATATCTTAGTACCAGGGGTGATCATCCCTTTCCTCTCCCTCCATATTGTAACAATGAGCTGGGGCCTCGTAAATACTCATTTGAATGGGTTTCACATCCTCTTGTTTACTCACTTTGATCATGGAAGCCAAGGTAGCCAAAGCATCTGCCATCTAGTTTTTATCTCGTGGGAGATAATTGAAAGTAATATCATCAAACTCTTCAATTAACCCCAGAACTATCCTTCTATAGTTGATCAATTTGGGGTCTCTTGTTTCCCATTCACCTTTCAGTTGGTAGATCACCAGTGCAGAATCTCCATATACTTCCAGCGCTCTAATCCTGCGTTCTATAGTAGCACAGAGTCCCATGATACATGCTTTATATTCGGCCATGTTATTTGTACAATTAAAATCAAACTTGCATGTGAAAGGATAATGATCTCCATTTGGGGATACCAAGACTGCCCTAATTCCATTACATACAGCATTTGATGCTGCATCGAAGTTCAAGTTCCAAAGGTGATCTTTTGTAGCGTCTTCTTTAGTAGCTGCCACATAAATTAATTCTTGATTGGGAAAGTCAAAGTTTAGAGGCTCATAATCTTCTAGAGCTGTGCTGGCCAAAAAATCTGCTATTGCGCTTCCTTTCACAGCTTTTTAGCTCACATAAACTATGTCGAATTCAGAGAGGAGAATTTGTCATATAGCCATTCTTCCGTTCAAAGCAGTTGACTCCATCATATATTATAGAGGGTCCAATTTTGAGATTAGCCAGGTCGTATGATACAGCATGTATTGCCTCAACCTCCGAGTCATCCAAATCAAGGTACAACACAATTTCTCAATCGACGAATATCTCATTTCACACTCAATGAATTTCTTACTGAGGTAGTAGATCGCCTTTTCTCTTCTTCCCGAACTATTGTGTTGATTGAGCACACATCCCATAGAGTTGCTAAAAACTATCAAATACAGGATTAATGGCCTATCTGGGCATGGAGGTGACAATACTGGAGGACTTGACAAGTATTGTTTGACCTTATCAAAAGCTTTCTGGCATTCATCATCCCATATACCTAGATTGTGTTTCTTCAGAAGATGAAATATGGGATCACATTTCTCGATTAACCATGAAATGAACCGAGCAATGTAATTTAGCCTTTCTAGGAAACCTTAAACTTCTTTTTGAGTGTACGGCAGAGGCAATTCTTGTATAGCCCAGACCTTGTCTGAGTCAATCTCAATTCCCTTCTCGTTGACTACGAAGCCCAACAATTTTTCTGATCTAGCTCCAAAAGTGCATTTTGTTGGATTGAGCTTTAATTGGAATTTCCTCAGTCTCAAGAATAACTTCCTCAAAACTTGGATATACTCCGTTCTCGTTCGGGACTTTGCAATCATATCATCAACATAAACTTCGATTTCTTTGTGCATCATATCGTGGAACAAAGTCACCATGGCCCTTTGATATGTTGCTCTTGCATTTTTCAACCCAAATGGCATCACCTTATAACAAAACGTACCCCACAAGGTTATGAAGGTAGTCTTTTCCATGTCTCCATGATGCATTTTTATCTGGTTGTATCCCGAGAAGCCATTGATGAAGGAAAATAGCGAATAACCTGCCATATTGTCTACTAACATATCAATGTGAGGCAAAGGGAAATTGTCTTTTGGGCTGGCCTTATTCAAGTCTCTATAATCTACATACATTTGTACCTTTCGATCTTTCTTAGAGACAGACACAATGTTAGCTACCCATTCTGAGTATTTGACTTCCTGCAGGAATCCGGCATCAAACTGCTTTTTAACTTCCTCTTTTATTTTTAGCATAATGTCTGGCCTCATTTTCCGTAGCTTCTACTGAATTGGTTTGCAATACTCTTTTATGGGGAGGCAGTGTACAACAAGGTCAGTTCTTAACCCTAGCATATCTTGGTATGACCATGCGAAGATATCTTTTAATTCTTGAAGTAACTCTACGAGGTCTCGCTCCATTTCTTCAGTTATGCACGTTCCAATTTTCACTGCATTTCCCTTTTCCAAGGTCACAATCTCTACTATTTCTTTATGAGGTAGAATTTGTTTCTCCTCATGTTTTACCATTCTTAACAAGTCCAGAGATAAGCCACAGTCTACGTCATCTTCAAAGTCCTGGGATCCCTCTAAACACATGTCTTGCTCAAAAGGAGGTTCTAACTCCATAGTAGTGTTACTCATGTCATTGATATCTAGGGACCTATTGTAGGTACAAAGGAATATTCAAAGAATGAATGAATTTAAGAATAATTATTTGTATAGTATGATTATGAATGTGATAAAAGAATGATTTAGAAAAAGATCTAAGGAATGAAACAACCTAACATAATTATTTGGACAGAAAGGATGAAAGAATCTAAAAGAATGAGAGAATATTTATTCAAAATGATCTCAAGTATGTATTTCATAATGATGTTTAGACATAAGCCTATTTCACAAAGGTATGCTCATTACTTCTAGGCTAAAAGCAACAAGTGTGTTTTGAACATTACTCTGTGTAAGCTCTAAAAACTACAGGAATTTCTTCTGCAGTCCAGTTATTCAGAACACTCCCAGGTTCATAAGGGTGGATATTTGACAAAGTCCCCCTTTCAGTGATTTCTTCATGTATGGCATTGATGTGAACATTTTCGAACATTTCCTCTACACTTTCTTTTCTTGGTACCCTTTGCTCGAGATAAATAATCCCTCCAGATACAAAAGTTTTGGATATGTGGGGGAATATCATCGGTTCCCATTTGATTTCTTCCCCACTCACATGTGCCCTTATTCTTTCTTGTCTCTTTTCTAGTTCCTTCCTTCTTTGTCTTGCATCTGGCTTGTACCCTAAGCCAAAGCAGTCATGCTTTTCCTTCAACATTGGAACCTCAACTCTTCCTTGGAGAAGTCTCCCCAATCTTTTTTCAGGTAAGGTTCCCTTTCCTACCGTCATCTGTAATCCCATCCTAGTAGCATTAGATATTTTTGGCATTGGAATTCGGTTCCCTTCAATAATGAATGTCATATTCACAAACTCCAAAGACCGGAAAGAACGTTCAATTTACTCATCATTCGTCTCCAAGTATGGTGCATCACTAGTTACAACTGCGATAATATCTTCTTCGGTATTTATCATCACCAGTCGACCCTCTGATACTAGCTTTAACTTTTGTTGTTGCGACGAAGGTACTGCCCTGGCTGAATGTATCCAAGGTCTTCCTAATAAGCAGTTATAGGAGGGTTTGATATCCATTACTAGGAAATCCACCTCATAAGTAGTTGGGCCAATCAATAGAGGTATTTCAATTCTTCCCATATCCTCTTCTCTATACCATCAAACGTTCTCACTACATTCTGGCATACCTTCATGTGTGAGCTATCAACAGGTAACTTGTTAAGTGTGGATAAAGGCAATACATTCAGCGCTGATCCATTGTTGATCAAGACCTCAGGCAAAGTGTATCCCTTGCATCTGGTAGTGACGTGCAGAGCTTTAGTGGATCCCATACCCCCTAATGGTATTTCATCATCATTGAAAAAGATGAAGTTATCAGCACTTATGTTATTGACCAGCCGATTTAGCTTGTTGACAGAGATATCATTGGCCACATATGTCTCGTTCAGCACTTTCATCAATGCGCTTCGATGTACCTCCGAATTCAAGAGTAAAGCTAGTATAGCTATGCGAGCTGGTTGTTTATGCAACTACTCCACAACATTATATTCACTGTGCTTCAGAAACTTCAGGAATTCCTTGACCTCCTCCTCTTTCACTGGTTCATTGACAGGTGGCTCAGATCTGGCTATTTTTTCCTTCTTTTGCTCCATTATTAGGGTTTTTTTCTTTTGTGGGTTCTGTTCGAACATTGATTGGATCATAGCGCCTTCCACTGCGCGTGTAAAACCCTACATCTTGATTTTCTTTTGAAGTGCTGGCTGAGTTCTCTCTTCCCGGGATTGTCACGTTACAATCATAATTCCAGGGGACCCTTTTGCTATCCTAGTAAGAGAAGACCGCCGATTTTTGAATTATGATCTTTGGTGCCGCTTGTACTCTAGCTTCATTATTTTTAGGTCGTGAAATGATGACCACGGACGATTGATTTTTGGGACCTTCGTTGTTGATTCTGACGCACATATGCTTTCTTCTTCTTTGGCTTCCTCACAGAATTCTATCTCTTTATTGTCCATCAGACCTTGTATCAAGGCTCTGAATTCTGCGCATTCTTAGATCTCGTGCCCCTCTTCATGATGGAACTCACAGTAGTTCCTCGAGTCTTCACAACTCCCTTTAGAATTTGGAATGCTTACCCTTCTTTTTACCATCTCCATCCAGACCCGTCTTAAAGAAGGATTTACCTCTGCTATATCAGTCTTGATTTTTCTCCCCACCTTTTCATCTATTGCATTTACTCCACCATCAGTGTGATTAGGTAGCAGATTTTCGGCACTTGGTGCATCGCCAAATTTTACAATGCCCATTTTAATAAGTCTTTTAATGACTTTCTTAAAGGTAGTGTAGTTTTCTATTAAATGCCCCAAAATTGTTGCATGGTAGTCACATTGAGCGTTTGCATCGTACTGTTGAAACCATTTTTAAGTTTTTTATAAAAGCGGGGTCAACTTTAAAAAAATAAAAACGGGAGTCGCCACCAATCCCTTTTTACTTAGGTGTGATTGGATCACCTTATAGAACGTTTTATTTCAAAACATTAATTTTGGTCTACGAAGTATAAGAAAACGGGTTCGGGAGTCGATTACAAATAAGGAAGGGTTAGCACCCTCATAACGCCCAAAAATTGGTACCTAATTGATAAAATCATGTCCTAATGTTGAAATTTTGAAAAATTTAAAAAATGATCCTTTTATTTGAAAGAAAGCCAAGACTTACCTATCTCATAGAAATAAAATGCTATACCCAATAAGTTAGGATGTAACATCTCATGACTTCGAAACTAGGCTCATCTTTATTTGTAGAAAATTCTTACCTCGAGACACAAAAAATCATATCCAATAAGTTAGGATACAACGTTTTGAATTCCCGATAATAAGTTTTTATGTGAAGTTTATAAGTTTTAATTTCAAAAGAAAAGAAATACTTAATATTTTAAGTTCAACGAGAAAAAATGAATCCTAGTGAGTTAGGGCACAGTTTTTCTCGAAGCCCCCAAATATTATGTATTACCATATTTTTAGAAAGACTTTGAATAAAAATGTGACAAAATGATTCGAATAAAATATTGTATCAATACATTACAAAACATAAATTCCATATAGTAATTCTTCATTATTACAAATCATATTGACAAATAATATAGATGTTTAACGAAAGACTAATGTGACATAGTAAATGATATACATAAGAAGAGGACTATGCTAAAACAATATTAAGCAAAAAAAAAAGAACATAAATAAGCAAATACTATATATATAATACGTAGTAATAAAAAATCTATATGAAAGATAAAAATTTAGGAAATAAATACAAACAAGATCAAATAAAGGGGTAAGAAGCTAGCATAAAAGAGCTATTAGTAAAGGGGATATGGCGCCATGTGTGTTACCTTGAGGGAAGGAGTTCGAATCCCACTATGAGCATGTGTGAACTTTATTTTTTTGCTTTCCTTCCTTATAGTGTCGGTCAAGGATGAGTTTATGGTAGGTTGGACTTTGTTTTTTTTATTGCAAGATGGCTAAGAGAAAAAGGCAAGATTGAACTTAGGGAAAGGAATCAAATGGAAAAGGCATGTAGGGGGAACATAAGGCTTATTCCAAGGGTGATGTTTTGGAAATTTTGGGTGGCCAAACTTTGACCAATTGGCCATGCATTTGGGCGGTTTTTGGGGCTAGGGGGGATGGCCAAATTTGTGCTAGCATTTTGGTAAGGTAGGTGCTAGTTTTGGTCATATTTTTTTTTTTTTAGCAAATTGGAGTATCAAATTTTTCTCTCCAAAATTCTTCTCCCCATAGCTGAATGTGTCATGAACAATAGGTAAACTTTTGTTTTGTTTTGGCCAATTCTTTGTGACCATTTTGGTATCATCTCCCATTTTCCCCCGAGCTCATTTCCTTTTTGTGCCGAAACCATACAACATTGAATGGGCATTTTCATTTCGTTTCTTTTCTTCTCTTTGCCGAATGCACACCAACCTCAAGACTTGTTCTTTATTCATTTTTCATCCTTGAAAATCGAAACATGAACACCCTATCTTCTATTTCTTTTTTCTTCTTCTTTTCTTCTTGCAAAAACTCTCAAACATCACTCTCTCCCTAATATTTTCACCATGGCCGAATATCATTGATCATCTCCCCATAGCTGAATCTTCCACTTCACAGATATTTTCTTCTCAATCAATTTTCTACTCACACTTTGATTAATCGTGGTGTGCCGATTGTTTCTACATGCTTAATTGATTCTAACCATAAGAAGATCGTGTGAAAAGGATTTTCATCGTTCAACGTAAGGATTCTTCGAGGATTCTTTATTACTTTTTATTCGTTAAAAATAGTGTTATTTAATCGATAATATTATAGGGAATTTATCACTCGATTTTCTTCTTGAGATCATATGGATTTTTATGGTAAGCTGACTTCACTCCTAAGATCAATCGTTTTTAACAACGTACTTTTAGTTAGGACTAATATCTATTTTCAATGAAGGTAAACAAGATCGAATCAAAAGGGGTAGTGATTGGTGAACAAAAAAGGAGGGAATTTATGATTCCTATTAGATTCAAACGAAGGGCTATTTCGGCTATTCGAAACTTTCCACCGAGTTGTGGACCCTCATCCGATGAGAATCAACTATTCGAAGTTGTTCGCAATTGTGAGGCATCAACCATTCGGGATTTTCCACCGGGTTGTGGACTGTCAACCGGAGAGAACCGATAAATAGTAGTTGTTCGCGATTCTGAGGGTAAAAACCTAGACTGTTTATCTTGGAGTAGATTTATTTTAAGTGTACATGTTCTAATCGAGCATTAAAAAAATATTTTTAGGTGTCGACGATCAGGAAAGGGTAGTGCTTACCATAATTAGGTGTGTAATCTCACACCGTATTTCATGGGTTAGATAATTATAATATGTTAGCCGCTTGATGAAATCACATGTTACTGAAATCGGGTAAAATGACATATTCATAACTATTTTGGTAAAGATTATGAAATCGGTATTAAGATTGTGAAAATTACAAAATTGCCCTCTATGGGCCAAATCGACAAATGTGATATTTGATATATGGGCCAAATGTGATATTTGATATATGGGCCAATTGTGAATTTGTTATAATGGGCCTTATTGTTCGTAATAAATATTTGAATGAATGGTTGTAAATGAATATGCATTATATACATGGATTGCATGGGATGGGATAATGATGAAGAGAAGTTCTGGTAGCTATGCTACATAAATCTGGTGGCTTTGCCACAAATCTGAAAAATGGCAATGCCATGTAAACTTTGTAAATCTGGTGGCTTGTCCACAAATTGATATAAACAGCTTAATGCCTATTTTGGTGTGTTGGCGCGGTGGGTGACTAAAGCTCCCCATAGGTGTACTGGTTGGTACAAGTGGTGTGTAGCGGATGGAAATTAGGTTTGGTTTGGGAATTGCATATCACATGCATATTATATACATGTTATTATGTTATAATTGTAAATGGGCTTGGCCCAATAAATGCTAAATTGGATTTTTGGCCCAGTGGACAATGGTAAGTGGGTTACACATTGAGTTCTAGTAACTCACCCTATTTTTTTTTCCTTACCCTTTTCAGGTAATGGACAGTAATGGAGACTTGGGCTATGGATATCTTGGTGGAGGCCATACTTCATAAACGATTAAAATTTGGATTTTGAATTTTCCTTTAGTATTTTAATTACTTTTGCTATTTTGGGTTTTATGTTGTAATAAGGCGTCTGGATAAATTTTAAATGTTTTATGTCTGATGAATTTATAATTGGCTTTAATTACTTCAAGAGGAATTTTTCTAAAACTTAAATAAATAATTTGCGTTAAAAATGAACATATAAAAAGGGTTTTCATAAAGATTTTACAATAATACTTTAATTTCCTTTAAAATTTTCTTTAATTATCAACGATATCTTCAAAGTTATGAATTTTAAGATTTTACATCTCAAGCGACGATTTGTCAAACAAATGATTTAACCAAATAAATATTCCTTCAAACACCTTGAAATTTGTTTTACTTAGAATAAGACTCAAAAGTATATTTATTCTATGTGGCATGTCAAATCCAGCCTTAACGCATAGGCCGGGTTTGCTGTGTTACAACCTTGTTAACAGAAGCTTCAGTGCTTGTTCAGCTAGAATCGGGCAAAGAGTTTGTTATCTTCCACGATGCATCTTTAAATGGTTTGAGCTGTGTTTTGATGCAAGAGGATAAAGCCGTAGCCTACACGTCGAGACAGTTGAAGTTGTATGAAAAGAATTATCCGACTCACGATCTTGAATTAGCTGCCATAATTTTTGCTTTGAAAATATGGCGTCACTATCTATTCAATGAGAAATGTCATGTTTACTCTGATCACAAGAGTCTAAAGTATTTAATGACTCAGAAGGATCTGAATTTGAGACAGCGACGATGGTTAGAACTGTTAAAGGACTATGAGCTTGTGATTAATTATCACCCGGGGAAGGCTAATGTGGTCGGTGATGCACTTAGCCGAAAGTCACTATTTGCTCTATGTGTAATGAATGTGGATATAGCTATGACTGATGATGGTGTGATTATTGCAGAATTGAAAGCGGGACCACTGTTTGTACAACAGATCCGCGAAGCTCAAGAGATTGATAATGACTTAATAGCAAAAAAGAGTCAATGTGGCTCGAGTACTGATTCAAATTTTTAGTTAGATGCTGAGGGATGTCTACGGTTTAAGAATCAAATATGTGTGCCTAAGAACCATAAGTTGATTCGAATGATTTGTGATGAAGCTCATAATAGTAAATTGTCGATTCATCTGGGTAGTACGAAGATGTATAACGACCTGAGACAACATTACTAGTGGCAAGGTATGAAACAAGATATTTCAGACTACGTGTCAAAGTGTTTAATATGTCAACAAGTGAAAGCTGAACATTAGTTACCATCGGGATTACTTCAACCGATCATGATACCTGAGTGGAAATGGGATCGAGTCACGATGGACTCCGTATCTGGGTTGCCAATGACACCGAGTAAGAAAGACGCAATCTGGGTTATTGTTGATAGATTGACGAAATAGGCCCATTTTATTCCGGTACGTACTGATTTCTTGTTGGATAAGTTAGCTAAGTTGTACATATCTCAGATCGTACAATTGCACGGAGTACCTATTTCTATTGTTTTGGATCGAGATCCGAGGTTTACATCGCGATTTCGGAAGAAACTGCAAGATGCTTTAGGTACTAAATTGCACTTTAGTACTGCTTTTCACCCTCATTCGGATGGTCAATTCGAACGTGTTATTCAAATACCCGAGGATATGCTGATATGTTGCGTTCCTGAGTTTGAGGGTACGTGGGAACGATACTTGCCTTTGATTGAATTTGCGTACAATAACAGCTTTCAATCGAGTATCAAAATGGCACCTTACGAAGCTTTGTATGGTCGTAAATGTCGTACACCTTTATATTGGACCGAGCTAAGTGAAAGCAAGATACACGGGGTTGATTTAATCAGAGAGACTGAGCAGAAAGTAAAAGTGATCCAAGAAAGTTTGAAAGCCACATCAGATCGTCAGAAATCATATGCAAATTTGAAACGTAAAGATATAAAGTTTCAAGTAGATGACCGAGTATTTTTGAAAAATCTCACCATGAAAGAAGATACTTAGATTCAGTCGTAAAGGAAAGCTGGGTCTGAGATTTATTGGACCGTACGAATTTATTGAGCGTATTGGGCAGGTTGCGTACAGACTTATGTTTCCATCTGAGTTAGATTAGATTCACAATGTTTTTCATGTATCAATGCTTCGACGATACAGATCCGATCCTTCTTATGTGATTAGCCCGTCAGAGATTGAGATTCAACCTGATTTGACTTATGAAGAAGAACCGATTCGTATCCTAGCTCGTGAAGTGAAAGAGTTACGAAATAAGAAAATCTCATTGGTTAAAGTAATGTGGCATAAGCATGGGGTTGAGGAAGCAACCTGGGAACTCGAAGATTCAATAAAAGAACACTACCCACATTTATTCATCGGTAAGATTTTCGGGGAAGAAAATCCCTTAAGGGGGGAGAGTTGTAACTGTCTAATTTTGACCCTAATCAGAAATAGTGGTTTCAGGACCACGAATCTGAGTCCGAAAAATATTTTAATATTATTATTCGTACTAATTATACATGATTGAGTATGTGTTAAAGTTTCGTAAGATAATTTGCTCATTTATGTGCTTAATTTAAGAAAAGGACTAAATTGCATAAGTGGTAAAAGTAGTCTTTTGCTTGACTGAGTGGCTTAATTGTCTTCTTATATATGTGGCGTTATGTTGTAAACTAGCCAAAAATTTAGACTAGTGGGCGGCAAAATGCATGAATTATGTCTTATCATATATATGTTTATATTATTTGTTAATAAAGACATTATTTTATAATAAAGTATAATAAAATACAATAAAAACAAACATGCAAATATTTTATCCATTATGTTCATCTTGTTGCTGAAACTAAAGAGAAAAGAAAGAAGCTTGAGCTCTCACATATTCGGCCTTTTGCAAGAAAAATTTAGATATGTTTTGGTTTTAGATTTTGATAATTTTTACATTTTTGAGATAGTTGCTTTGAGTTTTAGTAAGCCCATGTGTAAATTTTTGAAATGGTTGTGTTTTTCATGTGATGCAATTGAAGGGAGTTTGATGTTTTTGTTGATTAATGGTGAAATATTAGTTGTATGTGTTAGATTAACAAATGTGGTTCTTGAATTTTTGATGAAATTAGGTAATTTGGATTTAATTGAAAAAAAATAAATAAAATTTTTAGAGGTTGGAATGTGAAATAAATGAGTTGTATAGAGTTGTAATGGGACGATGGAAATTTGGCTCTAAAGAATGATGGCCAAATTTTGAGTATTTTGTGAGTTGTGTAATAGGTACTAAATTGTAAAAATTGTAAATGTCAGGGGTAAAATGGTAATTTGGAAAATTATGTGTTTTTGGATTAAATTGAATGAAAATATATTTGAATGAGCTTAATTTGAAATTATTTAGATCAAGAACGAAAAGAATCAGGATTGGATCGGGGAAAAGCAAAGTTAAACGAATAGCTGGGAAGCTTAATCCGTCGATTTCAGAGGTAAGTTTTGAGCAAATGGGTTGAATTGAATTTTAGTCTATAATGAGGTGCATTTGAAAAATAAAATAAGTATGTTATAATACTTAATGTCGAATGTGACTTTGAATTATTTAAAGGTTAGCTGAATATAAGGTTGGTATTATTTTTAGCTTTGATTTAATTGAGTTGAATGGTTATGCATAGTTGAGATATAGTTAAATGTGCAATTGTAATGGATGATGATTGAATGAATTAGGTGAGAGTGTATGATTATTGTCTATGGCCAAATGTGTTGGTGATTCATGGGAAGGATATTTTAGTTCGAACACGTACAATTATGGATGCTTATATGTTTAAAATGTGATTATTTATGTCTATATAAATGAAGGGAAGATTGGGATTGATGGCACTATGTGTGCGAGTTTATATACCGAGTAGTTTGTGTGCGAAATCGGTTGTCTGGCACTATGTGTGTGAGTTTATATACCGAGCACTGTGTGTGCGAAATCGGTTGTCTGGCACTACGTGTGCAAATATGTAAGTAATGGCACTAACCATGCGATACATTACTAGTGTAACACCCCAAACCCGTCTATGCATTGAGACTAGATTTGGTTTGTTACATGAATCGAGCTATCTTGAAATCTTCAATAAGTTGAAAACTACAATATTATTTTTATTTACGGGGTTTAATAAAAATCGGAAGAGTATTTTAATTTGATGAATATTAGAAAACATTTGTTGAAAAACATTATTAACATTGTATTATCAAAACCCTTAGGTAATTTGTTTAAGAGTTAACAATAATAAATATTTATAAAGGAATTTCATATATTTGAAAACCCAAATTTATTTTAATAAAAACATCATATAATCATAGCCCATATTTAAAAGTCCAAAATATAGTTTAAAACCAAACACACATAAAAATCCATAAATTATTTATAGAGGCCCTTATTACATTAACCCAAAATAGTAAAATACTTATTTAAAAAGTTCAGAGTTTAATAAACCCATATTTTGCAGTATGGCCTCCACGAAGTCATCCCCGGCCCAAGTCCACATCAATTTCCATTACCTGAGATGGAAAAATTTAAGGGGGTGAGTTACTTAGAACTCAGTGTATAACTCACTTACTTTGTTCACTGGGCCAGATTTTCAAATTATGGATTTGGGCCTTGAGCCCATAAGCAGAATTAACAACATGATTAATAACATAATAAATAGCATAATGAAAACATAATTAATATCATGCATGTAAAAATATGAATTTTTCCCTCCCAAACCTAATTCCATCCGCTACACACCCCCGTACCAACCATCACACCTGTGGGGATCAAGTCAACCCACCCCGCCATCACACCAATCATAGGCATTAAGCCAATTTATATTTTGTGGCATAGCCACCGAACTAGATTGTGACAAAGTCACCGAACTAGAGGCATTGAGCCAATTATTATTTTGTGGCAGAGCCACCGAACTAGAGGCAAATAGCCATTTATAACTTTTGTGGCAGAGCCACCGAACTAGAGGCAAAAAGCCATAATTTTGTGGCAGAGCCACCGAACTAGATTTTGGCAACAGGCCTTCTTCTCTTCATCATTTCCCAACCCATGCAATATGTATGCAATAGTAAATTATGGTCATACAATAATTTTATTAAAAGGCCCATTAACAAGAGTTAATATTTCCAAATCTTTATTAAGGCCCATAAATAACATTTTGGCCTAATTAACTATTTATCAACTAGGGCCCAAATTTACAATCTAGCAAGAGTTCGGCCCATTTATCGATCTAGCAAGTATTTTAGTCCGTTTAACAATTTAATAGAGTTTACGGCCCATTTATCGATCTAGCAGGGATTTCGGCCCAATTTATAATCAAGCAGATTTCGACCGATTATCAATCTAGCAGAGTTTTCGGCCCATTTATCGATCTAGCGAGATTTCGCCCAATTTACAATCAAATAGATTTCGCCCGATTATCAATCTAATGAGTTTTCGCCCATTTATCGATCTAGCATATTTTACGGCCCATTTTACTGAAACATACAACTTACATATTAACAAGTAATTTCTCGAGGCGTTTCGTAATTTTCATGATTTTAGTCGTTTTCATGTATTTTCGTGAAATATCGGTTGTTACGTTTCATACCGATCTAGTCATTTTTACGATTTTACTTCAATACCGAAATTGATATCCAACCCGAGAAAAAGTGTGAAGTTACACACCTCGATACTGAGAGTACTAATCCTTCTCGCTCCTCGACACCTAAAACATATTTCGATCCGTTAGAACACTATTTTGTCTAAAAAAATACATTATCGATATTAGATCCAAAACCTTACCCTCTTGATTTTGAATCACTTCGATTTTAGGTTTCTCCTCGTTTATTGGTTCGTTATACGTTGAGAATCCACCAACGTATAAAGGCTCGGAAGTTCGTACCACTTCAAATAATTGACTTCCTTCGAAGATGGTCCGTAACCCGATGGAAAATCCCGGACTGCCAAAACCGCTCTTCGTTTAAATGGGGGATTTACGGATCCGCCCCTCTTAATATGACTAAACACCGCCCTTTTCTTCCCTATTTTGAAAGTCTTCAAGATCAAAAGAACATTAATCCAATCTAAAATAATATCGAAATAATACTAAAGGTTTTAAGGATGTGATTTCCTTACCACAATAAATCGATTCCAACGTTTCTACGATTCTCTCGAACACTTGAGTTCCGATCTTCCGTTATTGCACTATATTATAACGAATAAAACGTTAATAGAATGAACGTTTATTTCGATCCAAATGGTCCTTCATGACACCATCAATATTCAGCCATATCACAATTAACTAATCGAAAACGAAAAAAAATCCCTTACCTATTTTCCACGGTCGAAAAGAAAGGATTGAGAATGGTGTTTGTGATTGATGAAGATTTCGGCTATGAAGAATCAAAGAAAAGAGAAAATAAATTCGGCTATAGGCACATTAGCATTCGGCCATGAGAGTGTAAATGGAGAAAATTTCGATTGAAAAGAAATAAAAATAAGAGAAAAGATGGTGATGATGTTATTTTGGTTTTCAAAAAGAAGAGAAGAAAAAGATGGTTTTAGGAGCTAGGTACATTCGGCAATGGTAAAAAGAAAAGAAAAAGAATGGTTTTTGGTATAGGTGATTTTGGCACTCAAAGAAAAGGCACAAAACAAATGCCAAAGCAATAAGCAAAAATGACCAAATGGTCAAAAGATTAGAGCTTTACCAAGGTTCAATTTCGGCCAAAGGAAAAAGTTGAGAAGAGGAATGCAAAATTTTGCACAAAGTTGCTAGGAATGACCAAAAAGAAACTTCAATTCTTAGCCAAACTATCACCAAAAATTCGGCTCCCCCTACAGTCCAAATTGCCATCCCTATGCATGGTCAAATGGCCATGATATTGTTTCCATAACTTTTCCTCGATATGTGCCCCATATCTTCATACTTTTCCTTAATTTCTTGATTCCCTTCCTTAAGTTAACAATTTCCTTAATCCTTTGATATGCTAACCAAAAATATCTTGGTCAACACTTACCATATATGCACTTGGTCGACACTTGCTATACATGTGCAGAAAATTAAAAATAAAAATTCATCTAGATGCTAAACAAGGGATTCGAACCTTCTACCTTATGCACTAACTCATGCGCCAACACCACTTTGCCATATACTCTTCTTATACTACACTTTGACACTTTAATTAACTTATGTGTCAATGCCACCTGCTCCACTTCAATAAATTTTAAAAACTAAAAATTATTCTATACCCAATAAATTCTAATTCTTCTTCAGGGCTATAATAAGCACTAATAATAAAAAAAAATTTCCTTTATAATCTAAACACCAAATCATGCAATATATCAATACTCAGATTTTTAGGGTGTTACAACTCTACCCTCCTTAAAGAAAATTTCGTCCTCGAAATTTACCTGATTGAAAGAGGTGAGGGTATTGTTGCCGAATTGCATCCTCAGGTTCCCACGTAGCTTCCTCCACTCCGTGGTTACGCCATAGAACTTTGACCAATGGCACGATTTTCTTTCTTAGCACTTTGACATCTCGGTCTAAGATTTCCACTGGTTCTTCTTCAAATGACAAATCTGAATTCAACTCCAATTCTTCTACCGGTATAATGTGTGAAGGATCCGATCTATAACGCCTCAACATGGAAACATGAAAAACATTATGAATTTGATCCAGTTTCGGAGGTAACTCAATCTGATAAGCCACTGGACCAACACGCTTCAGCACATGATAAGGTCCAATGCATCTAGGACTTAGCTTGCCCTTCCTTCCAAACACGAAGATCTTTTTCCAAGGAGAGACCTTCAAGAAAACTGATCCCCTACAAAGATACTCGATGTCCTTACGCTTGAGTGCGCATGACTTACATCTATCTGAGGCTTCTTTCAACCGTGCTCGAATAACTTTTACCTTATCCTCTGTTTCAGATATCAACTCAGGACCTAACACCTGTCGCTCGCCCAACTCAGTCCAACAAATAGGAGAATGACACTTACGACCATACAATGCCTCGTAAGGTGCCATCTGAATGCTAGGCGATAGGCATTGTTATCTGTGAATTACGCCAGGGTAGATAATCCTCCCAACTACCCACAAGTCGATTACACATCCTCTTAACATATCTTCTAATATCTGAATTACTCTCTTGATGACCATCGACCGAGGATGAAAAGTCGTCTTGAAATTCAACTTTGTCCCCAATGCTTCATGCGAGCTTTCGAATCGTGATGTAAATCGGGATCCACATGCGATATAATAGATCTGGTACCCCATGCAACCTCACAATTTCGATATCGTACAATTTCGCCAACCTGCGTTGAATAATCCGTCTGATGGCGGAAATGGCGATCATCGTCAAGCGATCAACAATTACCCATACGAATTTTTCTTAGTAGGTGTTAAAGGTAACCCACTAACAAAATCCATGGTTATCCGTTCCCATTTCCAAAGAGGAATCCTTACCGGTTGTAACAATCCAGACGGTAATTGAAGTTCTGCCTTCACTTGCTGACAAGTCAAACATTTTCCCACAAATTCTGAAATTTCACGCTTCAACCCTGGCCACCAATCATTCACGGAGATCTCGATACATCTTATTTCCTCCGGGATGCATAGCATAAGGGCTACTATGCGCCTCCCATAGAATCATTTGCCTCAGATCTGAGTCCTTAGGCATACATACTCTTCCTCGAAAGCACAACACACCTTCCGTGTTTATTCCAAAATCCTCGATTTCGATTTCACCATTTTCAACTTGCCAAGTAAAGGTCCCACTTCTCATCGATGTCCTGCTTTTCCTTGATTTGTTCCAGCCACAGAGGCTTCACTTGAAGTTCGCTAACAAACTACCATCCTCATCTGAGACTCAAATGGGCAAACAATGCTCTCAAATCGAATCTTGCCTTACGACTTAACGCATCAGCTACCACGTTAGCCTTTCGGGATGATATTCAATTGAGAAATCATAATCCTTTAATAATTCTACCCATATTCTTTGTCTCAAATTTAACTCCTTTTGGGTAAGGAGGTATTTAAGACTCTTGTGATCCGTGTAGATTATCGACTTCTCACCATAGAGATAGTGCCTCCAAATCTTTAAAGTAAAGACCACAGCAGCTAACTCCAAATCATGAGTAGGGTAGTTTACTTCGTGCGGTCTCAATTGACGAGAAGCATAGGCCACCACCTTTCCATTTTGCATCAACACACAACCCAGACCCGTGTGAGACGCATCACAATAAACAGTGAATTCTTTTCTAGCCTCCGGCTGAATCAAAACTGGAGCTTCCGTCAGGATCTTCTTCAATTTCTCGAAACTCTCTTGCTGCTTTTCAGTCCAATAATACGGAACTCCCTTCCGCAACAGTTTAGTTAGGGGTGCAGCAATCAACGAAAACCCCTCTACAAAACGTCTATAGTATCCAGCCAAACCCAAGAAACTCTGAATTTCAGCTACCGATGTTGGTGGTTTCCAATCCAGAATAGCCTTAATTTTCTGAGGATCCACCCTTATTCCTTCGGCTGATACCACATGACCAAGGAAAGTCACTTCCTTTAGCCAAAATTCGCATTTACTAAATTTGGCATACAGTTGCTTATCACGAAGTAGCTGTAATACTATCCGCAAATGCTTGTCATGCTCCTCCTCATTTCTCGAATAAACCAATATGTCATCTATGAACACTACCACAAACGGATCTAAATATGGTTGAAAGACTCGGTTCATCACGTCCATAAATGCGGCTGGTGCATTGGTTAATCCAAACGGCATCACTACAAACTCATAATGTACGTAGCGTGTCCGAAATGCCGTCTTATAAATGTTCGCTTCCTTCACCTTGAGTTGGTGATAACCCGACCTCAAATCAATTTTGGAGAAAACTGAAGCTCCTTTTAATTGATCAAACAGTCGTCAATTCTCGATAGAGGATATCGATTCTTGATCGTCAATTTATTCAATTGTCTCGTAGTCAATGGACATACGCATCGATCCATCCTTCTTCTTGATTTAACAAAGCTGGTGCTCCCCAAAGAGACACACTTGGTCGAATAAATCTCCGATCCAAATTCTTGAATTTGAGCTTTAAGCTCACCAACTCCTTGATGCCATTCTATAAGGAGCAATGGACCTTTGAGTCTGTCCCAAACAAAAGCTCAATGCCAAATTCTACTTCCGATCCGAGGTATACGGGAAGTTCTTGGAAATACGTCGAAATTCCTTCACCGTCCTCACATCATTCACAAATAACTCTTTGGCATCCAAAGCACGAGATAAAGGCTAGGAATGCTCCATATCCTTTCCAAACCAACTTCTCTGCCTTTAATGCAGATACCACATTTGCCAAGTAATTCCTTCGCTCACCAATCATTATGACTTCCTTATCATCCGAGGTTCTTACTGACATTCGTTTTTCAGCATAATCCAATTGCGCCCGATGGTTAACCAATCAATCCATGCCCAGAATGAGATCGAACTCGCCGAAAGGTAGTTCCATCAAGTTTGCTAAGAATACCTCCTCTTGAATTTTCAAGGGCACGTCTTTAAACATTTTATTAACAATTACCGACTGTCCTAAAGGACTAATTACTGTCATCTCACTATCGGTAATTTCAAATTCTAAATTCAGGTTTCTAGATATGGCGCTAGCAACATATGAATGGGTAGAGCCAATATCTATTAAAGCAATAACAGGTACATCGAAGATGAAGAACGTACTAGTTATCACATCTGGTGCATTGCCGTCCTCGTGGTGTCTAACTGCATAGACCAGTCCAGGCTGTCTTGCATCTACATTTCCTCTAGGACCATTGCCTCGACCCGGTGCACCTTGACCACGACCAACCCCATTACCACCGCGACCTGGTCCACGACCTCTCGGTGGCTGCTGATTACCTCTGGCCGGCTATGCATCATTATTACGAACTTCTTGAGTCGTATCCATACGTCGAGGGCAATTTTTGTACTGATGATCCATTGAACCGCATTTGTAACATGCGCCCGTTTTCCTCCAACACTCTCCAAAATGTCTTTTCCCACACTCGGTATAATCTCGACTTGATTATTTGCTACTGGGGTTCTACTTTGAACTGGTTCATCATTCCGAGGTCTCTTCGGAATCTCTTTGAAGAACCGGATTCGTGTCTCTCTCTTGTTTGAAATCTTTCTCGGTTCGCTGTTCAATTGTTAGCCTCTTGGCTATTTTGGCCTTCTCCACAAGAGTGGAAAAATTTCTAACTTCTTGTGGAGCAATCGAACCCTCGACTCATCATTAAGCCCATCCTCAAAGCGTACACATCGTTCATGATCATTGCTACAATTATCCGGGCATAGTGGCTCAGACGTAAAAACTCGACTTCATATGCTCCACCGTCTTACTTCCTTGGACAAGATTTAGAAATTCTTTTCTTGACGTCTACATAACTCGTCCAACGTATTTTCCTTAGAAGGCGACTTTAAAGAATTCCCAATTAATCGGTCTGCGACTTGGTGCCTTCACGACGATGAGCCACCAACGACACGCCTCATCTCTTAACAAGGATCTGACTCCTCTCAATTTTTGCTCAACAATGCATTCCATATCATCCATAATCCGTTCCACAGCTTCAAGCCAGTATTCAGCCACATTTGGAGCTATACCGGAGACTCCTCTAAAAACTTCTGCATTATTGGACTTAAGTCGTTCTAAAATTGACCCACCAGTTGTTGGCCCAATTCTAGTTCCAGCGACCCTTTCCAAGACTCGCAGCATTGCTTGAGTCAGTGCATTATCTTCTTCCATGTGATCGCGTGATCCCGTCTCACTCTCAATTGACGCAGGTGCATCCATTTCCAGCATATGATTTGGTGCTTCAGTCGTAGCACCTCGGCCTCTACCACGGCCACGTCTACCGCGTCCACGACCACGTCCTCTTGTGCTCATGATAGCTTGTTCGTTTTTATCTGATTACAAGTTTTATGAATCAGAAAATTTGTTTCGGTGTTTATTAACGATGTTTTATGAGATTTGAGATGTAAAGTTGTTTTTCGCAACATATCCTATAGTCTCAATCTCTACGATTTTTCACATCTAAAACTAGAAGTTCTAGAGTATTCCTATGATCATCATAGTAATTATTAAGCAATAAATACTTACTTGACTTGTTTCCGGATGCTTGTGGTGCCATACTGATCTTTAAATATAATTGAACGATTTCATACACAAATTATTTGTGAACCCAAACCATAGCCGAGTTTTTGAAACTGGCTCTGATACCATTAAATGTAACACCCCAAACCCGGTCTATGCATTGAGACTAGATTTGGTTTGTTACATGAATCGAGCTATCTTAAAATCTTCAATAAGTTGAAAACTACAATATTATTTTTATTTACGGGGTTTAATAAAAATCAGAAGAGTATTTTAATTTGATGAATATTAGAAAACATTAGTTGAAAAACATTATTAACATTGTATTATCAAAAACCCTTAGGTAATTTGTTTAAGAGTTAACAATAATAAAATATTTATAAAGGAATTTCATATATTTGAAAACCCAAATTTATTTTAATAAAAACATCATATAATCATAGCCCATATTTAAAAGTCCAAAATATAGTTTAAAACCAAACACACATAAAAATCCATAAATTATTTATAGAGGCCCTTATTACATTAACCCAAAATAGTAAAATACTTATTTAAAAAGTTCAGAGTTTAATAAACCCATATTTTGTAGTATGGCCTCCACGAAGCCATCCCCGGCCCAAGTCCACATCAATTTCCATTACCTGAGATGGAAAAATTTAAGGGGGTGAGTTACTTAGAACTCAGTGTATAACTCACTTACTTTGTTCACTGGGCCAGATTTTCAAATTATGAATTTGGGCCTTGAGCCCATAAGCAGAATTAACAACATGATTAATAACATAATAAATAGCATAATGAAAACATAATTAATATCATGCATGTAAAAATATGAATTTTTCCCTCCCAAACCTAATTCCATCCGCTACACACCCTCGTACCAACCATCACACCTGTGGGGATCAAGTCAACCCACCCCGCCATCACACCAATCATAGGCATTAAGCCACTTTATATTTTGTGGCGTAGCCACCAAACTAGATTGTGACAAAGTCACCGAACTAGAGACATTGAGCCAATTATTATTTTGTGGCGAGCCACCAACTAGAGGCAAATAGCCATTTATAACTTTTGTGGCGAGCCACCGAACTAGAGGCAAAAGCCATAATTTTGTGGCGAGCCACCGAACTAGATTTTGGCAGCAGCCTTCTTCTCTTCATCATTTCCCAACCCATGCAATATGTATGCAATAGTAAATTATGGTCATACAATAATTTTATTAAAAGGCCCATTAACAAGAGTTAATATTTCCAAATCTTTATTAAGGCCCATAAATAACAATTTGGCCTAATTAACTATTTATCAACTAGGGCCCAAATTTACGATCTAGCAAGAGTTCGGCCCATTTATCGATCTAGCAAGTATTTTAGTCCGTTTAACAATTTAATAGAGTTTACTGGCCATTTATCGATCTAGCGGATTTCGCCCAATTTATAATCAAGCAGATTTCGCCCTATTATCAATCTAGCGAGTTTTTGGCCCATTTATCGATCTAGCGAGATTTGCCTAATTTACAATCAAGCAGATTTCGACCGATTATCAATCTAATAGAGTTTTCGCCCATTTATCGATCTAGCATATTTTACTACCCATTTTACTGAAACATACAACTTACATATTAACAAGTAATTTCTCGAGGGCGTTTTCATAATTTTCACGATTTTAGTCGTTTTCATGTATTTTCGTCGAAATATCAGTTGTTACGTTTCATACCGATCTAGTCGTTTTTACGATTTTACTTCAATACCGAAATTGATATCCAACCCGAGAAAAAGTGTGAAGTTACACACCTCGATACTGAGAGTACTAATCCTTCTTGCTCCTCGACACCTAAAACATATTTCGATCCATTAGAACACTATTTTGTCTAAAAAAATACATTATCGATATTAGATCCAAAACCTTACCCTCTTGATTTTGAATCACTTTGATTTTAGGTTTCTCCTCGTTTATTGGTTCGTTATACGTTGAGAATCCACCAACGTATAAAGGCTCGGAAGTTCGTATCACTTCAAATAATTGACTTCCTTCGGAAGATGGTCCGCAACCCAGTGGAAAATCCCAGACTGCTGAAACCGCTCTTCGTTTAATTGGGGGATTTACGGATTCGCCCCTCTTAATATGACTAAACACCGTCCTTTTCTTCCCTATTTTGAAAGTCTTCAAGATCAAAAGAACATTAATCCAATCTAAAATAATATCGAAATAATACTAAAGGTTTTAAGGATGTGATTTCCTTACCACAATAAATCGATTCCAACGTTTCTACGATTCTCTCGAACAATTGAGTTCCGATCTTCCGTTATTGCACTATATTATAACGAATAAAATGTTAATAGAACGAACGTTTATTTCGATCCAAATGGTCCTTCATGACACCATCAATATTCGGCCATATCACTATTAACTAATCGAAAATGAAAAAGAATCCCTTACCTATTTTCCACGGTCGAAAAGAAAGGATTGAGAATGGTGTTTGTGATTGATGAAGATTTCGGCTATGAAGAATCAAAGAAAAGAGAAAATAAATTCGGCTATAGGCACATTAGTATTTGTCAATGAGAGTGTAAATGGAGAAAATTTCGATTGAAAAGAAATAAAAATAAGAGAAAATATGGTGATGATGTTATTTTGGTTTTCAAAAAGAAGAGAAGAAAAAGATGGTTTTAGGAGCTAGGTACATTCGGCAATGGTAAAAAGAAAAGAAAAAGAATGGTTTTTGGTATAGGTGATTTCGGCACTCAAAGAAAAGGCACAAAACAAATGCTAAAGCAATAAGCAAAAATGACCAAATGGTCAAAAGATTAGAGCTTTACCAAGGTTCAATTTCGGCCAAAGGAAAAAGTTGAGAAGAGGAATGCAAAATTTTGCACAAAGTTGCTAGGAATGACCAAAAGAAACTTCAATTCTTAGCCAAACTATCACCAAAATTGGCTCCCCTATAGTCCAAATTGCCGTCCCTATGCATGGTCAAATGGCCATGATATTGTTTCCATAACTTTTCCTTGATATGTGCCCCATATCTTCATACTTTTCCTTAATTTCTTGATTCCCTTCCTTAAGTTAACAATTTCCTTAATCCTTTGATATGCTAACCAAAAATATCTTGGTCAACACATACCATATATGCACTTGGCCGACACTTGCTATACATGTGCAGAAAATTAAAAATAAAAATTCATCTAGATGCTAAAAAGGATTGAACCTTCTCCTTATGCACTAACTCATGCGCCAACACCACTTTGCCATATACTCTTCTTATACTACACTTTGACACTTTAATTAACTTATGTGTCAATGCCACTGCCACTTCAATAAATTTTAAAACTAAAAATTATTCTATACCCAATAAATTCTAATTCTTCTTGAGGCTATAATAAGCACTAATAATAAAAAAAATTCCTTCATAATCTAAACACCAAATCATGCAATATATCAATACTCGATTTTAGGGTGTTACAACTAGTGAATGGCACTATGTGCACTTAATCAACGTAATTCACTAAGTGTGCGATACTTTACATGAATTTCAACATGCATGCGGGTTTATAGATTCTTCGAGGATATTAACGAGTGAATTTGGATAAATGAAATGAAATAAACAGGTATGTGGATTGAGGTAGTTGGGAAAGTTAGTACTATTAAGGTAAGTTATATTGGCTTATGATACTAAGGAAATGAAATGTGATTAATAATGTTTGAGTAGGTTTTGAGTTGAATAAATAATCTTTGAGTGTTAAATGAAGCCTAATAAGGAATGCATGAGTAATCGGTTTTGAGACTACTAAGTATGGTAGTTATTGAATGGTTATGTGATGTAAATTTATAATCATGAGTTCGTTGATGATCATGTTAGATTGATTTAATTTGTATAATGTATAAATGTACATTTTACCATTGCTCTTAACTTACTAAGCTATGTTAGCTTACTGTATGTGTTTATTTGACTATTTTATAGATTTTGAAGTCTAAGCTCGAGCTAGGGGATCATAATCAAAGTCAAACACACTATCATCTATTTTTAGTACCTTTTATTTAGTTGAACTTTTGGAACTATGGCATGTATAGGCTATGTCTTTTGGGTTGTGTTTGAATGGCATGTATAAATATATACATATATATATATATTTATAAATATATGCCATGTGAAAATGGCTATGCTTCTTTGTTTTTGGTTTGAACATGTTTAATTATGGAATTTCAATTTGAGTATATTAGTATATACATTAAATGCCTAGCTTGGAAGTTATTTCATAATATGTATATGTGAATTTTGAGTTTTTGAAATTGGTTGAATATGGTATATAAGACATTGGGTTGATAAAAATATTTTTTTTCATAATTATTTGAATGTACCAACGTGATTAGACATGAATGAAATAGGTCACATTTTGTGTATGTGTTTATCAAAGCTGATACATTAATGAGCAAATTGATGTGTACTCATTTGTAGATATTCGGCCATGGCTTTGTTTTAGTTTAGAGCTTAAATTTTCCATTGTAACACCCCAAACTTGGTCCAAACACTACGACCGAATATGGCCTACCACAGAAAAGAAAATGTTTGGAAACCGATTTGTTTTAGAAAAAAAAGACTGTTGTAAGATTTTTGAGAAAACGTCGATGTATTTTGTATCATGTAAAACATGTTGAAACTTGGTTTGGAGAAACTTAGTTGTCATATTGTTACTCTGTATTAATTACTTAGTCTTTGTATACAAAAAAAACAAGTATTTATTTAGCTTTTGAAAACATCCATTTCATTGCTTAATCAACATATTAAATAGAAAATTTAAAATCAACTAAATAAAAGAACCCAAAAAAAACTTAAGCGTCCTTATTACAGAACTGAAAACCAAAAGTTAATAAAATAGCTAAGTCCTAATGGAAAACTTTGAAATAAACCAAATGTTGTGCATGGCCACCTCGAGTCCGCTCTGGCTCCATATCCACGATCTAGGTCTGATCTGCAAAATGTAACGGAAGGGGTGAGTCGTCTAGACTCAGTGTACAAATCCCTATCCCAACAGAAGTTATGCTCTTACACAAATTCATACACTAATATGCAAGTCATGCAACCCATCCAACCTAAGCATCCATCTGGGTCTCCCAAGTCTACCCCTTGTGGTACCAAACCACTGGTGGTGCCAAACCACTGGTAAAGGAAGTTACAAAAATATCATATGTGGTACCAAACCACTGGTAACCGAAGTTACAAAAATATCATATGTGGTACCAAACCACTTTGGTGGTGCCAAACCACCGAGACTTAGTCACAAGTTTTAATATGTGGGGCCAACCCAATCGTGATACAAATCATTGGTGACGATCGATAAATCATACTCCCCTCTCATCACCCATAACACATATTTATAGTAACAATATCGGTATGAGCATGCTTAACATATGAAAATCATGCATACAAAATATCATGCTCTCATAGATCACAATCAATGCGAGAAATAGTAATAACTTACCCGGCATCCTCGCTTTTACCCACAAGGTTAATTTAGTAACCATTGTTGTCATTCTGGCTTTTAACAACACACAACATTTACATATTAAGTATAGAAAGTGTGTAAGAGTTACACACCTCATATAACGCTTTTACTGCTTCTACGCTATTGTCACTCGACACTACCACTATCGGCCTCACGATCTACTTAGATGTCGGCCCACACCCAAAGGCCAATCTCGCACTCCGACATCGATCGTTTCTTATACTTTGGCGTTGGGTTTACGATCCAACCCCTACTGCTTGACTATTAATATTGTCCATGATAACTCCTTGGTCACTAAACCAATCAACCCAATAAGATCTAATAAATAAACATAGTGTTTAAACGAAACCGTTACCTAGCTTTCAGATCCCGAAAGTCTTTACGAAAACGTCACCACCAACCTACCTACATTCGGCCAACACCCATATATTAAATCAATCCCTGAAACACAACCAATTGAGTACCATAACACATTCAGCCAAAGGGGAAAGAACAAGAAAGGCCATTCGGTCGAACCTACCACCACCTACCTTTGGTTTTTTCACCAAATCGGCACATCTGACTATAGCAAGACAGGATTCGGCTTCTAGGGGCAGAGAGTGAAATCGATAGGGCCTTTGGAACAAACAATTCGGATTAGAACTTGATAAAAATAGAGAAATCGAAGAGAAGCAAAATCCCAAAACTTACCAGATTAAAGAGGAGTATTCACTTATGGTGCACCTTTGGGAAAAACAACCCACTCTTGTAGATTCGCTATGGAGGAAAATGATAGGGACCAGGTATTCACGTTGAAAGAAAAGACCAAGAGAAAAGAAAGTGTTTGAGAGTGGCACAAAGAAAATTTGAGACAAAAGGAGGAGAGGATTTTCACTAGCAGAGTAGGTAAGAAAGATTAGAAAAGAAAAAGATGAAAGAAAGATGAACACTTTGGCTTACAAAATTGGCTACACATGCACACACCTCGAGTTGGAGTTTGACCAACTCTCCCTCTCTGATAGCCTTTATCCCTTATCCCATGCATCTATTATCACATCCCTTATCTTATCTTTAGAAGAGCCCACCTTAAAACCACCTCTTCCCCCTTAATTGTCAGCTTTTAACACTTAAAATAAAAGAAATAAAGCTCCTAAAATGTAGCCTCTATGCCATCCACCCCTTCCCCCTTGAAGTGCCAAAATTTGACCCATCAATTTGGGCCCCAAGCGGCCACACCAGGCCCAAACTCCTCCCTCTTGTGACGCCACCCTCATGTCCACTTAAAGTACCTCCAAATTTTGGGCCACAAGCCCAGCTTGCTACTAAACATAATAATTTACAAATAAATTACTACTAACACTATTTTTAATCAATTTAACCCAGATTTAAGCCAACCACAGGCCCAATACACACATCAAAGCCTTTAACCTACTAACTTATCCATGCAACATACCAAAAGTACAGACCCACCAAAACTAGGATATTACGGTTCTACCCCTTAAAAATAAATTTGACCTCAAAATTTACTCCGGTCAAAAGAGTTGAGGGTATTGTTGTCAGATAAAATCTTACGGCTCCCATGTCGCTTCCTCGATCCATGGTTACGCCATAATACCTTCACCAAAGGAACTGATTTTCACGTAAAACCTTAACATCCCGATCCGAATCAGACCGGTTCCGCTTAAAAGACAAGTATGGGCTCACCTCAATCTCCCCTCTTGGCACAACATGCGACGGATCCGAGCGATAGTGTCTAAGCATAGAAACATGAAACACATCATGGATTTGACTCAACTCGTGGCAACTCAAGTGGTAAGCCACCGGTCCTACTCGCTTAACACCGATAAGGCCCGATAAACCTAGGGCTCAACTTGCCTTTCCTAGAACCTCGAACCTTCTTCCACGGTGACACCTTTAAGAAAACCTTGTCACCTTCTGTAAACTCTATATCCTTTCATTTAAGATCGGCATAAGACCTTTGCCTGTCTGCCGCTTCTTTCAACCGAGCTCGAATCACTTTCACCTTATCATCTGTCTCAGCAACCAACTCCAAACCCAACAACTACCGCTCCCTCAACTCCGTCCAACATGTAGGGGTACGACACTTCCAACCATATAATGCTTCGTATGGTGCCATCGAATACTTGCCCGATAACTATTGTTATATGCAAATTCTACCAACGGTAAGAATTCTTCCAACTGCCTTTGAAATCCAAGACACAACCCCTTAGCATGTCCTCCAAAACTTGAATCACCCTCTCCGAGTGTCCATCTGACAGGGGATGAAATGCCGTACTGAAATCCAATCTTGTGCCTAGTGCCTGGTGCAAAGCCTTCCAGAACCTTGACGTAAATTTAGGGTCTCAGTCTGAAATAATCGACACTGGCACCCTGTGTAACCTCACAATCTCCGCTACATATAGTCTTGCTAACATCTCAAGAGAATAATCCATACGTACAGGTACGAAATGAGCAGACTTCGTTAGACGGTCCACAATCACCCAAATTGAATCCTTCTTGGTAGGCGTAAGGGGTAGCTCACTCACAAAATCCATTGTAATCCTTTCCCACTTCCATTGTGGAATTTTAATTGGTTGCAACAGACCTGACGGCAACTGATGTTCAGCCTTGACTTGCTGACATGTCAGACACTTACCCACAGATTTTGTTACCTCCCACTTAAGTCCTGGCCACCAAAACAACTCCTGCAAATCCTGGTACATCTTACTACCTCCCGAATGCATAGCATATGGACTGCTATGTTCCTCCTGCAAAATCTTCTACCTTAACTCCACATCTTTAGGCATACACACTTTTCCTCAAAAACATAACACTCCATCGCCGCTCAGACTATACCCCTCCAGTCCATCATTCTGCACTTATAACCTTCGTGCGCTTAAAAATTCATCCACCAATTGTTTTTCCTTAACGTCGTTAATCCATGTTGGCTTCACTTGCAATTCCATTAACAGGCTTCCATCATCATACAGACTAAGGTGAGCAAACATGGCTCTTAACTCTGCCACCACCTTACGACTCAAGGCGTCCGCTACCACATTAGCCTTTCCCGAGTGGTACTCAATCGAGCAGTCATAGTCCTTTGACAGCTCAATCCACCTTCTCTGTCTCAAATTTAACTCCTTCTGTGTAAGAAGGTACTTCAAACTCTTGTGGTCCGTATACACGATAGACTTTTCTCTATACAAGTAATGTCACCAAATTTGTAGGCAAAAACCATCTGCAGCCCAATTCCAGATCATGCATCTGGTAGTTTACTTCGTGAGGTCTTAATCTGAGAAGCATACGCTACTACTTTCCCTCTTGCATCAAGACACATCCCAATCCTGTATGGAACACATCATAATAAACCGTAAACTCCTTCCCTCCTCGATTGAATTAACAATCAAGCTTCCGTCAAAATCCTTTTCAACTTCTCAAAACTTTCCTGTTGCTTATCCGACCACACAAACGAACCCTTTCTCAAAGAACTTGGTTAATGGTGCCGCAATCAAAGAAAACCCTTCCACAAACCTTCGTTAATACCTTGCTAAACCCAAAAAACTCCGAATCTCTGCCACAGACTTCGGTGGCTTCCAATCCAAAACTGCCTCAATCTTTTGAGGGTCCACTCTAATCCCCTCTGCTGACACCACATGAACCAAAAAGGTAACTTCCTTCAACCAGAACTCACACTTACTAAACTTGGCGTATAACTGCTTCTCCCTAAGAATCTACAACACCACTCGCAAATGCTCATCATGCTCCTCCTCCGATTTTGAGTACACTAAAATATCATCTATAAATATTACCACAAACCGATCCAAATATAGCTGAAACATCCGGTTCATCATATCCATAAACGCTGTTGGTACGATCGTCAACCTGAACGGCATTACCAAAAATTCATAGTGCCCATATCGAGTACGAAACGTCGTCTTATGGATATCTGCCTCTTTTACCTTAAGTTGGTGATACCCCGATCTCAAATCTATCTTGGAAAAGACTGATGCTCCCCTAAGCTGGTCGAACAGGTCATCTATCCTAGGCAAAAGATACTTGTTTTTAATCATCAATTTATTCAACTAACGATAGTCTATGCACATCCGCATTAACCCGTCCTTCTTCTTAACAAAAAGCACAGGCTCTCCCCAAGGTGAAACACTTGGCCGGATAAAACCCCGGTCCAGGAACTCCTAAATTTGTGCTTTCAACTCCACCAATTCCTTTGGCACCATCCTATATGAAGCAATTGACACTAGCGTAGTTCTCGGTAGAAGGTCTATACTGAACTCTACTTCTCGATTTGGGGGCAAACCCGAAAGCTCTTCCGGAAAGACATCAATAAACTCATCCATTGTTCGAACACTTCCTATAGCCGGTTCCTTACCTTCCAAAGCTCAAACATAAACTAAAAATGCCTCACATCCTTTCCTTACCATCTTCTCTGCTTTCAGCACGGACACCGCTTTAGATAGGTAATTCCTTCTCTTACCTATCATTACCACCCGTCTGATCCTGAAACTCAACTTCCGCCGTTAGCAGATTTGGCATCACATTTTCGAACCCATGGCCAGACCCTGCTGGCTCCGACAAGGCCATCCTACCCCTACCCCAGCCACGCGGTGGACGTCCTCGACCTCTTGTGCTCATCTCCTCATTCGTGTTTATCTGGTTAAGAATTTTATGAATTATTATCTATTTTCACTATTTATCCACGAACAATTTTATGAAAATAGTTTTTAAAGTGATTCTTTCGAATTCGAATCTATCTAAAGTTTCAATTTCAAGCTTATTCTCCTAGTTCTAAGTATATTCATCACACAAACAATATCCACAGACCACATTCCATGAACAGGGGTATTTTCGTCATTTCACTATCGGGGGTATTTTCATAATTTTAACCTACAGGGGTATTTTCGTAAATTTCCAAAATAAAGTTTCGGGTGAATTTTTCAAAATAAGGGTGTTTTGGTAATTTTGTGAAGCAGGGGTATTTTGGTAATTTTACAACTCAGAGGGTATTTCGGTAACTTTATAAGTTAGGGGTAATTTGGAAATTTTACAAACCAGGGGTACTTTAGTCATTTTCCAAATCTAAGGTAGTTTTCACAAATCCAGGGGTAATTTGGTAATTTTAAAACTAGGGTTTTTACAAAACAAGGTGGCTGGTCCCTTTCGAGTTTTAATTATCAGATTTAGCCTGTGAACAAGTCCTCATGGTTAGGGTAAACAGTCACTATGCACCAGGTAGGATTCGAGCAAAGAGGAGGTGAGTCACTGGGACTGTTTAAATACCAAGCTCTCCCTGAATCCAATCCTTGACATGCGTATGGCTGTTGCCACACCCTAACTCAGCGACTTACTCCCAAGTTTGTTCAATTATGTTTAAATCTTATTTAATTAAGAAGTTGTATAACTAGCCCTATGGTCTATTAGTATTATTATTCTTAACTATGTCTAAAGCCCACAAAGCCCAACATATATATCACAACAAGAGTTAGGGTACTTACCTGGGTGGATCGGTGCAGGAGTCTCAGGTGCCATGCTTTCCGAAAAAATGATCATTTCACAAACTTTTAAAACACATTTTGGGCCCTAAGCCCACAACCAAGCTTTTGAATCGGCTCGATACAAAATGTAACACATAAACCCGGTCCAAACACTACAACCGAATCATGCGTGCACGTAAAAGAAAACATTTGGAACCGATATGTTTTAGAAAAAACCATTGTAAGATTTTTGAGAAAACGTCGATGTTTCTTTTATCGTAAAACATGTTGAAACTTGGTTTGGAGAAACTTAGTTGTCATATTGTTACTTCAGATTAATTACTTAGTCTTTGTATACAAAAAAACAAGTATTTATTTAGCTTTTGAAAACATCCATTTTATAGCTTATTCAACATATTAAATAGAAAATTTAAAATCAACTAAATAAAAGAATCGAAATAAAACTTAAGCGGCCTTATTACGTAACCGAAAACCAAAATTTAATAAAATAGCTAAGTGCGAATGGACAACTTTGAAATAAACCAAATGTGTCCATGGCCACCTCGAGTCCGCTCTGGCTCCATATCCACGATCTACGCCTGATCTATAAAATGTAACTAAGGGTGAGTCGTCTAGACTCATGTACAAATCCCCATCCCAATGAAAGTTATGCTCTTACACAAATTCATACACTAATATGCAAGTCATGCAACCCATCCAACCTAAGCATCTATCCGGTCTCCCAAATCTACCCTTGTGGTACCAAACCCTTTGGTGGTGTCAAACCACCGTAACCGGTTACAAAAATATCATATATGGTACCAAACCACCGGTGGTGCCAAACCACCGAGACTTAGTCACAATTTTTAATATGTGGGGCCAACCCATCATGTGATACCAAATCACCGGTGACGATCGATAAATTATACTCCCTCCTCTCATCACCCATAACACATATTTATGGTAACAATATCGGTATGAGCATGCTTAACATACGAAAATCATGCATACAAAATATCATGCTATCATAGATCACAATCAACGAGAAAATAGTAACAACTTATCCAAGATCCTCCCTTTTACCCACAGGGGTAATTTAGTAACCATTGTCGTCATTCGCTTTTAACAACACACAACATTTACATATTATATAGAAAGTGTAAGAGTTACACACGGTTTTCGTACTAATGCTTTTATCGCTTCTACGCCATCACATACTCGACACTACCACTATCAGCCTACGATCTACTTTCGATGTCGGCCCACACTCCAAAGGCCAATCTCGCACTCCCGATACTAATTGTTTCTTGTACTTTAGCATTGGGTTTACAGATCCAACCCCTACTACTTGACTGTTAATATTGTCCATGATAACTCCTTGATTACTAAACCAATCAACCCTATGAGATCTAATAAATAAACACAGTGTTTAAACGAAACCCTTACCTAGCTTTAGGATCCCGAAAGTCTTTACGAAAACGTCACCACCAACCCACCTACATTCGACCAACACCCATATATTAAATCAATCCCTGAAATGCAACCAATTGAGTACCATAACACATTCGACCAAAGGGGAAAGAACAAGAAAGGCCATTCGGTCGAACCTACCACCACCTACCTTCAATTTTTTCACCAAATTGACACCTCTGACTATAGCAAGACAGGATTCGGCTTCTAGGGGTAGAGAGTGAAATCGACAGGGCCTTTGGAACAAACGATTTGGATTAGAACTTGATAAAAATAAAAAAATCGTAAAGAAGTAAAATCTCGAAACTCACCAGATTAGAGAGGAGTATTCAGCTTATGGTGGACCTTCGAGAAAAAGAACCCACTATTGTAGATTCGGCTATGGAGGAAAATGATGGGGATCAGGGTATTCGGCTTTGAAAGAAAAGACTGAAGAGAAAAAGAAAGTGTTGGAGAGTGGCAAGAAAGAAAATTTGAGACAATAGGAGGAGAGGATTTTCACTAGCGAGTAGGTGAGAAAGATTAGAAAAGAAAAGATGAAAGAAAGATGAACACTTTAGCTTACAAAATTTGGCTACACATGCACACACCTCAGAGTTGGAGTTTCGGCCAACTCTCCCCTCTCCTAATAGCCTTTATCCTTTATCTCATCCATCTATTATCACATCCCTTATCTTACCTTTAGAAGGGCCCACCTTAAAACCACCTCTTCCCCCTTAATTATTAGTTTTTAACACTTAAAATAAAAGAAATAAAGCTCCTAAAATTTAACCTCTATGCCGTCCACCCCTTCCCCCTTGAAGTGCCAAAATTTGACCCATCAATTTGGGCCCCAAGCGGCCACGCCAGAACTCCTCCCCCTTGTGACGCCACCCTCATGTCCACTTAAACCACCTCCAAATTTTGGGCCACATGCCCAGCTTACTACTAAACATAATAATTTACAAATAAATTACTACTAGCACTATTTTTAATCAATTTAACCCAGATTTAAGCCCAACCCTGAGCCCAATACACACCTCAAAGGCTTTAACCTACTAACTTATCCATGCAACATACCAAAAGCACAGACCCACCAAAATCAGGATATTACATCCATTGAGTGCTATAATATGTTCGGCCATGAGAAATAAATGGCTAAATCATTGATGTAATATTTAGCGAAGGTGTGCTTATGATGGAATATATTTATGTAATGAACTTTGCCGAATGTGACAAGAAATTATGAGATAAATGAGTAGATTTGAAATTTATATATATGGTATAATCGAATGAGGGATAAGTATATAGGTCAATGTTATAATTGTTTGTGGTATAGAAATGAGGAATGAACATGTTCGAAAGTGATGTATATGTTCAGATTGATATATGTTTAAATGTGTTGTTGATAATAAAAATGAAATAAATGAACAAATACCATTTGTCTATTCAAATTTTCTTTAAAATGACCAAATGAATAGTATTTTTTATTTGAATTGAATTACTTATTTTAAATAATGCAAATGATATTATTTTGAGATGACTTGCTCATTTGTGATTTTATTATTTAAGGATTAAGATTCATGTGAATGGACGGACATTGTGGTTAGTTGAGCAATACCTCGTAACCCTAATCTGGCGACGAATACAGGTTAGGGATGTTACATTTGATTGGTATCAGAGCTATAGTTTAGTCGATTCTCGGACTAACGTAGCGTGTGTCGGGTCTAGCTATACATGCCATATTTTATAATGTGATAGTGTGATGGCTTCTGATAGTGGAATGTGTTTTCTTCTTTCGCATAGTAAATGGATCCTGATCCCGAGCAAGCTATAGCTGACGATGTCGAGAGTGTGGACCGCGTCGGATGAATCTCGACCAGCTGCGAGTAATCTTGATGAGGGGGCTAAACAAGCCGTCTATAGTATGATGAATGATTGGTTCAATCAATATATTCGGTCCAATCCAGCTGTTCAACAACCTCTAAATCTGAATACTCCCCTTGTAGTACCGGTGGTACCCCCGATCATTAATCCTGAGAGGGAAAGCAAGCCTCCAGTTGATCGAATTAGAAAACACGGGGCTCAAGAGTTTAGAGCCAAAGATAATGATGATGCTTAGCAAGCTAAATTTTGGCTCGATAATACCATTTGTGTCTTTGATAAGCTATCGTGCACACCTGATGAGTGCCTGAAGTGCGCCATATCTTTATTACGAGATTCTGCCTATTATTGGTAGAATACTCTCGTATCGGTTGTTCCAAAGGAATGAGTTACCTGGGACTTCTTTCAGACGGAGTTTCATAAGAAATACATCAGTCAGCAATTTATAGACTCCAAACTCAAGGAATTTCTTAAGCTTAAACAGGGTCGTATGACTGTATCTGAGTACGAGTGCAAGTTTGTGAGACTTAGTCGCTATGCTCGCGAGTGTGTTTCATCTGAGACTGCTATGTATCGAATATTTAAAGAAGGGCTAAACGAAGATATAAAACTACTGGTTGGCATACTTGAAATAAATGAGTCCGTAGTACTTGTTGAACGAGCTCGTAAAGTCGAAGAGCTGGGGAAAGAAAAACGAAAAGCCAAGTTTGAAGCTAGAGACTTCCAAAAGAGATCTGCGGGTAAATTTCCTCAAACGTCAACAAAAAAATTCAAGAATGATAGTAGTCGATTTAAAGCTAACACAGGGATCTCTATACGAGAACAACCACCAGTGAGTTCACGGGCTACCTTGATTGCTAGTGTTGGCAATACCCGACCGAATAAGCCCGAGTGTCAACAATGTGATAGATGGAATTTTGGTGAATGTTGGGATAAATCTAACAATCGCACTTGCTACAAGTGTGGCTCGCAAGATCATTTTATTCAGGATTGCCTAGAGACAGCTGAAAAGTGTATTGCTCAGAGTGTGAGACCGAGCAGTACTACAGCTAGAGGTAGACCATCTTGTAATGTGGGAGGTAAGAGCAGCACTCAGAGAGGGACTTCAGATGCGGCTATTTGATCAGAGGCTCATGCACTAGCTAGAGCTTAAGCCATTCGTGCCAGAGAGTAGGCTTCATCCCCAGATGTCATCACCAGCATATTCACTCTCTTTGATACTAGTGTAATTGCTCTGATTGGTCCTAGTTCAACTCATTATTATGTGTGTGAAACATTAGTATCCAGTAAGACTATGCCGACTGAGTCTACTGAGTTTGTGATTCAGGTTTTGAACCCTCTGGGTGGGTATGTGCTAGTTGATAGAGTGTGCAAGAATTGCCCTTTAATGATTCGAGACTTATGTTTCCCGGCCGATCTGATATTGCTACCATTTGATGAGTTCGATATTATCCTCGGTATGGATTGGTTAACCGTATACGATGTAGTAGTGAATTACAAATGAAAGACTATTGATTTGAGGTGTCAGAATAACGAGATAATTCAAATTGAATCTGCGGATTTGAATGGGCTACCAGCTGTGATATCTTCGATGTTAGCTCGACAATATTTGAGAAAGGGTTGCGAAGCTTATCTTGCGTATGTGATTGATAGCAAAGTAACCGAAAAGAAGATTGAATTTGTACCGGTTGTTTGTGAGTATTCGGATGTGTTCCCAGAGGAATTTTCGGGATTGCCACATGTTTGGGAGGTAGAGTTTAGGATTGAGCTAGTGCCAGGGACGACTCCGATATCAATAGCTCCGTATAGAATGGCACCGAGCGAATTAAAAGAGTTGAAAATGTAGTTACAAGAATTAATGGATAGAGGTTTTGCCCGATCGAGTTTTTCTCTTTGGGTTGCGTCGGTCCTATTTGTGAAAAAGAAAGAAGGAACTTTGAGAATATGCATCGATTACCGACAACTTAATAAAGTAACTATAAAGAAAAAATATCCGTTGCCACGTATCAAAGATTTATTTGATCAGCTTAAGGGAGCTTCGATATTTTTGAAAATCGATCTGAGGTCAGGTTTTTATCAGCTGCAAGTGAGAGATTCGGATGTACTAAAGACTACTTTTCAGACGAGATACGGCCATTACGAGTTTTTAATGATGCTATTCAGACTCACTAATGCCCCTGTTATTTTTATAGATCTGATGAATCGGGTATTCAGACCGTCTCTAGATTAGTTTTTGATTGTAATCATAGATGACATATTGATCTATTCGCGTGATAAAATCGAGCATGTGGAGCACTTGAGACTAGTGTTACAGATTTTGCGTGATAAGCAGTTGTACGTGAAATTCAGCAAATGTGAGCTTTGGTTGAATGAAGTTAGCTTCGTAGGGCATGTTGTTTCAGCATTGGGCATTCGGGTTGACCAGAGTAAAGTTTCGGCTATACTTGATGGAAACCTCCGCGGAATGTTTCTAAAGTTCAGAGTTTTCTGGGACTTGCCGGATACTATAGATGCTTCGTGAAAGGGTTTTCTATGATTGCAGTCCCGATGAAAAAAGCTATTACAGAAAGACTTTCAATTCGAGTGGTTCGAAAGATGTCAGAAGAGTTTTGATCAGCTAAAAACCTTGCTAACGGAAGCTCCAGAGCTTGTTCAGCTAGAATCGGGAAAGAGTTTATTATCTTCAGCGATGCATCTTTAAATGGTTTGGGCTGTGCTTTGATGCAAGAGGGTAAAGTCGTAGCCTACGCCTCGAGACAGTTGAAGCTACATGAAAAGAATTATCCGACTCACGATCTTGAATTGGCTACCATAGATTTTGCTTTGAAAATATGGCGTCACTATCTATTCGGTGAGAAATGTCATGTTTACTCTGATCATAAGAGTCTAAAATATTTAATGACTCAGAAGGATCTAAATTTGAGACAGCAACGATGGTTGGAACTGTTAAAGGACTATGAGCATGTGATTGATTATCACCCGGGGAAGGCTAATGTGGTCGGTGATGCACTTAGCCGAAAGTCACTATTTTCTCTATGTCCAATGAATGTGGATATAGCTATGACTGATGATGGTGTGATTATTTCAGAATTGAAAGTGAGACCACTATCTATACAACAGATCCGCGAAGCTCAAGAGGTTGATAATGACTTAATAGCAAAAAGGAGTCAATGTGGCTCAAGTACTGATTCAGATTTTTAGCTAAATGCTGAGTGATGTCTACGATTTAAGAATCAAATATGTGTTCATAAGAACCATGAGTTGATTCTAATGATTTTTGTTGAAGCTCATAATAGTAAATTGTTGATTCATTCGGGTAGTACGAAGATGTATAACGACCTCAGACAACATTACTGGTGGTAAGGTATGAAACGAGATATTTCAGACTATGTGTCAAAGTGTTTAATATGTCAACAAGTGAAAGCCAAACATCAGTTACCATCGGGATTACTTCAACCGATCATGATACCTGAGTGGAAATGGGATCGAGTCACGATGGACTCCGTATCTGGGTTACCGATGACACTTAGTAAAAAAGACGCAATCTGGGTTATTGTTGATAGATTGATGAAATCGGCCCATTTTATTCCGGTACGTACAGATTTCTTGTTGGACAAGTTAGCTGAGTTGTACATATCTTAGATCGTACGATTGCACGGAGTACCTATTTCTATTGTTACAGATAGAGATCCGAGGTTTACATCACAGTTTTGGAAGAAACTACAAGTTTCTTTAGGTACTAAATTGCACTTTAGTACTGCTTTTCACCATTATTCGGATGGTCAATCCGAACGTGTTATTCAAATACTCGAGGATATGCTGATATGTTGCGTTCCTGAGTTTGAGGGTACGTGGGAACGATACTTACCTTTGATTGAATTTGCGTACAATAACAACTTTCAATCGAGTATCAAAATGGCACCTTACGAAGCTTTGTACGGTCGTAAATGTCGTACACCTCTATATTGGACCGAGCTAAGTGAAAGCAAGAAACACGGGGTTGATTTAATCAGAGAGACTGAGCAGAAAGTAAAAGTGATCCGAGAAAGTTTGAGAGCCGCATCAGATCATCAGAAATCATATGCAGATTTGAAACATAAAGATATAGAGTTTCAAGTGGGTGACCAAGTATTTTTGAAAGTCTCACCATGGAAGAAGATACTTAGATTCAGTCGTAAAGGAAAGCTGAGTCTGAGATTTATTGGACCGTACGAAATTATTGAGCGTACTGGGCCAGTTTCGTACAGACTTTTGTTGCCATTTGAGTTAGATTAGATTCACAATGTTTTTCATGTATCAATGCTTCGACGATACAGATCCGATCCTTCTTATGTGATTAGCCCATCAGAGATTAAGATTCAACCTAATTTGACTTACGAAGAAGAACCGATTCGTATCCTTGCTCGTGAAGTGAAAGAGTTACGAAATAAGAAAATCTCATTGGTTAAAGTAATGTGGCATAAGCATGGGGTTGAGGAAGCAACCTGGGAACTCGAAGATTCAATGAAAGAATGCTACCCACATTTATTCATAGGTAAGATTTTCGGGGACGAAAATCCCTTAAGGGGGAGAGTTGTAACTGTCTAATTTTGACCCTAATCAGAAATAGTGGTTTCGGGACCATGAATCCTAGTCCAAAAAATATTTTAATATTATTATTCGTGGTAATTATACATGATTGAGTATGTGTTAAAGTTTTGTAAGATAATTTTCTCATTTATGTGCTTAATTTAAGAAAAGGACTAAATTGCATAAGTGGTAAAAGTAGTCTTTTGCTTGATTGAGTGGCTTAATTGATGTGTCTTCTTATATATGTGGCCTTATGTTGTAAATTAGCCAAAAATTTAGACGAGTGGATGGCAACATGCATGAATTATGTCTTATCATATATATGTTTATATTATTTGTTAATAAAGACATTAATTTATAATAAAGTATAATAAAATACATTAAAAATAAACATGCAAATATTTTATCCATTATGTTCATCTTGTTGCCGAAACTAAAGAGAAAAGAAAGAAGCTTGAGCTCTCACATATTCGGCCTTTTGCAAGCAAAATTTAGATATGTTTTGGTTTTAGATTTTGATAATTTTTACATTTTTGAGATAGTTGCTTTGAGTTTTAGAAAGCCCATGTGTAAATTTTTGAAATGGTTGTGTTTTTCATGTGATGCCATTGAAGGGAGATTGATGTTTTTGTTGATTAATGGTGAAACATTAGTTGTAGGTGTTAGATTAACAAATGTGGTTCTTGAGTTTTTGATAAAATTAGGTAATTTGGATTTAATTGAAAAAAAAATTTAGAGGTTGGAATGTGAAATAAATGAGTTGTATAGACTTGTAATGGGAGGATGGAAATTCGGCTCTAAAGAATGATGGCCAAATTTTGAGTATTTTGTGAGTTGTGTAATAGGTACTAAATTATAAAAATTGTAAATGTCAGGGGTAAAATGGTAATTTGCAAAATTATGTGTTTTTGGATTAAATTGAATGAAAATATATTTGAATGAGATTAGTTTGAAATTATTTAGATCAAGAACGAAAAGAATCAGGATTGGATCGGGGAAAAGCAAAGTTAAACGAATAGCCGGGAAGCTTAATCCGTCGATTTCCGAGGTAAGTTTTGAGCAAATGGGTTGAATTGAATTTTAGTCTATAATGAGGTGTATTTGACAAATAAAATAAGTATATTATAATACTTAATGTCGAATGTGACTTTGAATTATTTAAAGGTTAGTCGAATATAAGGTTGGTATTATTTTTAGCTTTGATTTAATTGAGTTGAATGAATTAGGTGAGAGTGTATGATTATTGTCTATGGCCGAATGTGTTGGTGATTCATGGGAAGGATATTTTAGTTCGAACACGTACAATTAAAGATGCTTATATGTTTTAAATGTGATTATTTATGTCTGTATAAATGAAGGGAAGATTGGGATTGATGGCACTATGTGTGCGAGTTTTTATACCGAGCATTGTGTGTACGAAATCGGTTGTCTGGCACTATGTGTGCGGATATGTAAGTAATGCTACTAAGTGTGCGATACATTACTAGTGAATGGCACTATGTGTGCACTTAATCAAAGTAACGGCACTAAGTGTGCAATACTTTACATGAATTTCACTGTGTGTACGGGTTTATAGATTCTTCGAGGATATTAATGAGTGAATTTGGATAAATGAAATGAAATAAACAGGTATGTGGATTGAGGTAGTTGGGAAAGTTAGTACTATTAAGGTAAGTTTTATTGGCTTATGATACTAAGGAAATGAAATGTGATTAATAGTGTTTGAGTATGTTTTGGGTTGAATAAATAATGCTAAGTGTTAAATGAAGTCTAATAAGGAATGCATGAGTAATCGATTTTGAGACTACTAAGTATGGTAGTTATTGAATGGTTATGTGATGTAAATTTATAATCATGAGTTCGTTGATGATCATGTTAGATTGATTTAATTTGTATAATGTATAAATGTACATTTTACCATTGCTCTTAACTTACTAAGCTATGTTAGCTTATTGTATGTGTTTATTTGACTATTTTATAGATTTTGAAGTCTAAGCTCGAGCTAGGGGATCATCATCAAAGTCAAACACACTATCATCTATTTTTGGTACCTTTTATTTAGTTGAACTTTTGGAACTATGGCATGTAGAGGATATGTCTTTTGGGTTGTGTTTGAATGACATGTATATATATATGTATAAATATATGCCATGCGAAAATGGCTATGCTTCTTTGTTTGAGTTTGGTTTGAACATGTTTAATTATGGAATTTCCATTTGAGTATATTAGTGTATATATTAAATTCCTAGCTTGGAAGTTATTTCATAATATGTATATGTGAATTTTGAGTTTTTGAAATTGGTTGAATATGGTATATAAGACATTGGGTTGATAAAAATATTTTTGCATAATTATTTGAATGTACCATCGTGATTAGACATGAATGAAATAGGTCACATTTTGTGTATGTGGTTATCAAAGCTGATACATTAATGAGCAAATTGATGTGTACTCATTTGTAGATATTCGGCCATGACTTTGTTTTAGTTTAGAGCTTAAATTTTCCATTGAGTGCTATAGTATGTTCGGCCATGAGAAATAAATGGCTAAATCATTGATGTAATATTTAGCGAAGGTGTGCTTATGATGGAATATATTTATGTAATGAACATTGTCGAATGTGACAAGAAATTATGAGATAAATAAATAGATTTGAAATTTATATATATATGGTATAATCGAATGAGGGAAAAGTATATAGGTCAATGTTATAATTGTTTGTGGTATAGAAATGAGGAATGAACATGTTCGAAGTGATGTATATGTTCAAAGATTGATATATGTTTAAATGTGTTGTTGATAATAAAATGAAATAAATGAAAAGTACCATTTGTCTATTCGGCCTTTTCTTTAAAATGACCAAATGAATAATGTTTTGTTATTTGAATGGAATTACTTATTTTAAATAATGCAAATGATATTATTTTTGAGATGACTTGCTTATTTGTGATTTTATTATTTCAGTATTAAGATTCATGTGAATTGACAGAAATTTTGGTTAGTTTAGTAGTACCTCGTAATCCTAATCTGGCGACTGATACGGGTTAGGGGTGTTACACTACAGGTTTGGCACGGCCTAGCACACGACACAGTATCTGAGCGCTGTGTGGCAACTCGAAGGGCACATTGCTACACACACAGGCGTGTGGTTGGTTGCTGACCCAAGTCAAGATGTACCCCTGTTTTCACATGGCTGGTGACACGGGCGTGTCTAGTGGCCGTGTGAGACACACGTCTTGCCCACACGGGTGTGTGTCCCCTGTTTGAAGCAAAAATTTTCTAAGTTTCCCAAATTGGTTCTGAATTATCTGTTTTATCCCGAACTATTTCTAAAGCATGTTTAAGACCTCGTAGGCTATTATAAGGGACAAATTGATTGAGATTGAATGATGATTGTATGATTTGATAGAATGTATGAGAAAAGTACAATTATATGCGTTATAAGTTTGGTAATGCTTCGTAACCTTATTCCAGTGTTGAATACGGGTGAGGGGTGTTACATTTATCACACAATAACACAGAAGCATTCCCTATATAAAATCCAGCACACAGTTAATTAAGTATGCAATTTCCCAAAACATCATATTATTATAAAATATCGAAAACCCTAATAGTAATTATTAAACGAAGTGTTAAAGCTTAACCTAGCTCCCGCAATGCCGACCCATTCAAGTTTGTGAACCACTTGGAATTCAATCAAAAATTAAATGAGTTGTGAACTCAGTGCATAAAAGAGGTTCATTCACGTATAACACAATTAAAAGGGCATTTTCAAATCCCTAGATTCGAGTAAGCAACAAAAATTGTTCCAGTTCAGACACAAAATAGTTCAGTTACAAAAGTAGAGCAGTTTCAGTTTCATTTACAAAACATATTAGTTTCAAATGCAAGTTTTCCTACCTCCAACCTCTGCACACTGTCTTCGATCGTCCCAACACAACATTAGGGTGTTTAATGCCCATCCAACCCTATACATCATAGAGCATCTGTCTGACATGTTTTGTAGAGTCGCAGCTTAGCTACTAAACCAGAATGCGTCAAAGCGCTAGTTTCAGAGTTATCCGTACAGTGGCTTAGCCACAAATTCAGATCGGAGTACTTCCTTCTTCACAGTATCCCAACCCATGCATATGCAGTGTAAAAATGTCCACTTATATGGAGTACATTTCTATATTAGAAATAGTTATCACAATACACATACAGTTACGCTATACATAAGTCAATCATAGAGCATCAAAGAGTCCTCATATAATCAAATTCAGATCATTCACACATTGAGGAGGTCAAGATCAGTGTCCTCCACACACACAGCCTCAGAAAATTAAGATTCAGACTCGATTTATATGCCACATGGCCTGGACACACGTCTGTGTCCTTGCCCGCATGGTTCACACGGCTTGGACACATGCCCGTGTGGTTCCAAACATAAACAGTGAGTTACATGACCTGGATACAAGCTCAAAACTTGCGAAAACTAAGATTTCCAGTACGCACCTGAAGTAGTTTTGTGCAGAAATAGCAGAACGACCTTTCGAGGCCTAAAATAGACGATCAATAACCAATTAACACAAAATCATCGCAACTATCAAAGTTAACGATTCATCACATAAGTCAACACGAAACCCCAATTTGACATAACCATTACCTTCGCACTCCAATGAAGTTGACGAATTACAAGCATTAGAAGGACCATTGTCCTCGAGATTCTCTCCTAAATAAAAAATCAAACATGTAAACATGGATTCTGTCGTTAATCACAAAAATATTTTCTTGACAAAACAAATAATTTTAGCAATTATAACCAAATTCACAGAGTTTTTCTGAAACAACTTACCAACCACAGTAATAGGCAAAACACTAGTCTAAGAAGGTGCTACGAAGTAAAATAAATATAATCGACGAGTGGAAAGAAGTAGAAAAAAGAAAAAGAAAAAAGAAAATGGACATAAAGCAAAAAGAAAGGAAAAAAATAGAGAAAAGAGAGAGTACGATAATTTTAAATGGTTTAACTTTCAAACAAAAATCTGACTGTTAGCAAAAATTTTCTTAATGCATTGATAAACTGTAAAAGTAACATATTTTAATCCCATATTTAGCATGTTTTCGGATGATTCAGCCCTTGATTTATGTAAAAAAGGTGCTCTTAATCCTTTCGTTTCATATTTATACTCAAGGAAGCACCCAAGGACGAAAAGAACAAGAAACGGGCTTATATCGGGCCAAATTGGGCCAAAGTGGAAATCGACACATCTTGGACCTCAAGCCACACAGTCGTGCCTTGTGAGAAAAGTCGACCATGGCCTGGACAATGATTTACACGACCATGCCTCAATCAACAGAACCAAAATACGGCCTAAAGTCGATTTACACGGGCGTGTACCATGGCCGTGCCCCTATCGTGGAAAAGAGGAATTGTACTCAGATTTGGATACTTTAAGGCAAAGAAACACATTCCAAAGCCTATTCAAACACTGAATAGGAAGTATACTTGAATTAGGACACTTAGAGGCCAAGTAAAAGCATCTCAAAGCATATATAAAGAACCTAGAGGCCAACCTTCAAAAGGGGGGCTCAGACGTTCGAAATTCGGCAGAAGCCGAAACTTTTGTGGGAATCACTCGAAGATAGCCAGTTGATCCATCTCAAGAAGCCAGAATTCTACTCAAGACAACGGATCTCTCCTTTTAATTCCTTCAGGGGGTTTTAGGGATTTTTTATGTGTTGTTTTATCTTTTCTCTTGAGATGTTTTATTTTATCATTATGAACTAAATCATTCAGATACCTGAAAGGGGTAGCCTAGATAAATCTTGTTATTATTTATTGAACTATATGATAAATACTTAGTTTGTTCTTAATTATGTCTGCTTAATTATTGTGTTAATATTTCTGGAATATTGATTCAAGTTCAATGTGCTTTGGTGGTGGACCAAAAGTCCCTGCTTAAGAGTAGATCTAGCATAATTAAGCAGGGTTGATCGCGCGCCTAGAGATAGGGTGACAAGATTTTGCCGAATTAGGTTGAAACCTAATATGGGAGTCCATAGATTGAGTTAATGCAATTCTAGGGGTTTTAATTTGAAAGAGATTTCGGTTAATCAACCTAGGGTTAGACGTTATTCTCCTCGAGAGAGGGTTTAATATAAATTAGGGAGTCTTACGGATCAAGCTAAGTGAATAATTAGTCTGGTTCAATGTTGGATAACAAGTGAAGTTTAGGTGGATTCTTCCTAAGGGTATCATCTTAATCAACTGAGTTTTTCCTAAAGTTATTTTCCCAAATTCACTCTTTTTGTCTTTGCGTCTTAGTTTAGTAATAATTTGTTAATTTAGATTTAATCAACCAAATCATTTAATATTTAGGCTAAATAATAGAAAGAAAGTGAGTATTAGTACTTTTAGTTCCTTTGGGTTCGACAATCCGGTCTCCCCTAAACTATACTACTATTCGATAGGTGCACTTGCCTTAAGTCATTGTCAGAGTTAGTTTCCAAGTTCGATCATTCTCTTTATAAATTTTAAAACTCGACTATTTTCAGCACTGCATGTTAGCAATCTTTGACGAACTCGTGGAGGACATCATGGAGGTATTTATGGATGATTTTTCGGTATTTGGTAATTCTTTTCATATTTGCCTTAAAAATTTAAAACGAGATCTAATGAGATGTGAGGAAACAAACCTTGTTTTAAATTGGGAAAAATGTCACTTTATGGTGCAAGAGGGAATTGTATTGGGACATAAAATTTCTAGTAAAGGAATTGATGTAGATAAAGAAAAGGTCAAAACCATAGAAAAATTACCTTCTCCTAACTCAGTTAAGGCTATTAGAAGCTTTTTAGGACATGCAGGATTCTAAAAAAGATTCATTAAGGACTCTTCTAAAATAGCTAAGCCTCTAACAAAATTGCTAGAAAAAGATGCACCTTTTTACTTTGATCAAGAATGTTTAGATGCATTTAATATCCTTAAAAAGAAATTAATAAATTCCCCAATTATAATTGCCCCTGATTGGAATCTTCCGTTTGAACTAATGTGTGATGCGAGTGACTTTACAGTAGGTGCAGTTCTAGTGCAGCGAAGAGACAAGCACTTTCGGCCAATTTATTACGCCAGCAAAACATTGACGACCGCGCAAGAAAATTATATCACCACTGAAAAAGAATTACTTGATGTGGTCTTTGCATTAGATAAATTTAGACAGTACTTATTATTATCTAAAGTCATCGTTTACACTGACCACTCTGCTCTTCGTTATCTTTTAACTAAACCCGATGCGAAACCTCGACTCATAAGATGGATTTTACTTTTACAGGAATTTGATTTGGAAATTCGGGATAAGAAAGGAGCCGAAAATCTTGCAGTTGACCACACAATGCCTAGACTTGAGAATCCACACGTAAGAATGAAAAGAGATAGAGATAAATGACTCATTCCATGCCGAACAACTATTCTCCATCAAGAACTATGAGGTACCTTGGTTTGCACATATTGCGAATTTTTAGTCGCTAATATCATATCGAAAAATTTAACCCATCATCAAAAGAAGCGATTCTTTTCGACGAGAAGAACTAGTTTTGGGAGGATACCTTTCTTTTCCGTATATTTGCGCACTGTGTGATTCGGAGATGTTACCAAGCGTATAAACAAAATCCTAGAACACCGCCACTCGGGCCTTCGAGAGGGTACTATAGTGGTGTCAAAACAGCACACAAAATACTCGAATCATGTTTCTATTGGCCCACTCTATTTAAAGATGCCAACAGGTATGTCGCTTCGTGTGATAGATGCCAAAGAATAGGTAATATTTCTAAACGTGATGAAATGCCTCAAATTTACATGCTATCATATGAAATATTCAACATATGGGGTTTTGATTTTATGGGTCCCTTACCTAGTTCATTTGGGAATAAATACACCTTAGTGGCAGTTGATTATATGTCAAAATGGGTAGAAGCTGAAGCTTTACCTACAAATGATGCCCGAGTAGTAGTAAAATTCCTCAAGAAATTGTTTTCTCGATTTGGAACACCTAGAGCCATTATTAGTGATAGGGGTACTCATTTTTGTAATGCTCAATTTAATAAATTCTTAAAAAGATATGGAGTACACCACAGGATAGCTACCCCATATCACCCTCAAACCAAGGGCAAGCGTAAATAGCAAACCGAGAACTTAAGTGAATTTTAGAAAAAACGGTTGAATCAAATAGAAGAGACTGGGCAGTAAAAGTAGATGATGCCTTATGGGCATATAGAACAGCGTTTAAAACACCCCTAGGGACATCCCCATACAAACTTGTCTACGAGAAAAGTTGTCATTTGCCATTCGAGTTAGAACACAAAGCTTTTTGGGCTATAAAATTCTTAAATTTTGATTTTAAAACTGCAGGGGGGAAAAGAAGGATGCAGATGAACGAGCTAGATGAATGGCGAGCTGATGCCTACGAGAACTCAAAACTTTACAAGGAAGCCACAAAGCGGCACCATGATGCTCGTTTGAAGAAATCAAAACAACTTGAAGTAGGGGACTTGGTCTTGCTATACAACTCGAGGCTTAAACTGTTTCCTGGGAAACTGAAATCAAGATGGTCAGGGCCATTCATAATCAAAACAATTTTCCATTATGGCACAGTTGAGGTAACTCACCCCACTCAAGGCACATTCAAGGTAAATGGTCACCGACTCAAAATCTATAATGGTGAAGATGTTACAAATATGAGAGAGGAGCTTTAGCTCCGTGAACCTTCTTTTAGAACCGAAAATAGGGTAAGTCTAGCTTAAGACTTTAAACAAGCGCTTCTCAGGAGGCAACCCAAGCACTAACTTTCACTAACATTATACTCTTGATTTTAAGCATCTAAGACAGTACTAATCAGTTCGATTAAGCACAAGTTTCTTAGACCACACGACCTTACACATGGGCGTGCCCATAGCCGTGTGGAACCCACGAGACAAAACACGGGCATTCTTGTGGCCGCGCATTACAAAAGGTAAATTTTTATCGACACGGGCAGGACACGGCCGAGCCTTACGACCGTACTAAGATACTAACTTCCTAAACAAGGGCAGAACATGGCCGTGCTTCACAATCGTAGGGACATGCTGGCTTATCGTACACGGGCGAGACACGTCCGTTCTAAACGATCGTGTAAAAAAGAACACGGGCATGTCCATCCAACCACGGTCGCACCCAAATACTTGGTCACACCCAAAATTCAAAATCACGAAGAACACGGGCACTTTAAAATAGAGCACGGGCGTGGCACCTGACCGTGCTCCCTCCCCTATTTAAGTAATTTCAATCGTCCATCTCCCCCAAATCAACCCTAAAATTTTTTCTCAGCCTCCTTCCTCCCAAATTCCGGCCACACCCACACTCCTTACTCTCCCAAAAACTCCTTAACTCCCCTTTCTTCCCTAAAAACACACTAAAAAAAAAACCCCCCACGCCTCGCCACTACCGTGTTGCAGAAATACACGCTCCTACCACCACCGTGTTCTTCCCCGCACCCCGCCACAAAGTGCTCGGCCAGTGTCCCCGAAACCCACCACCATCACCCCTAGTTCTTTCCATTATTTCACTTCCTTAACTTAAAGTTTGACAAATTTTATATTATTTTGTTTAGGATAATTTTTTAGCTTTAGGTCTGCTTTGTTTGGCGGTAAAATGTTTTCCTAAAATGATTTACGAAAATGATTTACTTTTCTCGGAAAATGATTTACTGTAAAATATTTTTGGTGTTTGGATGAATCATGTAAAATCTTTTACATTGTTTGGCGATTTCTGAAAATATTTTCGAAAAACTGCTTTTACATATATTAATAAATTTATATACATATTAATAAATTTTATATTTTAAATTATTTTTACATATATTACAATGATTTATTTATTTAATCAAATATATAATAATACTCAATTATTAAGCTACATTATTGACCTTCATAAAATGAAAACAACCAAAGTCAAATAAATTATTTGTAATTGTATTAAAAAATAAAAACAAGGATTGAATATTTATAAATAAGCTTCCAAACCACAAATAATATTAAAATTAATAATATTATCCAAATGCATAATTAATAGTACACCACATAATAAAAACAACATTGTCCAAGTGCCAACATCTGCTTTTCTTCCCACAAGCATAATGATAACATCACTTCCCGCTCACCACGCACCTCTTCAATCCAATTTGAAGTATTTAAGGAGGATCCTTTGCCTACACCATCAAAACTAAATGTTGGTAAAACTTCATTCCACTTTTACTAACAATTAACTAAGCAGGAATATAAATCATGAGATTGCATTTTAGAAATTGGCAATGTAATTACCTACAGAAACATGCATAAAACACAATAACTTGAACAAGCAAACATACAGTGAGATAGTGAAAGTAGAAAACAGAGTGAAATGATACCATACTTACTACATCATAGACAATGACTGCCACCGAGGAATCCCTAATGTAGCTTGGTATAAGACTCCTGAACATTTCCTGCCCTACAGTATCCCTGTAATAAAGATCAAAGATGCCACTCTTTTCAAACATGACACTTAAAAAACCAAGCATAACTCTATCTCCCACAAATATTTGAAACCAAAACTTCCAATTAACACAATGAAACCTTATGAAGCTAATCCAAAATTCATGTAGCAATAGTGATTCCATGCTAAAACAAGATACTTGATACATACAAGGAAAAAGAGGCAGAATCTAAAGTGGGTATACATTAGCACGCTAAGTTAAGATAAACCCATAAAAGTTGAAAGTACAATAGGTTAAGATAAACAATAACAGACTCGCCAAAGCTGCAATCGAACAGTTCGATCTTCGAGGTACATTGTTTTGGATAGAAAGTCGATACTAATGGTAGCTTGGTAAATAAAAAAGAGACAAATTTCAGAAATGGGAGCAAACAAGATCTTAAAAGAACATGGAAGTTAGGCAATCTTAAAAGATGTTGGCAAAGACAAAATAGATGTTATCATTATGCTTCAAAATGGAATCATAATTAAATTATCCAACAGTCTAATTTAAGGATATCGTACTAGTGGTAGTAAAGGATACTAAAACCTCATCCTAGTCACATTACAAAGAAAATCAAACCTACTCTTATACATAGGAATCCAGCTAAAGGAAAAAGAAAGGGAGATGGAAACAAATATCTAAAATAACATGCCCAGAGAATCACAAATCCTTTATATTTGTAACAGTTTTATGCCAATTCTCAAAATGTACAAAATACTTCCATCAGCATATAGATAAACTAATTGCAGATAGAGAGTGCACAAGTCAATTCCACCGGTAATTACTTAACTTTTCTCCTCTCTGTTATTTTCATGGTTTAAGTAAATGATCGTGAGGACCTCATTATCTATAGGATGGTTTTAGGTTTGTATCAAATCGGGATCTCGTGGCTGGGATTGATCCAAGGCTTTTGAAACACCCCAAACCTGGCCCACAAGCCCTGACCGGATCTGGCATGCTCCTTGAGTAAAACGTAGTTAAATTTCGTTATGTCATCTTGAAAATCTTGGTGGTTTTGAAGAAAAATAGATTTGGATTATTCTCAAGTTAAAAACCGTGTTGTAATTTAATTTTGTATTAAAACGTTATCTTCATATTTTTAGAAATTACAAGTTTAAAGAAATGTCAAATTTTAGAGCTTACATTAAGTTGAAAATCGTAGGTGTTTAGGTGTCAAAACATTTGAAGTTGTTTTATGAAAAATCGTTTAACCACTTGTTTAATGTTGATCGTTATCAGAATAAAAATTAAAACGAAACTTAAAACAGTTAAATAGCAATGGCCTTATTACAACAAAACAAAACCCGAAAATAAATATAAAAAAAAAACTTAATAAGAAAATGCGATAAACTTAATCATAAGAAACCAGGAAAATACTGAACTGAGCATGGCCACCACTAAGTTCCTGCCAACCCGGTCCATTTACTGAGTATCACCTGAAAAATGTTAGCCCACGAAGGGTGAGTCAACAGACTCAGTGTGTAACAACCAACACAGACTCCCAAACGATCAAGGCATATTAAATCACATAAAACAAATATGACAATGATGCAACCCAAACCCACCTAGATATCCAACCTCTACACATCACCAGACCGCCAATCACACCGTGGGATTACTAAATCGACCCTCCATCCGCTACACATCATCGAAGGCGTCGCTGCAGTCAACTGCACATCGCCCTTATAATTGTGGCATAGCCACCAGATAACGTGACAGAGTCACCAGATTCATAATATGTGACACAAGTCACCAGATAATGTGGTAAAAACCACCAGAACACTTCCCCTTTATCATTATTACCCAAATGCCCATGCAACATACAAAACATACAAATATCATTGAATTTACCTCACCCCATGGCCATAACGATATTTCTCATATTTCATATCAACGTTTATAAGCTTTATTAACTTAGAGTTAGGGGTAATGTACCTGAATGCACTGTACCATTGAATGGCACCCTTAGCCATTTTCATTCATTGTCTTATTAACATATACTTAACAATGTTATTATTAATCGGGAGTTTAGGGTGGGTTACACACCTGGTTACTAACGCGTCAACCGAATCCTGAAAATCCTGATCTAATGCACTAGATCCCCTTTCCTATATTCGGCCAACACTAAGATCATTAGCAAAGGGCCTTTCGGCTATACAAACAAATCCCAAAAGGTTAACGCACAACCATAATCCTTACCTTAATGTTGATTTGGTTTCCAACCAAATCCTGAAACTACGTGATGATCCCTCCTTGCAATCGGCCAAACACTGATACACTCAAAAAATTAGCTTTCGACTTTTCAGATAACTAAGAGACGAATTGAATCAGCACGAAACCTTACCACTGACTTACCAAAAACTATTGACAGGGAAATGATAACTCCGATCTACTGCTTCAAAATCCCGGAGATCCTAAAAGGAACCGATTGCATGGTTGATTAAAAGTCAAGACAAATGCCAAAATTTGGCTTTTGTTCAATACATGTCGACAGAGAAAAGTGAGTGAGAAAAGAGGAGATTCGATCATGACAGACTTACCTATTCCAAATCAATTAGAGAAGGAATCAAGGGAGATCTCTGCTTGGTTGCTATTCGGCCAAAACTGAGAAGGGATGGGTTTGAGAGATTTCGGCAATGGCTTAAGGAAAAACAATTGAGATTCGGCCAAAGTGAAAGGAGTGAAAGATGAATGGTATCTGGCTTTAGTTTACAGAAAAGAGATTTAGGGAGTTTTGGCTTTTGATGACAGAAGAGATTGTGAGAAGAAAAAAAAGAAAAAGAGTGATGTTGAGGCTCAGTTTATGGTTCTGCTAAGGTGAGAAAGAGGAAGAAAAGAATGAGAGAAAAGAAAACTAAAAGATGGCAAATAATTTTTGGCACCCACTCTTCCCTACATGACCGAAACTACCACCCAAGACCCCTCCATTCGGCCAACTATTCTTCCCACATCCAAATCCCCCTTTTCACTCCTACTTAGCTGAATCTTTAAGCTGTCAGACCCAATCTACACTTCATCCCTTCAGAGTCCTTGTGCCGTCCACCACTGCACTTTCTTGTCGAAAAATAAAAGCTCCAAAACGCTTCCCTTACTGCTCGAACCTAGGCCCCTTCACACTCCCTGTGGCGTCACCTCACAAGGCCCTAAGTGGCGCCTCTTTGCCACCTTACTAGCTTAGTACTTGTGTCCTAAGCCACACAATAAACTCCTTAAGGCCTAGCTCCCTTAGTTCCCCTTTTAGGCTTAAAAATCCAATGATTTTCTAAGGCTCCTACCTATATCCCAAGGTTCCTGAAGCCCCCAAAACACATTCAAATCACACACAAGCATGCTACCACATACATTTAAGTGAAAATGCATAACCCCTAAATCCCGAATATTACAGTTCTACCCCCCTTAAAATAATTTTGACCTCGAAATTACTTGGCTAAAATAAGTGAGGGTATTGTTGTTGCATTATTTCCTCTAACTCCCATGAAGCTTCTTCTGATCCATGGTTACGCCATAATACTTTGACTAGAGGAACCGATTTCCTCCGTAGCACCTTCACATCCCGTTCTAGAATCTAAATCGGCTCTTTCTCATAGGACAGATCTGGTCTCAGCTCCACCTCCTCAATCGGTATTACATGAGATGGATCTGATCGGTAACGTCGTAGCATCGAAACGTGAAACACATTGTGTATCTATTCCAACTCCGAAGGCAACTCTAACTGATACACTACTGGTCCAACTCGCTTTAGAATCTGATAAGGTCCTATAAACCTAGGACTTAACTTTCCCTTGCGACCAAATCTCATCACCTTCTTCCACGGCGAAACTTTGAGAAACACTTGATCTCCCACAACGAACTCTATCTCCTTCCGCTTAAGATCTGCATATGACTTTTTCCTGTCAGATGCCTCCTTCAACCGTGCCCGAATTACCTTAACCTTTTCTTTCGATTCTGCCACAATCTCTGGACCTAAAACTTGACGTTCCCCCAATTCTGTCCAACACGTAGGAGTGCGACACCTCCGTCCATACAGCACTTCGTACGGTGCCATCCGAATACTTGTTTGATAGCTATTGTTATATGCAAACTCCGCTAAAGGCAAGAACTTCTCCCAGCTTCCTCTGAAGTCTATCACGCAACCTCTCAACATATCCTCTAGCACTTGAATTACTCGTTCTGATTGGCCATCCGTCTGCAGATGAAATGCTGTACTGAAGTCTAACCTGGTGCCTAAAGCCTGATGTAGTGCTTTCCAAAATCGAGATGTAAACCTCGGATCCCTATCCGAGATAATCGATACACCAACTCTGCGACCTCACAATTTTGCTACATACAATTTTGCCAATTTACAAAGAATATTCAACCCAAGACCGGTATGAAATGTGTAGACTTCATCAACCGATCTATTATCACCCATACCGAGTCCTTCTTAGTAGGCGTAAGGGGAAGCCCACTAATGAAATCCATGGTAATTCTCTCCTACTTCCATTGCGAAATCTTTATCTATTGAAGCAATCCTGACGGTACTTGGTGTTCAGCCTTGACTTGCTGACACGTTAAGCACTTCCCCACAAATTATGTAACTTTTCGCTTAAGACCGGGCCACCAAAACTAATCCCGTAGATCCCTATATAACTTACTTCCTCCAGGATGCATCGCATAAGGGCTACTATGCGATTCCTGAAGAATTTTTTGCCTTAACCCCTCATCCTTCGACATACAGACCTTGCTCCGAAAACACAGCACTCCATCACCGTTTACACCATAGCCTTCCAACTCCTCATTTTGTACTTGTAGTAGCTTAGCACTTAGTTCACCATCTACCAATTGTTTCTCCTTTACCTGACTTAGCCATGTTGGCTTCACTTGCAACTCTGCTAGCAAACTTCCATCATCATAAAGGCTAAGATGTGCAAACATCGCCCTTAGATCCGACACTACTTTCTGACTTAGGGCATCTGCCACAACATTCGCCTTACCCGGATGATACTCTATTGAGCAATCGTAGTCTTTCAACAGTTCCACCCACATTCGCTGTCTCAAATTCAGCTCCTTCTGAGTCAACAAATATTTCAGACTCTTGTGGTCCGTGTAGATCACCGACCTTTCTCCATACAAATAGTGCCTCCACACTTTTAGAGCGAACACTACTGCAGCCAACTCTAGATTATGCGTTGGATAGTTAACCTCATGTGGCCTCAATTGCTGAGACGCATAAGCGACCACTTTCCCGTCTTGCATTAGAACACATCCCAATCCTGTATGGGAAGCATCACAATACACCACAAAGTCCTTCCCTACTTCTGGCTGAATCAAAACCGTAGCCTCTGTCAATACTCTCTTAAGCTTCTCAAAACTCTCCTACTGCTTATCCGCCCAAACGAAAGGTACCTCCTTTCTTAACAACTTCGTCAAAGGTGTCGCTATTGGCGAGAACCCTTCAACAAATCTCCCCAGTAGTAGCACGCTAACCCCAAGAAACTACGAACCTCGCCACGCACTTAGGTGGTTTCCAATCTAATACTGCCTCAATCTTCCGAGGATCTACCCTTATTCCTTCTACAGACACCACATGCCCTAAGAACGTAACTTTCTTTAGCCAAAATTCGCACTTGCTAAACTTGGCATATAGCTTCTTTTCCCTTAACACTTGCAACACCACCCGGAGATGCTCATCATGTTCTTCTTCAAACTTGGAATACACTAGAATGTCGTCTATAAACACAACGACAAACCGATCTAGGTAGGGTTGGAAAACCCAGTTCATCATATCCATGAACGCAGCTGGGGTGTTTGTCAATCCGAACGGCATTACCAAAAACTCATAATGCCCGTACCTAGTCCAGAAAGCTGTCTTATGGATATCTGCTTCCTTCACCTTAAGCTGATGATATCCTGACCTTAGATCTATCTTCGAAAATACTGCGGCCCCCTTTAAGCTGATCGAACAAGTCGTCTATCCATGACAATGGATACTTATTCTTGATGGTCAACTTATTCAACTGCTGGTAATCTATACACATGTGCATAGTCCCGTCCTTCTTCTTCACGAATAGGACCGATGCTCCCCATGGAGACACATTGGGTCGAATAAACCCACGATCGAGTAACTCTTGGATCTGGGCTTTAAGCTCTACTAACTCCTTTGGTGCCATTCTGTGCGGAGCAATTGACACAGAGGGCATGCACAGCAACAAGTCAATTCGAACTCCACCTCCCCGTGCTGGGGTAACCTGCGAGCTCCTCCTAAAGACATCCACAAATTCCCTTCGTTTAACTCCACTAACTCCTCTTCTTTTGCATCCAAAACACTAACGAAGGCGAAATGCCTTGCACCCTTTTCGCACCATCTTATCGACCTTTAATGCGAGACTATGTTAGCCAAATAATTTCTTCTTTCTCCTATCATAATTATCTCCTCATCCTCCGTAGTCCTCAACTCCATTCGCTTATTGCACAATCCAATTTAGCACGATGTTCCACAAGCCACCCATGCCTAGAATGAGATCAAATTCTCCGAAAGGTAGTTCCATCAAGTTGGCGTGAAATACCACTCCTAATCTCTAGAGGTACACTTGAAACATCCTATTCACCACTACCGTTTGACCTAACTGCTCACTCTGATCATCTCCTAATAAGCAGTTCGGATGCTACACCTAGTGTTTCACTACTTTACATGCAACATATGAGTGGGTCAAGCCAACATCAATTAAAGCAAAGTAAGGCTTGTCAGCTATAAGGAACGTACCGGTTATGACGTCTGGTGCGTCACCATCCTCCCTCCGATGAACCGCATACACCAGACCCGGCTATCTCACCTCTGTGTTCCAACACCTCTGCCCGGTGCTCCCCAACCTCTTTCATAACCATGACCTCTGCCAACCAGACCACGGCGCTGCAGTAGCTGCTGTCCCCCTCTTCCAGCCTGATTAAGACCCTGACTTGCTGGTTGGCTCACGTCTGCTTTCATAGGACAGTCCCTAATCATGTGATCCTTGGACCCACACTTAAAACATCCTCATTTCTTCTTCCAACACTCTCCTAGGTGCATCTTTCTATACTGAGCACAAGTACGGTACTGTCCTCCCGTAACAACCTGCTGACCTCACGGCCCATCAACTCTATGTCTCTTTTGGACATTCTCGGATGACCCTGATGATCCAAAACCTCTCTTATGTCTATTCTTGTCCACATTCTGTCTCACAGATTCCTTAACACCTTTGGCTACCTTAGCCTTCTCTACCAACACGGTAAACTCCCGCTCCTGCTGTGGAGCAATCAATAATCTCAGGTCATCCCTCAGTCCGTCCTCAAACTGGACACATCGTTCATGCTCCGTAGCCATAATACCTCGAGCATACCGGCTCAATCTTAAGAATTCTGCCTTGTACTCCGCCACGGACTTATTCCCCTGAACTAGCCTCAAAAATGCCTTCCTCTGTGCATCAATATAGCTAGTCCCAATATACTTCTTCTGATACACCGCCTTAAAATACTCCCAAGTGAGATCATCCGCTGTAACACTATCCCGAACCGTGATCCACCATTAGTATGACTCATCGCGGAGAAGCGACACCACCCCTTTCAGTTTCTCCTCAACAATCAGGTAAAAATCATCCATAATTCACTCCGTCACCTCCAACCAATACTCAGTCGTATTGGGCGCCACACCAGATATACCTCAGAATACATCGGCTCCATTAGCTCGAGTCACTCGGTCTGATTTTCGAGCTCCCATGCCTCCACCTACTCCATCCACCCTCTCAAGAACTCACGGATCGCTGCGACATCTTGCATCATCCCCGTCGATCCTCGATATTTAGCACCAAGGTGGTGGTGGTGGCATCTCATTCTGGACCCTTGACCCGGACCTAACGGGTTTCGACACGATCATTACGCCTCTACCACGCCTCGTACATTACGACCCGTCCCTAGAACTCATGCCTACGATCATGATTAATCTGCTTTAAGAAGTTTTATGCATTAGTTTTTGTTCCGCTGATTACCCCCGAACAAGTTTTATGTAAAGAAGTTTAGTGGTAGTTCTTTCGATCATTTCAGGGTTTTCGTTCAAATCTTCTACCCTAATTCAGAGAAGCACATTCATTTCATAGTATCTACTACACACATTCACCACTTTGAACAGTTTCGTCTGTTCCCAACCCAGGCGTATTTTTGTAATTTGTCTTACAGGGGTATTTTGGTAATTTTCTAAATCAGGGTATTTTGAAATTTTGCAAAATAGGGGTTTTTGGTATTTTCGCAAAATAGGAATATAAAGGAATTGAGGGTAGTATGGTAACTTTATAAACTAAGGGTATTTTTATAATTTTACGAACCAAGGGTATTTCAATAATTTTGTAAACCTAGGATATTTCAGAGAATTTTTTTCAAAATCTAAAATAATTTTTACAAATCAAAGGGTAAGTCGGTGATTTTAAAACTAAGGTTTTATAAAGCAGTCAACTAGTCCCTTTCGAGTTTTAATTATTGAATTTAGCATGTGAATAAGTCCTCTTAGTTAGGGTGAACCGTCACTATGCACCAAGTAGGATTCGAGCGAGAGGAGGTGAGTCACTAGGATCGCTTAAATACCAAGCTCCCCACGAATCCAATCCTGACATGCGCTGTGAGATTGCCACACCCTTAACTCGTGACTCATTCATAGGTTTATTTTGTTAGACTTTAAATTTTATGTAATTCTGTGTTAGAATAAGCTAATCTTAGGGTTCAATAGCTCCTAATCTACTAATCTACGATCCCATAATACCCACATACAAATCACACAGTGGTTAGGAGTACTTACTTAGTGGACTTCGGGCCGGAGACTTAGGTGCCATGCTAGAAAACCTGCTCATCCTTTAGTAAAACTCAATTTCAAAATAAAAAAAAAAACATTTTGGGCCCAAAAAGCCCTCAAGGCCGAGTTTTGAACCGAGCTCTGATACCAAATTAAAACACCCCAAACCTAGCCCACAAGCCCTGACCGGATCTGGCATGCTCCTTGAGTAAAACGTAGTTAAATTTCGTTATGTCATCTTAAAAATCTTGGTGGTTTTGAAGAAAATAGATTTGGATTATTCTCAAGTTAAAAATCGTGTTGTAATTTAATTTTGTATTAAAACGTTATCTTCATATTTTTAGAAATTACAAGTTTAAAGAAATGCCGAATTTTAGAGCTTACATTAAGTTGAAATTCGTAGGTGTTTAGGTGTCAAAACATTTGAAGTTATTTTATGAAAAATCATTTAACCACTTGTTTAATGTTGATCGTTATCAGAATAAAGATTAAAATGAAACTTAAAACATTTAAATAGCAATGACCTTATTACAACAAAACAAAACCCGAAAATAAATCTCAAAAAAAAAACTTAATAAGAAAACGCGATAAACTTAATCATAAGAAACCAGCAAAATACTGAGCTGAGCATGGCCACCACTAAGTTCCTGCCGACCCGATCCATTTACTGAGTATCACCTGAAAAATGTTAGCCCACGAAGGGTGAGTCAACAGACTCAATGTGTAACAACCAACACAGACTCCCAAACGATCAAGGCATATTAAATCACATAAAACAAATATAGACAATGATGCAACCCAAACCCACCTAGATATCCAACCTCTACACATCACCCGTACCTGCCAATCACACCATGGGGATTACCAAAATGACCCTCCATCCGCTACACACCATCAAAGGCAGTCGCTGCAGTCAACTGCACATCGCCCTTATAATTGTGGCATAGCCACCAGATAATGTGACAGAGTCACCAGATTCATAATATGTGACACAAGTCACCAGATAATGTGGTAAAAATCACCAGAACACTTCCCCTTTATCATTATCACCCAAATGCCCATGCAACATACAAAACAAACAAATATCATGCAATTTACCTCACCCCATGGCCATAACGATATTTCCCATATTTCATATCAACATTTATAAGCTTTATTAACTGATAGTTAGGGGTAACGTACCTGAATGCATTGTACCATTGAATGGTACCCTTAGCCATATTCATTCATTGTCTTATTAACATATACTTAACAATGTTATTATTAATCGGAAGTTTAGGGTGGGTTACACACCTGGTTACTAATGCGTCTACCGAATCCCGAAAATCCTGATCTAACGCACTAGATCCCCTTTCCTATATTCGGCCAACACTAAGATCATTAGCAAAGGGCCTTTCGGCTATACAACCAAATCCTGAAAGGTTAATGCACAACCATAATCCTTACCTTAATGTCGATTTGGTTTCCAACCAAATCTCGAAACTACGTGATGATCCCTCCTTGCAATCGGCCAAACACTAATACACTCAAACAATTAGCTTTCAACTTTTCAGATAACTAAGAGATGAATTGAATCAGCACGAAACCTTACCACTGACTTACCAAAAACTATTGACAAGGAAAAGATGACTCCGATCTACTGCTTCAAAATCCCAGAGATCCTAAAAGAAATCGATTGCATGGTTGATTAAAAGTCAAGACAAATGCCAAAATTCAGCTTTTGTTCAATACATGTCGACAGAGAAAAGTGAGTGTGAAAATAAGAGATTCGGTCATGACAGACTTACCTATTCCAAATCGATTAGAGAAGGAATCAAGGGAGATCTCTGCTTGGTTGCTGTTCGGCCAAAACTGAGAAGGGATGGGTTTGAGAGATTTCGGCAATGGCTTAAGGAAAAACAATTGAGATTCGGCCAAAGTGAAAGTAGTGAAAGATGAATGGTATTCGACTTTGGTTTATAAAAAAGAGATTTAGGGAGTTTTGGCTTTTGATGACAGAAGAGATTGTGAGAAGTAAAAAAAGAAAAAGAGTGATGTTGAGGCCCAGTTTATGGTTCGGCTAAGGTGAGAAAGAGGAAGAAAAGAATGAGAGAAAAGAAAACTAAAAGATGCCAAATAATTTTCGGCACCCACTCTTCCCTACATGACTGAAACTATCACCCAAGACCCCTCCATTCGGCCAACTCTTCTTCCCACATCCAAATCCCCCTTTTCACTCCTACTTAGCCAAATCTTTAAGCTGTCAGACCCAATCTACATTTCATCTCTTCAGAGTCCTTGTGCCGTCCACCACTGCACTTTCTTATCGAAAAATAAAAGCTTGAAAACACTTCCCTTGCTGCTCGAACCTAGGCCCCTTCACACTCCCTATGGCATCACCTCACAAGGCCCTAAGTGGCGCCTCTTTGCCACCTTACTAGCTTAGTACTTGTGTCCTAAGCCACACAATAAACTCTTTAAGGCTTAGCTCCCTTAGTTCCCCTTTTAGGCTTAAAAATCTAATGATTTTCTAAGGCTCCAACCTACATCCCAAGGTTCCTGAAGCCCCTAAAACACATTCAAATCACACGCAAGCATGCTACCACATACATTTAAGTGAAAATGCATAACCCCTAAATCTCGGATATTACAGCTTTACCTTTCAAAAATAAATAAAAAATCAAATCGATTTATGTGACTGGCTTTTTCTTTTCTTTTGCTATACATGGATTACTAACAATGAAATGTATACGTAAAGTGGTAAGCACTTAGCGAGTCCAAACATTCCTTAGGACGTCAATCCTTGAAAAACATGATACGTACATCGAAACAAATAGATTTAACTTTAAATTTTTTCTCAGATGGGATACAACATGGGACCGACGATCTTTAACGAAAGGGTCACCACTGCACTGCGAAACTGGCATCAAAAAGTGAAGAAACAAACTAAACAAAACATACAGTCAAATTCTCAAAACACCACACCATCGAATCGGCGAAAAAAATCTAACAAAATTTGATTCAAAAATAGAAGAATTACTGAAACAACAAAGAAAATCTTGACGAATCGCAACAAGAAGGTGAATCAAGAGAGATCAAAAGAAAAAAATGGGTTAAAATTTTAGTCATTAAAGAACAAGAAGAAAAAACAAATGAAGATAAAAATTGTAGACAAGAAGGAAGGCATAAAATTTTAAGAATATCTCGTTAAAATGTAGAAAAGTAAAGAACAAGAAGAAAAAAAAGCTTTACCTTAAGCCAAGACCCAAAAAAAGAGCTTTATGCAGGAACGAAATACTTGCGAAAGAGAGAAAGAGAGGAAATGAAATACCTGAGAAAAGAAGATATGGGACTGATGAGTAGAAGATGAAGAAAGGAAATTGAACAGCAACAAGAGAAGGGGCCTTACCTGGATGAAGGAGATGCTCGGGAAAATGTCTTACTGAAATTGAAACGGTAAGACATTTTCTGAAAAATGTAAAGGATTTTACGCTTGATTTGGAAAATGTTTTCCAAATGTAAAAGATTTTCAGGCTACCAAACACTGGAAAAGAGGAAAATATTTTTCGAAAAATCAACTACAGCCAAACAAACGCACCCTTAGTTTTAAGTATGATTCATATTTTTAATAACTCATTTTAGAACTTGTGTCAATGTTTCATTCATGAATATTTGCAACCTCACAGCGAAATTTTTGATTATTAGCTATTTGATTGTTATTTATCATTGCTAGATAGATTTAATAAGTTTCTGTTGATTATGTTCTTTTACAAATTTTCATTTTAATTGGTTGCTTATAGTAAGAATCATCGTGTTTTGCCTTAATTATCTCGGTATAGATGACAACTTGGTACAACTATTACTTGAATACGCAATTCTTTTTCAGGTACAATGTCATCATCTCGAGGAAAGAGAACAACCGCCTCGAGTTTGAAAAAGCAAAAGGGACTCGGCTCATCCTTGGCCAGTGCCTCTTTCGAGGTTCGACACCGCTTTCTTCAATTCAATCAAGAAACTCAGGAAGAACGATACAGGGCATTCCTGGAAAGGCTCTTAGGCATTGGTAGGTGCATTGACTGGAATGCCTTGGAGCAGGTCGGGTTGGCAGCTGATATCCGAGTACTTGTCTTGACTAAGTTGTGGGAGAAATTTTTCTCCATTATCGAGCCCACATTCTTGAAGCTTACTCTAGGATTTTGTGCCACCTTTACCCTACAAACAGTAATGGCACGGCACGACGATCCGGGCACGATCCAATTTTGTTTAGGAGGAAAGGTCAGATGATTGAGCGTGTCGCAATTCGGTGCGGCACTCAGACTTTACACTGATGACTTCATAGAAGAGAACAATCTTCTCGACCTGGATCGTAAATTTCATCGCACCCCCACTCGCTACTGGCGTGACTTAGCCCCCAACAAGGGCAACTACGACCCTAGTCACTCTAAGGCGACAGCCCTAGCCCCCACTCTGAGGTACCTCCACGCCATCTTAGCTCACACCATTATGGGATGACGCGAGAGCACTGGCGTGGTCAACACACAAGACGTCTACTACCTCTGGTGCATGTCAGAAGCGCACGTCTTCGATCTCGCATACTTCATAGCCGTGCAATTCAGCATTAGATAGAGCAACATAGGAAGGAGATTCTTTCGATGGGCCATACATCACATAATTGGCACGACACTTTGGGCTCCTCAATATCGACACGGAGATCTCCTCATTGACACTAATCGGCTAGATGGTGCCTCAGGGCATCCAGATAATTCTACACATAAGGATGATCAAATATCATCGTGGGACCAACCCCCCTCAGTACCGACTAGCTACGGATGAGGAGGTGCCCGAGGACATTACTGATGATATCCTACCAGTCCCAAGCTAGCAGTCATCCCATCCAGCAGCCTCGATGGAAGATATCTCTATACGCCTCACCTAGTTCGAAAGCAAAGATCTTGCACTCGATGGTTTATAGACACCGCTCGACATTTTGATGGGATCGAGGCCACCCTTCAGCAGATCTGCCATCACTTTCATATTTCATCACCGACACCTCCACAGGATCTGGCAGATGATGAGGACCTCTGAGTCCTTTTTATTTTTCTATTCGTTATTTTAAGTTTTATTTCTTTTAATTATCTTAATTTGAACATTCCCTTTAGGCATTGACAACTTTTATTATAATCATTGGTTATCTAACCTTCGAGTATGCCTAACACAGGTTTATTTACACCTCCGAGATGTTTAACTGATGACTTCGTAGTTTCAATTGCACACTCTATATAAACAGACAAATCATTAGGAGTATTTAACTATTACATAAGTCATCTTTTACCACTGCCAACTCCCGGAGTCATCCAAAATTCAGGAAGTTTCACTTCTCCCCTTCTCTTTTGATTTCATTATTACATGATTATTTATCTATCTTTGTACATTGAGTGCAATGTACATCTTAAGTGTGGGGGTTAAAGTGCCTAACTTTTTGCATTATTCTCAAATCCTCGAATTATATCTAGTTCTTAAGTAATTTTCTCATATTTCTAATTAAGATGAAGTTTCTAATGATTTATGATTCTTATTGATATATTTTGAGTAAGTCATAGTTAATTGTACATTGATGATTTAAACTTTAAGATACTGGAGAATCAAGCATGATAAGTCTATTTTTCAAAAATCAAATTTTTCTAGGTTGTTGAACTAAATTTGAAATTTTACCTTGAAGTTTGAAATTTACAGGAATTGATGTCAAATACCCATAATTTTTGTAAGATTTTGAGCCTTATAGAGCATATATTCTTTTTTATGAGTGTGTCAACACTAAATTATTATTCTAGAACTTGCCTCGTTTATATATGTCAAGACCATATTATTGATTTGATATACTGAGATGATAAAGGCACCTAGGTTTTAACCCACTCATTCCACTAAAAAGCCTACCAACATAATTAACCCCTAGTAAACCTCTTTCCTTTTTATTGATTTACCCGCTAATATTAACCCAAAACCCTTTGTATTTGTTATCACAATTCCTTTTGACTACCCTTCTATCGAGACTTGATTTGATAAGTTACTTAATTATATTATTTCAGTTATAAAAGTTCTTTCTTAGGTAATTTGATTTATTCTTAAAAAATTTGAAGTATATTCAGATTAGTAAGTATAAAAAGTAAGCTTGTACATTTAAATTCCAATTAAGTTAGAAAAAGCTCGTATTATTAGTATTTTAAATTCTCATGTGATGTAATTATTCAGGTTATTAGTTTATTTTTCTAAGTTAGGTACTTTGTCAATTCAATCTCGATTCTAAACCTTCTAATTCAGCATTTATCCACACCTTTAACCTAAGCCCCGTTACAACCATGTTAAAGACCTTTTGATTTGTGTATCATCTCATATTACAGTGGTGGAGATTTGAATTGCCTATGGGATTAACTTTTCAGGTTCGACTTATGAATGCTTATTCTTGAACCTTAAAACACTTCGAGTGATTTGAGTGAATCTTTAGTGAGGATGTCAATCCTTGTCGGTTTTGAATCAAAGGTAATTATTTAGATAAGGGGAAACACCTTTTTTTTTTTTTGCGCTACAAATATATGACTTAGAATTGTTTGAATCTTTAGGAGTCTTTGAGTTAAAATTATCCATGTATAAATTGTCTATGAATTATGACGAGACATTATTGATGAAAATTATGAATTGTGGAAAGTTCGTTTTAATTGTAAGTTGAGAATTTTGCTTGAGGATAAGCAAAAGCTTAAGTGTGGGGGTATTTGATAAACTGTAAAAGTAACATATTTTAATCCCACATTTAGCATGTTTTCGGATGATTCAGCCCTTGATTTATGTAAAAAGGTGCTCTTAATCCTTTCTTTTCATATTTATACTCATGAAATCACCCAAGGATAAAAAGAACAAGAAACGGGCTTAAATCGGGCCAAATTGGGCCAAAGTGGAAATCGACACGGCCTGGACCTCAAGCCACATGGCGGTGCCTTGTGAGAAAAGTTGACCATGGCCTGGACAATGATTTACATGGCCGTGCCTCAATCAACAGAACCGAAACACGGCCTGAAGTCGATTTACACAAGCGTGTACCATGGCCATGCCCTTATCGTGGAAAAGAGGAATTGTACTCGGATTTGGATACTTTGAGGCAAAGAAACACATTCCAAAGCCTATTCAAACACCGAGTAGGAAGTATACTTGAATTAGGACACTTAGAGGCCAAGTAAAAGCATATCAAAGCCTATATAAAGAACCTAGAGGCCAACCTTCAAAAGGGGGTCTCAGACGTTCGGAATTCGGCAGAAGTTGGAACCTTTGTGGGAATTACTCGAAGATAGCTAGTTGATCCATCTCAAGAAGCCGAAATTCTACTCAAGACGGTGGATCTCTCATTCAATTCCTTCAGGGGGTTTTAGGGATTTCTTATGTTTTGTTTTATCTTTTCTCTTGAGATGTTTTATTTTATCATTATGAACTAAACCATTCAGATACCTGAAGGGATGAAGCCTAGATTAATCTTGTTATTATTTATTGAACTATATGATAAATACTTAGTTTGTTTTTAATTATGTGTGCTTAATTCTTGTGTTAATATTTTCGAAATATTGATTCAAGTTCAATGTGCTTAGATGGTGGAGCAAAAGTCCTTACTTAAGAGTAGATCTAGCATAATTAAGCGGAGTTGATCGCGCGCCTAGAGATAGGGTGACGAGATTTTGCCGGATTAGGGTGAAACCTAATATGAGAGTCCATAGATCGAGTTAATGCGATTTTAGGGGTTTTAATTTGAAAGAGATTTCGGTTAATCAACCTAGGGTTAGACGTTATTCATCTCGAGAGAGAGTTTAATATAAATTAGGGAGTCTTACGGATCAAGCTTAGTGAATAATTCGTCTGGTTCAGTGTTGGATAACAAGTGAAGTTTAGATGGATTTTTCCTAAGGGTGTCGTCTTAATCAACCGAGTTTTTCCTAAAGTTATTTTCCCCAAATCATTCTTTTTGCCTTTGCGTCTTAGTTTAGTAATTAATTAGTTAATTTAGATTTAATCTACCAACTCATTTAATATTTAGGCTAAATAATAGAAAGAAAGTGAGTATTAGTACTTTTAGTTCCTTTGGGTTCGACAATCCGGTCTTGCCTAAACTATACTATCGCTCGATAGGTGCACTTGCCTTGATCGTTGTCGAGTTAGTTTCGTGTTTGATCATTCTCTTTATAAATTTTAAAACTCGACAATTCTAGACAATCATGCATTCACTAGGATTCAAACTCGAGACTAGATAGGATATAGACAGATGCTTAATCAGTGAACCAACAGACTCATTCTTGTTATAGATTCACACAGAATTACACTTAACTATGTAATGCATGGATAAGGGTTATTCTAAAATGATAAAGCTCTTAATGATACAACTCGAACTCGTGACTCAATCACATGAACAAAGTACATAACCACAAATATAGAGATTAATTAATGCAAATTTTCACAATTAAACTCTAAAATTTTGGGGCTTTATCATTACTAAGATAACTGGAATAAACATTAAAACGATCAACAAAGCTAAAACCAATTCAAGCATGCATATTAGCTTAAAATAAATAAATATATTGATAATTGCTGTCGTGGTCTTAACTTAATGATAAGAAGGAAGTTTTGAAAACTTTTAAAATTTTAGTTCAAATTTTTTTTTTAATAATTGAAGAGGGAATGAGATTATTTGGTATTAAACTTAAATTTTCATACTTAAAACATAATGGTCATTGTCACGAAACCAAGAGATTGTTGGCTTGAATTCAAATATTATGACATAGAAATTCAGTTTAAATTTATTGTGATAAGTTATTATGATATTTCGTTCAGTGCTTTTATGAGTATATAACTTCTAAGTGTATTTTCTCGATTATGGAGGTGAGATTTCCATTTTTTCAGTTTTGTATTTCATTTTCACAATTGAATAGAAAAATTAGACTTGCAAGCATTAAAATTTTAAGGGCTTAAAATGGAAAATTTTAACTTAATTTAATCTTTTAAAATTTTTGAAATTATATGATAATACAATTACAAAAGAGTTGCACTGTAACTCTTCAAAATCTCATAAGGGTTTCTTTAAAATTTTAAAATAATAAGACAATACAATAACAAAACTTTACTTTGTTTTCTTTATAATTTTATAATTTAATTTTCATCTCCCAAAATAAACTTCGAATTAATTCCTTAATGGCTGACTTGACTACAAACAATGCTAGAAAATTACATTTCATAATATATTTTCTCATTTTCATTTATTTATAAGTCAGATAGTAATTTGAAATGTTTTTTTCTTCTTTCTCAAGGATTCTGAGATTGAGTGGAGATTTGGGTAGGTGAGGAGGAAGGTGGTGGAACAGCTGTTTCGACGACGAAGAAGTGAAAATGATGAAGAGATCGGTGGCGTGGGTAATTTGCAAAAGGATCCCATAATGTTTTGACATTTGTATTTTTCAGAGTAAGGATTTAGTTTTTTTTTTTCTTGTAATGTTAGGTTTTATAATCTTATGTTTATATTTCATAATATTAAATAGTTTTATTCATATTTTAATTATTCTATAATTTTAAACTTTAAAACATTAATAATTATAAAAATTTTAGACATATAACCACAAACATAATTTATTGTAATCATAATGACTTATTTGGTCAACTCTAATATGGCAAGTGACATCTTATCGCAATAGAAGTGACTACTTTTAATTGGTACTTAAAAGGTCACTTCAAAAACTTGCCTCAACAAGATTAATTTAAGATTAGTTTAGTAATACTTTTAGAAAGTACTATTAAAAAGTCTTTGTGGAAAAGTATTTTTGAGAAATATTTTGAAAAGTTTAGTTTAAAATTTAAGTGTTTAGCATTGCTATCAAAAGTACTTTTGAGAAATAAAATGTTCATTTTAGACATGTTATTATCAAGGAACAAATATACATTTAAATAAAATTTAAATTGGTTAATATTATTATATTTTAGTAAGAATATAAAAAATTTTACTATAACTTGTTAATATTTTAATATATGAAATATAAATTTTAAATATTTTTAAGTAATAAATTAATTACTTATAAAATTTAATTAGAATATATAAACTACATTTTAAATATTTAAATATAACCATTAAATATTTGTAATTAGTATTTTAAAATATTTTTATTAACACATTTGTAATTAAAACTAAGAAAAAAAGAGAGAACTATGTTATTGGAGGGTAAAAAATAATTAAGCACTAAAAGTGCTTTTGGGGAGGAAAAGCTAAAATTTTAGCTTCTCCTTTTCTAAGATTTTTGAAAAGACTTCTAAAAAGCTAAAAATTCCAAATTTCAAAGAATTTGTTTCAAGACAAATTTTTCTTCCAAAAATCGCTTTTGGAGTTGAAGTCTTTTATTAAGCATGTAAAGAAGAAGCCCTTAGTTAAATAAGTGATAATATGACTAGGTCAAGTTGGTTAAAGACAAAGAATGGGTTGTTTCCTTATTTTCCAAGTATCTTATATATATATATATATATATGAATGATATTATGCTTTGTAATAGAATTATGTATCTTTGAATTTTTTTATCAGTAAAATTACTGTAAGGAGTTTTCTTTTAAGGCTAGTTTCTTTTTTTATAGGGTGTTCGCTTCAAATATTTAAGGAGGTTCATTGTAATTTTAGCTTACCTAATTCAAGTCAATTGAGAGGGTTAATTAAAAATCACTATAATTATTTGTTGGCGTTAGTTCACAAAAACGAGGTTAGGTTTTTTATCCAATTACATTGCCACTAACAGCATTCATCATCCATCTTCTTGTCATTAATCATTGTTAGGTTACTGAGACTTACAAAATAAAGACCTACTTAAAAATATAAATTAATAAATGGTAACAAGTAAAATTGTATCTACAAAGATTAGTGATAATTCTATTTCTAAAATAAAAACAGGGTAAGCAATATAGACTTGAAACATAAATTTTTGCTTATGTTGCTTCTCCTTTTCTACCATTTCGTACACTTTCCTACCAATTCTCTATTTTCCACTTTATAGTTTATATCTAATCAAAAACCAAATGGGGACAATGGGGCTTACTCCTACCTCATGTCTTTGACTTTTCTTTTGTCTCCAGATTCCATCATCCATCTCAGCATCGATTCACTTACTTTTTCTTGACTTTGCATGGTTACATCAACTTGGGGTGACATTTCCTTCCTTTAACCATCTATCCTCCCAGCATTCACCTCACTTTAGGTTTTTTTTCACCTATATCAAGGAACAGTTTGAGAAGTTTACATATGCATTCGGGTTTTGCAACATATGCATCAAAACTGTTTTAGGAGAAAAGGATTTTCATTCGTATATTTAAGCGCTCGATAACCGGATCCACAATAAGATTGAGCAATAAAAAATAATACCATTTGTTACGGATAATACCTAAGATCATTCATGATATGTTACTCAAGATTCAAGAACATACATGATCATACATGGATTATTCATGATAGAGCATAGCTCAAGCAATTTAGTTGTTATAACTATTAATAATTAGTTTAAGCAGTTAGATGAAACAGATTACAACCTGTGCAGCTGACAGTCTATGTATGCATTCTCTATAAAAACACATGAACAATCATTAGAGAAAAGACTAGATTCATTTGAATAGAAAACAGAGAATTCTTTATCACTTCAGTTTTTCATTATTCTAAAAGATTGTTACTATACCTTCATTCATGGTATCAGTCACCGCCGATCCTAGGCCATGACCACCACCCATTCAGTTGACTCTGCGTTTGTTGAGCCTCCAGGCTCTCCTTTCACTGGCAAGAAAATTGTCAATTCTTTTCCTAGACATGATATTGTCAAGCTTGACGAAAGCAACTTTACCCAATGGCAAAAGCAGGTGCGCCTTGTTGTTTCAGGCTACGATTTGGCTGGGTTCTTGGAGGGTTCAATAACAACTCTTGCTCAATTTGTTCAAGCGCTCGATGGAGGACTGGTATTAAATCCGGCTGCCTCGGCCTTTACACAACAGGACAATCTTCTTACGTCATGGTTGCTCTCTACTATTAGTCCATCGTTTCTGCCGTCATTCATTGATGTGCAATCGGCCTTTGATGTGTGGACGACAGCGAATGCTTTGTTTGCGACCGACACTAGTGCGAAGCAAACTCGCTTGCGCCATGAGCTATACTCCATGCGAAAAGGTACGCTTTCTAGTCACACCTATATTGCGAAACTTAAAAGCTTATGTGCTCTTTTAGAGGCGTCTGGATCACTGGTGTCTGAGGCGGAGCGAACAAAAATTTTTCTTTCGAGACTCCCCTCCGAGTTTGAAGCCGTGGTTTCAACCGTCACTGTCTCCCCGTCCTCATTGCCTTTCCAACGCATAGTGGATGCGCTGCTTGAGTGTGAACGCCATCAACAACGGGCCGTTCATGAGGTTGTTCTTGCGACAAATATGGTGGAAAGTACTCCTGCTCAGGTGGCGGATGAACCTACTTGTGGTGGTCGTTCCTTCTCGCGCGGCCGTGGGAGGAGCTTTCGCCAGAGGCTTCAATGTCAGATTTGTACGAGGTATGGACATGTTGCTCAACGTTATTACTACAGGTACCACCGTGATGATGCTCCGCCGATGATGGTCCAGCCGTTTACTCCTGCTGGTCCAACCTCCTTTCTGGCGTCTGTTTTGCGATCTTCAGAGGTGGGAGATGGTTGGTCCTCTCAAGCAAATAGGAGACCTCGGTTTGAACCAAACTTTACCTATTTCATTATGTTGCTTGTCAACAACAAATTGGTGGTCAACAATATGGTGCTCGTGTCAGGCCGATTGATGCTATCATCCATCTTATCCTGCACGTGGGCCACAAGCTCAATTTGGAATTAATTTTGGGCCACATGGTAACTCTGGGCCACAAGCTAGTTTTCATGATGCGCCTAGCCTCAAATTAATGGGCCTAACTTTCATGATGCGCCTATGCCTCCAATTAATATACCAAGTGAAGTTGGGCCGCCTCTTGGGGATGTTAGACCAAATGCCCCACCTATGCCCCCTAGGCCCATTACTAACAATGTTCAGCTCAATTCGTCTCTTGGTGTAGGGCCGAATGATGATCAATCCAGTGGTGGTGTAGTTCCGTGGTATACCAAACCACGTGCTCGTGTCTACTCTGAGTTTGACCCATGCATTGGTCTTGAAACACCCCAAACCCGGCCCACGAGCCTCGACCAGATCTGGTATGTTCTTCAAGAAAAATCGGTTCAAATTCATTTATTTTTTTTTTTTGGAAAAGCTTGAGTGATTTTGGCAGAAAACCCGAATTGTGTTGGGCTTAAGTTGAGAACTGGTTTAATTTTGAAATCAGGGTTTATTTAAAATTTTACTTTCAAACTTAGAAGACATGTCGAATCCATTGTCTTAGGTTTTATCTTTAAAATTGGAATTCATATTGTTTTAGGTGTCAAAACATTTATAGATTTATTTTGAAATAAATTTACTTAACTTTAAATTTGGTAAAACTTGTATCGTACTGAAATAAATGGCATGCATGCATGTAATAGTTCGTACTAGGGCCTTATTACATCAAACAATCCCAAAATAAATTAAAGTGCTTAATAAAATAAAAATCCAAATTAAATAAATTCATTGCTGTGCATGGCCACCTTTACGCTCCTGTAGGCATTCTTGGTCCATTCTTGATCGTCACCGAAAAGGTTCCCATAATCTGGTGAGTCAAAGACTCAATGTGTACACAAACACTAAGTCTTAACAAATTCGGCATAACAAATCATATTCATACATATCATAATTTACATGTAATGGTGCATTCCCGAACCCAAGCCTATATGCCATCCGCTACACATCACCCGCACCATCCTCACACACCGTGGGGACTACTAAGTCAACCTCCATCCGCTACACACCATCGAAGGCGCGTCATTGCGGTCGACGCGCTCATCGCCTTTATAAAATTCGTGGCATAGCCACCAGATACATATTTTGTGTCATGAGACACCATATTCAGATATCGTGGTCTTAGGTCACCACATTCACTTCCCCTTTTTCATAATATCCCATATGCCCATGTCATACAAAATCATGCAACATAATGCCTTAGGCCCGATTTCACATTCTTATCATATTCATATTCATGGCATAACAAGTCTTATCATACTCATAGTAGGAGTAGGAAACGTACCTTAGTACTTTGTACCGTTGTATGGTACTTTAGACATATTTTTCACATTCTTAATATCTCATATATATATATATATATATGTATAACATGCGATAAAACTTATTAAGAAGTAGTGTGGGGTACACACCTGATTAACTTAGCAATTCACTCCAAATCCCGAAAATCCAATCTGTGCGTTAGATTTTTAAGGCCTATATTCTACCAATCCCATTCATATTAGTAAAGCCATTCGGCTATAAAACCAAATCCCACTAGGGTTATAACTCAAAACTTACCTTGGTGCCGATTTGCTTATCACTCAAATCCCGAAAACATTGTGTTGGTTCTTCTTGCAATAGGCCTATACTAGATCACCTAAAGGATTAGTTTCGGCTTTTTAATCAATTAAGAAATAAATCTAGATACCAAAATTAAGCCTTGGCCGATTGTACTTATTGCACTTACCTTGAAATTCTCAAATCCCGAAATCCTTGTATACCTCTGTCGAAATCCCTATAGACTCATATATTAGATCTGAAATCACTTAAACATGATAAATGGCCTTTGACTGGTTGACTTACCTTAGATCCTTGAAAGTCCCGAAAGATCTCCTCCTTGTAGTTGATAACTATTAAATCCCGAAACCTCTCTTCCATAATTCGGCCAAGATCAATGATAGGGGTTAGTCCCTAAATTTTGATAAGTCTAAAAATATAAAGGAATGGAAACCGAATTTGGATCTTACCCTTACTTGAAGAAATCGACAGCTCCTATATCTGACAACACAAAGATTCGGCCATAAAACAATATAAGGGATTAGTTCCTGAATTTCGACAGGCCTAAAAGAAATAGAATGGAAATCAATCTTGATCTTACCCTTAGTCACCAAGTTGACAGCACCTTTGCTTAACTCCTCAAAGGAATTTCGACTAAGGCTAGAAGGGACTTATTTTCGACTTTTGGAAGATTCTAAGAAGAAGAGAATAAGTTGCTCGCTTTCGGCAATGGAGATGGAAAAGATTTCGGTTAGAACACAAGGTGTTTCGGCTAGATGGATTAAAGAAAAAGAAAAGAGAAAGAGTGATGGTTTTGGAGAGAAAAGAGTAGACGATAGGGAAGCCAAAGTGCTTAATGAAATTCGGCTATAGCCCCCCTTTACAACCTTGGCCGAAAATACCATCCAAGGAGTCCCTCAATCGGCCAACTCTCCATATCTTGATAACTTTATCTTTTAATTATCACCTTACTCAAATTAATAAAATTAATCCCAACAATTATCCCTTATCTAGCCGAATTTTAGTAAAAATAAAACTCATCTTGTAAGTGTCCCTTTTTGCCGTCCACTTCTCTAACTTCTTGCAGCCAAAAAAAATAAAATTTCTTTTTGCTTCCCTTGTGGCTCGAACACAAGCCCTTCCCCTAGCTTATGGCGTCATTTTCCCAAGCCTTAAGTGGCGCCTTGCAGCCACTTTACCAAGGTGATTCTTATGTCATAAATCCCTCGTATATTTCCCTTAAAGCCTCCTTAGCCCAGTCCCCCATTTTGGCGCAAAATTAAAAGTCTAAAATGCTTCCCACGTTGCTCGAACCCTAGCCCAATTGCACATGTAGGTGGCGTCACATGCTAGGCCTTTAAGTGGTGCCTTGTTGCCACTTTGCCAAGCCTATTAGCGTGTTAGATCTCCTTTATTAATTTTCTTAAGGCCACCTTGCTTAGCTTCCTATTTTAGACTTAAAATCTAAAAATTTTCTAAGGCATTTCCCATTGTTCTAAAGTTTGCAAACATTCATAAATACACATTCCAACCCACAATGACATACTATTTCACACATTTTAACAATGATGCATAAGCCATAATTCGAGATATTACAGGTCTACTACATTTGGGCGATTTGCATCCATCCGATTACTATGACTCCTTCGAATCTAATGTCAATACAGCAAAACTTGGTTATAATAGTGATACAAATTCCTATATTCCCGTTTCGGTTGGCTTCACATCTTGGTATCCTGACTCTGGCACCAGTAACCATGTGTGTCGGGATCCATCGGCTCTAAATCATGTGACACCATATTCATGTACTTCTACTCTCTTAATGGGTGATGGCACTCCCACCACGATCGCGTTAGTCGGTAGTTGTGTTTTACCTACTTCGTCTAAATTGATGCACTTGTATAACATTCTATGTGTTCCAAGCATCAAGAAAAATCTATTATCAGTGTCTCAATTTGCAAATGATAATAATGTTTTTTTTTTAATTTCATCCGACCTTCTGTGTTATTAAGGACATCATGACCCAGAAAACTTTACTGACGGGCTACATTCGTGATGGGCTGTATCATTTTTCGGTACCAGTTGTGTCTACTCAGTCAACTGAAGCTCATTCCACTGGTCTCTCTGTACTACAAAGTACATCTAAAGAGTGTAATGTTTTTTCCCTATGGCATAAATGGTTGGGTCACCCATCTTGTAGTATTGTTAAATCTGTTTTAAATAAATATAGCATTACTGCCGATAAAATCTGTTGTGATTCTGTATGCACTGCATGTCAAAAAGGAAAGTCCCATAAATTGCCATTTCCTGTATCCATGACAGAATATAGTGATCCTTTTAGTCTGGTTGTATCTAATCTTTGGGGTTTTGCATCTGTTCGTGTGGTGATGATTGGTACTATGTATCATTTATTGATGTTTGTACTCGATTCACATGGATCTATCTGCTACGTCAGAAATCTCAGGCTATGCAGTGTTTTAATCAGTTTCAGCAACTTGTTAAAACTCAGTTTGGAAAGACTATTAAAAATTCCAAAGTGATTAGGGTGGAGAGTATAGAGCATTAACATCCGTTCTAGCTTCTCAAGGAATCATTCATCGGCTCATGTGTCCACATTACTCTGAACAGAACAAAGTGGCTGAACGAAAACACCGACACATTGTTGACATGGGCATCACTTTTTTGGCTCAGGTGAACTTATCTATGGAGTACTGGGGCTATTCGTTCTGCTATGCTGTTCATCTAATAAATAGATTTCCCACTCCAGTACTGAATGGAAAAACTCCGTATAAGGCTCTATATGGAAGTGAACCCACATACGATCATCTCAAAGTTTTCGGGTGCTGTTGTTACCCTTATTTACGACCATTTTTGGCATATAAGTTGAATTTTCATTCTCAACCCTCTATATTCTTGGGTTACAGTGCTCAACACAAGGGGTACCATTGTCGTCTACCATCTGGCAATATAATTATATCACGACATGTTGTGTTTAATGAGAATCGCTTTCTTTCATTTGAGTTTGGCTCAGAGGAGAAATTCCCAGTTTCTAGTCAGACTGTTCCTACATTCATTCCGATAGTTTGATGTATTTATTCTCAACCCTCTGAAACCCCACGTGATCAATCGTCTATGTCTCTTCCTCAGCCAGTTGAATGTCTAATCTCTACTCCTACTGCCGCAGCTCAATCTGATATTGGGCCTGACTGTGAGTCACAGGGTCCCTCTAGGCCAAATGTTGATGGAAACTATTCTACGAAAGTTCGAGAGTCCTCCTATGGTGATCCAACACTTCATGAGACTGTAATAAATAATCACCCAATGGTGACACAGTCAAAGGCTGGCATCTTTAAACCTAAAGTTATGACTGTCGGAGCTGTGGAACCTTCATCGATTGAAGAAGCATTTCCACCTTCGAATGGCGTGCAACAACCCAAGCTGAATATGTGCCCTTGTTTGTAACTCTATGTGGCAACTTATTTCTCGACCAGCAAATTGCAAGGTCATTGGGTGTAAGTGGCTTTTCAAGATCAAGAAGAATCCTGATGGTACCATAGCCCGACAAAAGGCTCGGCTAGTTGCCAAAGGCTACTCTCAAGTTTTTGGTTGTGACTTCAAGGAGACCTTTAGTCCGGTAGTAAAGCTTGCAACCATTCGAGTTATTTTGACAATTGCTATCTCCATAGGATGGTCCCTGAGGCAAGTTGATATGAATAATGCATTCCTAAATGGTGATCTAGATACTGAGGTATTTATGCAACAACCTCTAGGGTATGAACAGTACGATTCCAAGGGTAAACCTTTTGTTTATCATCTGTAGAAAGCTCTATATGGTCTTCGCCAAGCCCCTCGTACCTGGTTTGAGAAACTACAATAGTTCTTGGTCTCTGTTGTCTCTAAATCTGATGTGTCGTTGTTTGTTCGGGTAATGTCAAACTCCACTCTTTATGTTCTTTTGTATGTCAATAATATTATTATCACTGGAAATTTGTCCACCATTATTGACGGGTTTGTTTGATTGTTAAAAAATGAGTTCTCACTCAAAGATATAGGTGAACTTCACTATTTTCTTAGGATAGAGGTGACACGTCCTCTGATTGTCTACATCTTTGCCAGAAGAAGTATATCCGAGATATTCTTGGTTGTTGTTCAACGACTACAGCTAAGAGTGTACCTACTCCGATGGTCAGTTCATCCACCATGTCTAAGAACGATAGAGAATACTTGGAGGATCCCACTGAGTACAAGAGTCTTGCGGGTGCTCTCCAATATGTTGTTCTGACTAGGCCCGATATTGCCTATGCCATAAACAGTGTCTGTCAGTTCATGCACAACCCCACTACAGCACATATGATAGCGTTGAAACGCATCTTGCGATATCTGTAACATCCCGAATTAATGGGCTTACGCGTTTAATGTGTAGACATGTTTAATGTGTTAATTTGAGTATTAGAGGTTCAAATTGGGCTCAGGTTTGGGTTGAAGCCTTGGTTAAATTTTCTGTTAGGGCATTATAGGTTTTAAAGGTAGGTATCTGTGTTTAAAATATCAAAGTGGGCTTGTGGCCCAATTTTAGGTGGCGCTGCAAGGGAGTAAGAGGGTGGCGTCACTAGTGGATGGAGAGGGCCCAAGTTTTGGCTGCATGGAGCCCATGTCTTTGGGCCAATTTTGGCATTTAAAAGGGAGTAGGGAGGACAGCATCAAGGCTAGAAAATAGGGGATTAAATGTTTTAAATATGTGGATAATATACTGATAAAGGAGGGAAGAGTTGGTGCTAAGTAGGCCTCTTTTGGAAGAGTTTGTAGATTAAGATAAAAAAGGAAGATAGGAGCTATCTTTTAGAGGCAGTGTTGGCCGAAAATCAAACACAAGTGGGGGGAAGAATCGGTTTAGTGTGCCAAAATTTGAAGGCCAAGAGTGTTCATCTTATTCATTTTTTTTTCCTTCCCTTTCTTATCTTCTCTGTTTCAAAAGCCGAAAACATCACATCATCCTCCCTTTCCACTTTTATTTTCATTTCCTTTCTTGAAACACTCTCTAGCCGAATCTTCTTCATTGAATTGGGATTGATCTTTCTCCTTTCACAAAATTTGAAACCACACTCTCATTTCCTCACATAGCCGGAACTCCCAAAGTTCAGCCTCTTTTCCTGAAGTCTTACCATAGTCGAATCACCATCTCAGGGTTGGTAAGTTCTCTGTCGTTTCCCTCTTTGCTATCTTTTTCTTTCTCATCCTTATTCTAAACTGAAGCACTTCCTTAATGTCTTGATGGTTAGTTCTTTTCTTTTCACTCTTTATTCCTAAAAGCCGAATCCCCTCTGTGGTGTCTGCTTGTGCCGAATCTTGAAGAAAACTGAAGGTAAGAAGATAGGGTTTTTGTGTGGTTATGTGCTGAAGGGTGGACCTATGTCCCATGTTTGGCCGAAGGTCACTTCACTTTAATCCATTCTCCATTAGTCGAATCTCATTTGGTTCCAGTATAGGGTGCAATCAACGTTTCAACCCAAGTCTGCTAACTTCGGGATTTAATCGATTTAGGTAAGAAGATTCATCTTGATCGTTTTATTAATCGATTTATTTCCAATCTGTCAGTTAACCTTGTTGGGTGATACTCAAATCATATCTCTTGTAGTGAGTTTTTGTCCGGCAAAATAGTGTCTGATAGTCGCGATTCCAGCTAGGGAGAGCATCGCTTCGATAGTATATTGTTGAGCGTAATCAGGTGTGCAACTTCTCACACCATTTATCTTGTTCGGTTAGAAATATGTATTTATGTATATCCTGTTAATTGCCGAAAACTCGGTATGGCTATTGAAACCCTTGTGGAGGGTAAAGGCGATTCATGAGGTTAGTAACTTCTGTGATAGTAAGCAAACGGTTCTAATGTGATGATATGTTATATGTTGTGAGTATTAAATATCGGTGTGCCAAACCATGTTACATCTGAATACATATCGATTTCTGTGTTTGCATGGGATTGGGCGAATGTTGTAAATGAAAGGGGAAGTATTCTGGTGGCTATGCCACGATCTATTGTAGTGGCTCTGCCATGATCTGTTCTGGTGACTATGTCACAAATCTGACGATGAGCAGCTAACTGCAGCATGACTGCCATCGATGGTGTGTAGCGGTGAGGGTTGATTGTATAAATCCCCAATGGTGTGATTGGCAGGTAAGGGTGGTGTGTAGCGGACGGAAACCTAGGATTGGGTTGGGTTCTGCATTATTCTGGCATATGTTGTTCTGTGATTCTGTTCCGTAGGGCTAAGGCCCAATCTGATGGTGCATGAGTGTTGCACACTGAGTCTTGTGACTCACCCCGTTGTTTAACATCCTTTCAGGTAGCACCTAATGCAGCGGACCGGGCTGGAGGGGAGCGCAAGATGGCCATGCATAAATCTATTTCGTTTCAGTAAAGGACTCTACTTATTTTTCTTTTACACTGACCTGGTTTGATTTTATTTGTCACTGTAATAAGGCCACTGTTTATTGATTTTATAATTCTGGTTTTCGGATTTTAGGCACGTAAGTCTTATGGTTAAGAAAAATTATGATGTGTTTTAAAAAGAGATTACAAAAGCAGAAAAAAATTCGATTTCCATATAACTAAAGTATTAATTAAATCAATACCTTTTGCAATGAGCTTAGCAACTTAAATGGTTAAAACGGGTTTCAAAAAGACACTCGATTTTGATACTTGGCAAATAGAATTGGATAATTGCAATTTTTTTTTTCTAAGTTCCTATATAATCAATAAACTCGGTAATCCAACATTAGGAATAAATTGACTTTTTCCCAAGGAGCGCAATGTGTTTTATAAGATCTTCTTAGTGACATACCGGATCCGGTCGAAGTGTTTGGGCCAGGTTTGGGGTGTTACAGTATCTTTGCGGCACCCTTGAGTTTGGGCTTGTTTTTCGTCCGTCTGATCGGTTGTCCCTAGTTGGGTATGCCGATGCCAACTGGGGGTTAGATTTTGACGATAGGCACTCTACGTCAGGATACTGTGTGCATTTTGGTCAAACCCCTATTGCCTGGTGCTCCAAAAAGCAGCAAGTGGTTTCTCATTCCACGACAGAGGCTGAATATAGGAGTCTTGCTACTGCTACGAGTCAGGTTACCTGGTTACTTTCATTACTTCAAGAGTTACATGTTAAATCTGATGATACTTCGAATATTTGGTGCAATAGTTCTAGTGCTGTAGTCGTTGCCACAAATCCTATCTTACACTCCAAGTTCAAACATGTCGAGCACGATTGGTTCTTTGTTCGTGAGAAAGTCGCGAATGGATCTTTGCAAGTTGGTGAAGTTCCCGTCTGTGATCAAGTTGCAGACGTATTCACCAAACCCCTATATGTCAGTTTATTTTCTCAGTTTCGACACCTTCTTCAAGTCTTACATGTTGGGAAGATGGGTGCATGGTAGAGTATAGCTCAAGCAATTTAGTTGTTATAACTGTTAATAATTAGTTCAAGTAGTTAGATGAAACATATTACAACCTGTGCAGCTAACAGTCTATGTATACATTCTCTATAAAAACACATGAACAATCATCGAGAAAAGACTAGATTCATTTGAATAGAAAACAAAGAATTCTTTACCACTTCAGTTTTTCATTATTCTAAAAGATTGTTACTATACCTTCGTTCAACTCACTAGTTTATAGTAGTACACCACACTTTTTGGTACATTTTACATATATATCCAACCTTAAATAAAATATGATTGATTTAAATGCACTTTCATATTGCATACAAACAAAACTTTTATTTTTCGCCAAATCTGATAGAAACCCTTGGACAAAAGCAGTTGTTTAAACACACTTAAGAAAGTATGGTGGAGCATCAAGAAAGCTGGAAAACGATCACCTTTAGACGGGTATTGGGTCAAGGAACAGTGCACGGACATCATCTTTCACATATTCTGGTTTCGTGTATCCATCTCCATGCTTATAAAATAAATATGTTGCTCTAGCATTGTTCAAAATTCGTAAGAGCAGATCTCTCGGGCCGTCTGTTGGTCTCATGCATTCTTCATTTAAATCCTTCCATGCATCCTCTAGGATTTTCTCAAAGTCTTTAAGAGTAAGCATCTTTGAAAGGCCATGTTGGTTCATGTAGCATTCCACACTAGATGGACAATGATGTCTCAACTGCTCGAACTTCAATTAGAATGAGCAACCATTGAATTAATAGTTAAAATTTTTATAAGGTTATTATAGTACAAATTCAAAGAGATGCTTTTATTAACTGCATACCTTATGCGACACTATATCATTCATGAGACGACCTATAACATCTAAAGCCTTCATACTTTTGGGTTCCTTTCGCAGCCATTTAAATGCTTCTATCGCTGCCATTTTTCCCATTCCTATAAATGCAATTGTTATCGATGAATCATAAGTGGACGTTTTTGTTGCAATGCTCATGTACTCCTCAAATGTTGGTACATAACCATCATGGGACCATTTCACCTCAGCTTGATAGTTGTTCACTAGTCTAATGAGCTAATTATACGGTCAATTAGAATAAAAAGAAAAACATATTAAAACTTTAACAGATACTCATAAATTGTTAAATATACAAGAACCATAAGGGAAATGTGTGCTATTGATATAATTGATCTTACAGCATCTTTTGCATAAGGGACACTATAAGATCTTCCTTCCTTCCTAACCTCCTCAGCTATTTCATCAAAAAAAACTAGCACAGCCTTGCAAATAACTTTGGTGTAATCTTGCAACTCATCAATAGCACTAATCTCACATCTGAAAATTATGAAATTATGCTGGTTTCATTGTTGATGAATTAAAATGCGTGAACATTCACTCTAGTATTTGGGAGATGACTTCTAACCTCTTTAATGCATTCATGAGACGTTGAAGCTCTTGAGGTGTCCCGGCGTATGCATCAAATGTGTCATCTAAAATTGATACTAGTAGTATCATCTTGGAAAGAAATATTCGCCCCAGTGCATAGCGAGGTTCATAAAATAGGGAATTGCTCCATGTGTAGGCCTCCACATATCTCTCCCTTGCATAAGAAAGTTCAGAGAGCTTACTGTCCTCCCAAAACCTGAAATACAAAAATCCCCTTAACATGCAACAAAAGTCATCAGGAAATCAATCCTCAAATTGATAAGAAATGTTTTTTTAATTATTTTAACCTTGCGATTTGGCTTATCTCTTGTTTATGAAGTACTTGTACTCGATTGAAGTCTAGCTTTGCAAACTTAAGAAGGGTCTCAATTCTAAAGTCTTCCTCCTCATAGAAAGAGATATAGGTTCTTGCGGCTAGTCTTGGAGGGCATTTGTTCAATGGCTGATCAAGGGCATTTGCTATTTGCTTCCCAAGATGAGGATTCGACTTGTTTTCCAATGACTTCAAGTGTACCGTGGTGAATGCAAGGGCTTCCTCTAATGTATCCTCCCCGTGAACTCTAAGATAGGCGGCTTCATATAGGCTTAGCATTCCTCTAACATCGTCGATCAAGGATTCTTTGAACTTACCATCAGCGTCCTTGAATTTGTTGAAAACATCTGATTCACATATTGATAGGAGGGTTCTAAACTAAGTTATATATATTCCATAGCTATTTTTTTATAGATAATTCATTTATCAATGGTATTATGGTTACCGCAAGACATTTTGAAACCATATTGTCTGAAAACTCGAAACACAATTGAAGTGGAGTTTAAGTCATGGTGATTTCTGCTAAAACGATTGTGGTGGGAAGTGAAAATGGTTTCCAATTGGTTCTCGATAACGTCCTCAAAGTGATAGGAAACACCAAGGCGAAGAGAGTATCGATGAATTTAACATTCTCAACGGGATCCGCAGTAGAACCCATCAATATGTCCTTCACTTTCTCTTTCAAAGGGGCTGTTTCTTTGGTTAAAGAATCAAACACCTGAGACTGCTTGAAAAATTAGAGTTTTACATCATAAATAAGAAAGCATAAGTCATTTAATCTGTTTGAAACTGATCATCTTTTTAAGGCAATGGGACAGCCCAAAGAGCTTGAAAGGATGAGTTTCAGACAGAGTAGCATAATGATTTGCAAAAGGTGACAAAAGAAATGTAGGAAGAGAATGGAAAATTACCAGCTCATCAGCTGAAGAAAAAGGAGGAAATTGATATCTCCATATGTTTTGGGAGAAAGTTGCAACCGGACGGAAAACTTGGCACTCCTCTTTACTCTGCATATTTTCTCACAACATAATTAATCAGCAGGAAAATCTTTATTTTTGTTAAGCTACTCAGCTCATATTTATAAGGACTAATTCACTAGTTATACGACTTCTAACAACTTTAATGAATAATAATAAATTTAGCTCTCAATATTTATATTTTTTCAATTTAATCATTATTTTTGAGTTAAATTTATCCATTAACTTTTAAAATAGACAAATCACTTTTTCTTAATTAAAATGTTGATTAAAACATTAAATTTTTAATGATGTTGACGTGAGAGTCGACTTATACTTCATAATAACTTCGCACTATTTGTCATCAATATTTAATTTAAATATTTAAATATTTAAAATTTAAAAAAATAAAAGTTTATAAAAGTTTAAGAAAAAAACACGCACTACACTTAGTTTACTATGCAGATCGCCATGTTTAAACACATAATGCTTTATTTAATATTTTCATTAAAAACAAAAATTAACTTTTTAAAAAAATTAATAGGTAAATTGCATTATTTTTAAAAGGTTGAGAATCAAATTTAAATAAAAAATAAAAGTAAAATTTTAAAAATATAAATATTAATGAATAAATTTATTTTTATACATTCGCTTAAGAAAATATAAAAACCACAATTGGACTATACCCAACTAATTAATTACTTTAAGGAGGGGTAAAGCGAACAATTTTTAGGGGCTAAATGAAATTTTAATTTTTATAATTTATATCTTTATAATTTTTAAAGGATTAAATCAAATTTTTATAATTTTAAAGGGGCTAAAGTATAATTTTACATTTACTAATTTAAAATTTAAAAAAATTTTAAAAATCTTAAATAATAATTTTTATTTTAGAGGAGGCCGGACATGCCAGCACCTAGAATCCCTCGACTTTAATCCTAAAGACCTAAGAGCCAACATATAACTAAATTTAATTTTCATTTAGAGGTGTATATTTTCTTAATTCAAATTTGTAAAACATGCACATAAATGTGTAGAAATATAAATTATATATGGAGACTTGGTTGCAAGTGACGTTCAAATATATAATTATGTATTATTTTGGTATCTTGTAAGTAAATATATAAATTATATATGGAGACTCGGTCACAAATGACGTTCAAATATATAATTATGTATTATTTTGATATCTTGCAAGTAAATATATAAATTATATATTAAGACTCGGTCGCAAGTGACGTTAACCTGTGTAATAATATATATTGGGCATTTGTATTCTGGCTTATCACGACATTCAACACCAGTTGGTTAAACAATGCAATTATATTACTTTATAATATCAACTTAAATTCGTCATCAATTTCCAATTTCTCTGAACTATGAATAAATTTCCAACAAAATAAAAGAAGTAGAATTATTTTCCAAGTTTGGTAGTGAAATTCTTTTAAAGCGGGCAAAAGAACATGGTAATTTCAGAGATGATTCTAAAAGGATTTTCTAACAAATCTAATGTCGAAATCATTTTTTTGAAAACGGGGTGGACTAAGGTTTTGAAAACGAAAATAAAACAAGAGTCGTCATCGATCTTTGTTAGGTGTGATCGAATCACCTTTGTTTTAAGAAAATATTTTGGTTTACTAAAACGGTATTTTTGGTCTACGAAATTCGAGAAAATGGATTCGGGAATCGATTACGTGCGAGGAAGGATTAGCACCCTCGTCAAGCCCAAAATTGGTACCACATTGATTAATTAGTGTCTTAATATCGAAAGTTGAAAACCGAGAATAAATTTAAAATACGATCTCTTTTAAAAATATTTAAATTTTCTCGAATTGGATATTAAGATTCTCTCGCTCTTAAAGAATAAAATATCACATCCAGCACGTTAAGATACAACAATTTAAATCCTCGAATCCAAGATCATCTCATGATTCCCGAGACTCATGCATTGAAAATATCAAAAGGATATTCGATTATTTGGCCAAACGAAAAACCGAAACCCAGTACGTTAGGGCACGATTTCTCGGATTTCTAAAACATGAAATATTACCTTATTTTGAAAGATTTTTGTCTTTTGGATAATCGCGAGTGTAACACTCAAAGGCGTACATAGATTTTGTTTGAAATTGAATGAAGCAATCTAAGTTGGAATAACGTGTTGAAATTTAATGTACAATACAATGACATGAAGCAACAATATGATAATGAGCGAGAACACGAATAAAACATTATACAAATGAACAACAATGATATGAAAATACGAATAAATGAGTTATAACACATGCAAGGATAATAATTGCATAACGTGCACTATTTAAATACTAGTATTAATAATCAAAGACAAATGAATTAAATAATAATATATATGATTTCAAAATGAATAGTAAAAACAAACTAACATAAAACAATTGTAAAGCAAATTTTAAAATGATAATAAATAAATTTAGAATAAATAACGAAAAAAAGAAAGTCAAAATCAACAATATACAACAATCTAAAATAAATAATATATATATCTATAAAACTTCACGAATAAACAGAGTACATGAAAAATCTTAAGTAATAAAACCACTCAAAAACAATATATATAAAAGAGTTTTAAAATACCTAAATAAGGTAATGCAAAATAAATAAGGTATAAAATAATTTAAAAACAATATATATTTAAACAGTTTAGGATGAATATTATATAAATTAATTTAAAATGAATAATATGTGAAACAACTTAAGATAAATAATATATAAACAATAAAATAAACATATAAGGTGTAAAATAAATGATATGTAAACAAAAGAATTTAAAATAAATAATATATATAAAAGGTTCAAAATAAAAGATCGGGGTTAAATTGTTAATCGAATAAATTTAGAGGTGAAAAATAAACATTACAAAAATGATGAAATACTAACTGGACCGAGATGAATGCATGTAAAATGGCCATGGACCGATTAGGAAATTATCAAGTTCCCTACACATCGTTTTACTCAGATCAAAGCAGGTCAAACGCTAAACACTCGGGTCAAATTTAAAAGAAATAAAATGGAATAAAGGACTAAATTAAGTAAACTAAAAAACACGGAAGGGCCAGGGGGAGAAATTTCCCATTTAATGGGAATGTGCGGATCCCTTTGCTGAAGCGGGTCAGATTTTTGAATTTAGACAAAACAGCATCGTTTTGGCTATGAAAGCTTTAGCTCAAAACGACGCCGTATTACCCTTGTATAAAAACAAGAAATAAGAGGAAAAAAACATTCTTCCCCTTCATTTTTTTCAAAAAAACTCGAAGGTTCTCTCAAAAATCCCCACCCCTCTGCTCTCCGTCCGGTCACCGGGCTTATACGCCGTCAACAGCGGTGGCTATCGTGTTCGGTGGCAAGGGAGTAAAGAAGGAGGGTCATTTTTAACCCTTTTTTCTTTCCAAACCTCGATCCTACGCTAAAATACCCAGAAAAAAACTTTAGAATCCGAAAAGGCCAAAGAAACCCTTCGGTTCCCTTTTTCCGATCGTTCGAAAGGTAAGAGTTTTTTCCTTTTTTGTATACATGTATGTTATAAGATTTTTTATAAAGGAAAAATAAAGATTGATAATGAACAAAAAATGAGAAACAGACACCTTTTCAATTTTGTTTAAAACTCTGTTGTTGATTTCTGATTTTTTTGTATTTTCTCTTTATTTTTTAATTCCCAATCAAAGAAGAAGCATGAAATGGCCGTTTTCGGCCTTTTATAAACCTGTTACAGACTGTATAGCTTTTATTTTTGTTTGCTTCCATTTTGTCTTCTCTATTTGTCCCGTTGTCGTATGCAATTTGCAGGTGTCAGGGGCATGCGAAGTGGTGGCAAAGGCGTAGCCATGCGGCGGCAGCTGTTGAAGGCTTAGGCTAGGGTTTTCTTTTTGTTTTTTTCTGATTTGGGCTGCACTGTTGGGCTGTAATGGGTTTGGGTCATTTAGTTTATTTTGGGCCCGGGAATAATTGAGCCTCACAGCTGCCCCTCTTTGCTCATTGTCGTGTAACGAGAATGGAGCAAATACTTTAAAGAAGACCAATTTTGCCCGGTCTTGCTGAGTCTCGGCGCTTCTCTTCTTCTTCAAGCAGTCTCGCTTTGACCCACTGCAACTTCAGAAATATAGGAATTGGTGCTTCAATTCGCTCGAACATAATTTTAGGGAGAAAAGATTTGTAGCTTCGATCTACTCCGCTGGAACATCGAGGAAATAAGAATTAGAAATTTCGGCCTGCTTCTCTACAACTTCAGGAAGATAAGGCTGGGGCTTCAATCTGCTTCACTGCAATCGCCACAACTTCAGACGTAGAGGACTTGTAATTCGTAGCTTAAATCTGTTCCGCTGCAACTTTAGGGAAATAAGATTTTCTATCCTCAGTCTACCCCGCTGCATCTTCAGGGAGATACGATTGTGGCTTTATTCACTCCAATGTAATTCTAGGGAGGAGAGATTTGTAACTTTGATCTACTCCGCTGGAACTTCAAAGAGATAAGAATTGGTACTCAATGTAATTTCAGGGAGAAGGGATTTGTAGCTTTGACCTACTCCATTGAAGTTTCAGCGAGACAAGAATTCAGGGAGAAGAGATTTGTAGCTTCGATCTTCTCTATTGAAACTTCAAGGATATAAGAATTCAGAGAGAAGAAATTTATAACTTCGATCTTATCTACTGAAGCTTCAAGGAAATAAGGATTCAAGGAGAAGGGATTTGTAGCTTCGACCTACTCCGATGGAACCTCAAAAGGGATAAGAATTTAGGTCTGCTATCTTCAATATGCTCCACTACAAACTCAGGGATGCTAGACTGGTATCTTCGATCCGCTTCACTCAGGAAGTTAAGATCTACTATCTTCGGTCTGCTCCACTGTAACTTCGGGAGAAGAGATTTGTAGCTTCGATCTACTCTGCTGAAACTTCAAGGAGATCAGAATTCAGAGAGAAGAGATTTGTAACCTCGATCTTCTCTGCTGAAACTTCAAAGAAATAACGGTTGTGGTGCCAATGTGGTTTCAATGAAAAGAGATTTATAGCTTCGATCTTTTCCATTGAAACTTAAAGGAAATAAAAATTCAAAGAGAAGAGATTTGTAACCTCAATCTTTTCTGCTGAAATTTCAAAGAAATAAGGATTGATCCTCATTTGTAAACTCAGGGAGAATGAATTTGTAGCCTCAACCTACTCCACTGGAATTTCGAGGAGATAAGAATTCAGGGAGAAGAGATTCGTAACCTCAATCTTCTCTGCTAAAGCTTCAAAAAAATAAGGATTGATCCTCAATATAAACTCAGGGAGAAGGGATTTGTAGCCTCAACCTACTCCACTGGAACTTCGAGGAGATAAGAATTCAGGGAGAAGAGATTCATAACCTCAATCTTCTCTACTAAAACTTCAAAGAAATAAGGATTGATCCTCCATGTAAACTCAGGGAGAAGAGATTTGTAGCCTTAACCTACTCCATTGAACTTCGAGGAGATAAGAATTCAGAGAGAAGAGATTCGTAACCTCAATCTTCTCTGCTGACTTCAAAGAAATAAGGATTGATCCTCCATGTAAACTCAGGGAGAAGGGATTTGTACCCTCAACCTACTCTACTGAAACTTCGAGGAGATAAGAATTCAGGGAGAAGAGATTCATAACCTCAATCTTCTCTGCTGAAACTTCAAAAAAATAAGGATTGATCCTCCATGTAAACTCAAGGAGAAGGGATTTGTAGCCTCAACCTACTCTACTAAACTTCGAGGAGATAAGAATTCAGGGAGAACAGATTCGTAACCTCAATATTCTCTGCTAAAACTTCAAAGAAATAAGGATTGATCCTCCATGTAAACTCAGGGAGAAGGGATTTGTAGCCTCAACCTACTCCACTGGAACTTTGAGGAGATAAGAATTCAGGGAGAACAGATTCGTAACCTCAATATTCTCTGTTGAAACTTCAAAGAAATAAGGATTGATCCTCAATGTAAACTCAGGGAGAAGGGATTTGTAGCCTTAACCTACTCCACTGGAACTTCGAGGAGATAATAATTCAGGGAGAAAAGATTTCTAACCTCAATCTTCTCTACTGACTTCAAAAAAATAAGGATTGATCCTCCATGTAAACTTAAGGAGAAGGGATTTGTAGCCTCAACCTACTCCACTAGAACTTCGAGGAGATAAGAATTCAGGGAGAAGAGATTCGTAACCTCAATCTTCTCTGCTGAAACTTCAAAGAAATAAGGATTGATCCTCAATGTAAACTTGGGGAGAAGGGATTTGTAGCCTCAACCTACTCCACTAGAACTTCGAGGAGATAAGAATTCAGGAAGAAGAAATTCGTAACCTCAATATTTTTTACTGAAACTTCAAATAAATAAGGTTTGATCCTCAATGTAAACTCAGGGAGAAAGGATTTGTAGCCTCAACCTACTCCACTGGATCTTCGAGGATATAAGAATTGTGGCTTTCGATCTATTTCACTACTGCTTAATGAGATAGGATCTACAATCTTTAACTAAATTGCTCCTCTACTTCTTAGGGAGACAAGATCTGTAATCTTTAGCCTGCTCTACTGCTGCTCAGGGAGATAAAACTGGTCATCCTTGATCTGCTCCACTACTGTTATCTCGAGGGAGCAAAATCTGAAATCTTTGATATTGCTACACCGTTTTCTAGGGAACTTATCCTGTAGAATTAGTTTTATGTGCTTATACTTGTGCAAATGATTAGGACGCTATGATCGGAATGACTCAAATGCTCCTGACTACACGTGTTATGAATGATATCAATGCATAAATGTCATGAAAATGATTCCTTTTCAAATGTTTAAGGTGTCATTGTTATTCATCAAGGCTTTATCCCTGACGTATTAGTTTGCTTTCTTGCTCGGCTGGTATTTTGACAGCAAACCCGTATAAACGATCATACTTCACTCAACCAGCTTGCCCCACTATAACTTCAAAGTTCACCATGGTACCTCTGGGACCTAGGGCTTGTACCATCTTCAAACCATCTTACCGTGATTCAGGGGGATGAAACTTTTCCATTCCATTCCACTCCATTAAGGGGTATAGGATTTGTATTCTCTTCAATCAATACCACTGCAACTCAGGGGTAGAAGACTTGTATCATTTTTAATCCATCCCACCACAACTTAGGGGTAGAGGACTATAACTTGTTCAATCAACTGATCACTCCTTGGGAAATCCGCCCAGATGTGTATTCATGATATTCATATGGATGCAGAATATCATTCTTCTTGAGAATGATTTCCCTATCACGCTTGAGTTGATATTTCTCTCTTTCGTCAAGATTGTATTACTGACGTAATATCTTGTCATTTTGTTCAATCACCATTTTTGACTAAATTCGAAGAGATAACCTTAATTTGGAATCCAATATTTCCAACCTTAAGCTTGGTGAATTCTAAACAATAATCTTGTTTCAGGTTCTTGTATTATTTAGAAGTTCCCAGAGTAATATGCGAAACTCCTTTTGTGAAAGATTCATTAGTCCAATAATCGTTATTTCAATGCAAAATGTTTGGAAAAAGATCATAACAATGGACCGGAAGGAAATTAATTGAGAGCAAAGCTCGAAATGAATAAATTAATCAAGATATCAAATTTTGAAAAAATAGAAAATGAGAATGAATTAATCAAGATAACAAATGAAATTTATTGGGAGCGTATCTTGAAAAGAATAAAGTAATCAAAGATAGCAAATTCAACCTGGGTAAGATAAAAACTAGGTGCCCCAGATATCGCAGCATGAGCTTCTCTGTTCAAACTTTTTGAGGACCGTTTTAAGCTCAATATGTGTTTACGAGATCTAGAATACTCTATTGATGCCCCAAGACGTAACATCTCTCTTTTTTGTTAATTCAGAGAAAGCGAGACTACCGCATGCCCCATTTTTATTAAAATTTGAATTGCCCTTTACGGGTTTTCAATTTAAAACCCTTTTGGTTTTAAGGCGCCCTTTACGAGTTTTCACCTTGGCCTCTCCTTTTCCTCTGGTTTTTTTTCTCATATTTTCCTTTTCTCTCTCTTTTTTTTAATGAAATATTTCTTGATTTGGACTCATAGGATTAGGCAAGTCTTGGTTATCCCTCTCGTTCAAAATTAACGCCTTTCTAGAAAAGGCCTTCTTTTCCCCATACGAGCCTTTCCAGTTTGGCGTCCATTTTCCTTAGAAATCCTTTTGTATGGGAAGGATCCTTTCCAAAACTAGGTCTCCTTCATGGAATTCTTAAGGGCGAACCTTCTGGTTATAGGCCCGCATCATTCGCTTTCGGTGTAATTGACCATGAGGATGGCCTTTAGCCTCTCTTCTTTGATCAAATTCAGCTAATCATATTGGGATTTAATCCATTCTGCTTCATGCGACTTCAACTCAAATAAAACTCAGAGAGAAGGAATCTTGACTTCCATGGGAAAAATTGTATCTATTTCATAAATTAATGAGAAATGTATTGCCCCGGTGAGGGTCCTAATAGACGTTCGGCAAGCACAGATGCCAATCTTCATGAGTCTCAATCTTTTTCCTGGCGACCCCTTTTTTTTTTTTGGAATAGCTGATGCAATCCCCTTCTATGGTGGACTAGCAGTACCCGAACTTCATGATTTGCCTGGCCATTGTAAAGCCATTAGCATGTGTTCCTCTTCTAAGATTTCTTTAGCATATACAATCAAGCGAAAACATCTTTGAATTCTTGGAATAACTCAATGACGTCTCGCTTTGTCTCTGCGGTTAGCTAGGATTCCATCTTAATCTCCTTCGTTAGCTCGTAGTGTCCGCTGACACTTCGTAAGGTAGGATCTTGATAAATCGTAAAAGTAACATATTTTAACCCTATATTTAATAGGCTTTTGGATGATTTAGCCCGTGATTTCTGTAAAAAGGTGCTTTTAATCCTTTCTTTTCATATTTATACTTAGGAAAGCACCCGAGGATAAAAAGAACACAAAATGGGCTTAAAACGGAGTAATTGGGCCTTAGCGGGAAATCAACACGGCCTAGCCCAAATCCCACACGACCGTGCCTCGCCAACTACCTAGAGCATGGCCTCAACTCTGTGACACACGGCCGTGTAGCATCCAATTATCACACGGACGTGCCTGATGATCTACATGGCCGTGCTCAAATCGACAGACCAAGCACTACCGAATCCTAACTTACACAATCGTGCCCAAAATGACAGAATCAAGACATGGCCCAACCACGAGTTACACGGGCGTGTGCCATGGCCATGCCCTTGCCACGGGAAAGAGCAATTTCACTTGGATTTGGATGCTTGAAGCCAAAGAAACACACTCCTAAGTATACTCTAACACCCTAATAGTAATTCTACTTGAAGGAGATACTTAGGAGCCAAGTATAGCATTCCAAAGCCTATATAAATAACCCAAGGTAGACATAAAAGGGGAGCTTTTTGCAGAGGCTTTGGCCTAAGCTTTCATCTTTTAGAGAGTCACTTGAAGATAGCCAGTTGATCCATCTCAAGAAGCCGGAGTTCCATTCAAGACGGAGGATCTCTCCTTCAATTCCTTCAGGGGGTTTTAGGGATTTCTTATGTTTTGTTTATTCTTTACTCTTAAGATGTTTTCGTATTTAGTTATGAACTAAACCCCTCAGATACCTGAAGGGGATAAAACCTATGATAGATTTTGTTATTTGATTTCTAAATTATATGATAAGTACTTAGTTTGTTCTTAATTATGTTGCTTAATTTAATCTGATGTGCTTAGGTGGAGGAGGAATAGACCCCGCCAAAGAGTAGATCTAGTATAATTAAGCGGAGTTAATCAGGCGCCTAGAGATAGGGTTACGAGATTTTGCCGGATTAGGGTGAAACCTAATATGGGAATCCATTGATCGATTTACTGCTTCCTTAGGGGGTTATTATAAGAGAACGAGAGTTCCACTAATTAACCTAAGGTTAGACGTTATTCGCCTCGAGAGAGGGTTTAATATAGGTTAGGGAGTCTCACGGATCAAGCTAAGTAAAGAAATCATATGGTTTGGGGAATGAATAATAAATGAAGTCATAGGTGGATTCTTCCTGAGGGTATCGTCTTTATCAACTGAGTTTTCCTAAAGTCTTTCTCCTATTCATTCTTTTGTCTTTGCATTTAGTCTAAGTATCTCATTAGTTTAATAATCCAATCACTCCATATTTTAGGCTAAATAATAGAAAGAAAGTGAGTAGTAGTACTTTTAGGTTCCTTAGGTTCAATAAGATATTATTGCCTGAGCTATACTACTGTTCGATAGGTGCACTTGCCTCTATCATTGTCGCAATCAGTCTATAGGTTCAATAAATCTTTTATAAATATTAAAACTCGACTGTTTGACATGATCAAGTTTTTGGCGCCGTTGCCGGGGACATCTAAAATATTAAGAAAGCTCTATTATTATTACTTTAGCCATTATTTTTATTTTTAATTTCTCTTTATACATATATTTGTGTTTTTATTTTTTCTAAATTTCTTTCTTTCTTTTCGTAGTAGGTACCTCTAGTTTATGACTAGAAGAAATCCAATATGAAAGTGACATTGAAGCTACCGCTCGCAGAAATCGCAGAGAAATTAGACGAGCCCTAGACTATCAAAGAGAAGAACAGCAAAGATCCAATCCTACTGAAGGGATGGACGAGAACAATCCACCAAATATGCAAGAATAGAATGCTCCACGTACTATGTATGATTATGCTAAAACTAATTTGACAGGAGTAGAATCTAGTATTGTTAGGCCCACTATAGCCGCTAATAATTTTGAATTAAAGCCTAACACAATACAAATGATTCAACAGTTTGTTCAATTTGATGGTTTGCAGGATGAAGATCCAAACACACATATATCTAATTTTTTAGAATTCTGTGATACCTTCAAAATAAATGGCATTTCTGACGATGCCATACGTCTTCAATTATTTCCTTTTTCATTAAGGAACAAAGCAAAGCAGTGGTTGAACTCGTTACCACGCGGGTCAATCACCACATGGGATCAAATGACAGAAAAATTTCTTTTAAAATATTTTCCACCGGCCAAAACGGCTAAATTTAGGAATGACATATCTTCTTTTGTACAGAATGACGCAGAAACATTATATGATGCATGGGAAAGATACAAGGATCTCCTAAGAAGATGCCCACACCACGGATTACCTTTGTGGCTTCAAGTCCAAACTTTTTACAATGGTGTGAATTCTCCAACTAGGCAAATAATTGTTTCATCAGCCGGTGGAACTTTGAATAATAAAACTCCTAAAGTGGCTTACGATTTCATTGAGTAGATGTCGTTGAACACCTATCAATGGCAAATTACAAGAGCTAAACCGACAAAATCAATAGGAGTTTTTAACATAGACGCAGAGGACAATGTCACAACACAGTGGAGTTAATGAATAAAAACTTGATAATTTATGTTCTTCACAGTACATCCAACATGCAATGCGAAGCAAGCGGAATGTGGCAAATTCGAGTACCCACCCTACCAACCAGAGCGTAAAACGAGCGGACAAACTATATAGGTAACAATTTTCGATCTAATAATAACCCTTATAGTAACACTTATAATGCGGGTTGGAGGAACCACCCAAATTTTTTGTGGGGAGGACAAAGAAATCAAGGAACTCAAAGGCAGCAACCTACTCCAAATTACCAAAATCAGCCCTATCCACAGGAAAAGAAATCAAACCTTAAAGAGATGTTGACAAAATTCATGGTAGCTACAGATTCTCGTCTCCAAAAGACTAAAGCAATACGTGATGAACAATAAAAATTGATCAAAGGAATCGAGAATCAAGTTGGAGAACTTACTAGGTTAGTGGGACATCTCACAAAGGTGATTTCTAAACGTCAACAAGGATGTCTACCAAGCAACACAGAAATAAACCCAAAAGAGCAAATCCAAGCCATCACAGCTCAAGAGAATACAAAAGTAGACGAGCCCACCTCAGCACAAGAAACTAAGGAAGAAAAAGGTAAAATAGAGGTAGCACAAGAGAGGCCAAAACTGGTAATCAAAGAATACCAACCTCGTATACCTTATCCTCAAGCATTGAAAAATATGATTCAGAGGAACAATTCGTAAGTTTCTAAAACTTTTAAAGAAATTACATATTAACTTACCTCTTCTTGAAGCTCTTTTTCGATGCCCACTCAAGGAGATTTTAAGACAACTCTTGACAAATAAACGCAAAATAGATAAAGAGCACCATGTGGAACTTAACGCAACATGCTCAACAATGCTACCGAACAGACTACCACAGAAATTAAAAGATCTAGGGAGTTTTACAATTCCATGTTTAATTGGTTGTTTAACTATTGATAATGCGTTAGCCGATTTAGGGGCAAGTATAAATGTCATGCCTTATGAACTGTTTAAACGACTAGGTCTAGGGAAGCCTAAACAAACTAAGATGAGTATTCAACTAGCTGATAAAACTGTTAGAATTCCTAGGGGCATTATTGAAGACGTTTTAGTAAAAATTGATAAATTTGTTTTCCCAGTAGATTTTGTTGTTTTAGACATGGATGAGGAAAATTCAATCCCTTTAATTTTAGGAAGAGCTTTCCTTGCGACTGCCAAAACTAAAATTGATGTTGCCATAGGAGAACTCATACTTCGCGTAGGAGAAGAATCGTCAATCTTCAAGCTCTCGACTCAACCAAAATTGCTCAAACTGTTTCAATAGGTAATCAAATTGTTCAAACTTCATCACAGGAAACATCACAAAGCATCAAAGCTGAGCCAACTCATAGTCCCCAAGTTGTCACAGAAGAATCACACCAGAAACAAAACCAGAAGACCGACAAATTAGAAGAGCAGAAAATACAAACTAAATAAAAGCCGGATCCACACGAAGTAAAACCTAAGGAACCACTAGAAGAGCTCATAGGGACATCAAATCACTTTAAAATAGTAGACCAGGTGTTTTTAGACAAAGTCGATCCTCACATCACTTCAACAGACCTAAAGAAAAAGAAAGAAATACCCCTTCAGGTACACGATGTTTTCCCACATGAAATAGTCGTGGTAAGCAATCCAATATTTGGCAATTTCAAGGTAAACGCTTCTCGACCTAAACTTTGTCATGAAAATAGAACTGTCAGTAGGAGGGAAAATATTCAAACCTTTAAACCTCCCTAAAATTTTAAACCTCCCTAAAATTTTCATAGTCTAGGACAGTCTAGCTTAAGACTATAAACGAGCGCTTCTCGGGAGGCAACCCGAGCACTAGCACTTCTTATTTCTCAAAATTATTTTTTTCTTTTCTTTCCTTCTCTCTTCTCTCTCACATTTAAAACAAAGATACTGTGTTTGTGCCACACGGCCTTGCACAAGGTCGTGTTCGTGGCCGTGTGGACCACCGTAACCATCACATTGATGATCGTAGCCATGCAAGTCGGCCTAACCACTCCCCAACGTCACAGATCCAACCACCCACAGCACGGGCACCGATAAAAAATAACACGACCGTGCCTCACAACCGTGCTAAGATACTGACTTATTGAGCATGGACAGACCACGTCCATGCAGTCCAACCGTGCTTACATACTAGCTTTCTAGAAACGGGCGTGCCAACTAACAAACGGGCACGGAAGAACAACACACGCCACAACACAATCGTGCGAGGCGACCGTGTGAGTCGACACACCCTCGGCACACGGGCATGGGAACGTGTTAGATTTGAAATCTTATTTAAATCCCCACAGCCTTCCCCTCTCTCCTATCTTCCTTCTTCCTTTTCTTTCTTTCAAATTTTTCTCTGTTCATAGAAAAGGTCCAAGACTCTTAAGCAACACAAAAATCATACTGAAGAAATGTAAGAAGATAAGCAACGTCTCCTCAGAAGAGACCGCAACATGAGTTCAGGCATGCAGCTTCAGCTAATTGACACACCAAGGGTCTCGAAAACCTCTTCGATTTTATTTTTCTTTTCTCGTCTCCTTTATTTTCCTTATCTATACTTCTTTTCTGCTTAATTTAATTTATTTCATATTAGTTTCTTGGTTTTAGGTTCTAAAGGCTGCTAAGGAATCACGCCACTTCCACCATCACCAACACTCCACAGCCTTAGAAGTCATACACACCTCACAAACCGTCTGTTAATAAGGACTTCTTAGTCCATTAGACTTTTCTTTAAATTTTAGTTTTCTTCTTAGTCTCCTTCTATTTATTTTCTTAGTCTTTAATTATATTATTAGTATAGTACTATTATTTCTCTAGATCTCTTGGCTTTATCTTCGCAGGCTACCCAATTTCTTCATCTAGCAAACTGCTTTTCGGTAGCCACTCCACCAGGCCCATAGAAAACACCATCACCGCCACCAAAGACGCTAGAGATCATCCAGATTTCAGTGAGTATTACTTTCCTCACTTATCTCTTTGATTTGGCATCTAATTATCATTATCTATCTTTGTACATTGAGGGCAATGTACATCTAAAGTGTGGGGGTAATAGTGCCTAACTTTTTCCATAATTCTCAAAACCCTGAAATTAGTCTTGATCTTAAGTATTTTTCTCATATTATTAATGAGGTGAAATTTCTAATGATTTATGATTTTTATTGATATTTTTAGAATAAGTCATAGATAATTGTGCAATGATGATTAAATTTGAAGAAATACTAGAGAATTGAGCATGATAAGTCTACTTTCTAAAAATTAAAATTGATAAGTTGTTGAACCAATTTGAGTATCACCTTAAAGTTCAAAATTTATAAGGATTGATGTCAAAACACCCATAATTTTTGTGAGATTTTGAGCCTTATAGAGCATATACCCTTTTTCGTGCTCACTTTATTGATTATGAGTGTGTCAACTTTGAACTGTTATTCTAGAACTTGCCTCGTTTATGCATGTCGAGACCACATTAATGATTTGATATACTGAGATGATAAAGGCACCTAGGTTTTAACTCGTTCACTCCACTAAAAAGCCTACCTACATAAATAACCCCTAGTGAACCCCATTGAATCCTAACAACCTTTTTATTGACTCACCCACTAATGTTAATCCAAAATCCCTTTGTATTTTTTATCAATATTCCTTTGACTATCCTCTATCGAGAATTGATTTGATCCATTGCCGAATTAGGTTATTTCAATCACCAAAGTTCCTTCTATTAGGTTTGTTTTTAGTTTGTTCTTAAAAAAAAATCCAAGTATATTCAATATTAGTAGTATATAAAAGAGCTTAGAGCATTTAAACTCCAATTGTTAAAGAAAAAGCTCATATTAAAAGTATTATCAAAATACTCCTTATTATAGAGTAATTATCAATAGTAGATATTGTTAGTTTTCATTCGATGTAAATATTCATATTTAGTTCATTATTCTTAGATTAGGTAATTAGTCAATTCAATCTCGATTCTAACCCTCTAATTTTGCCTGTATCCACACCCTTAACCTTAGCCCCGTTACAACCATGATTAAAGACCTTTTGATTTGTGTATCATCTCATATACAGTGGTGGAGATTTGATTTTCAGGCAAGCCTATGGGATTAAATTTTTAGGTTCAACTTAGAGTGCTTATTCTTGAACCTTAAACACTTCGAGTGATTTGAGTGAATCTTTAGTGAGGATGTTAGTTCTTGTCGATTTTGAATTAAAGGTAATTACTTAGATAAGGGAAGACACCTATGTTTTCGTGCTATAAAGGTATGACTTATCGTAATTAAATCTTTAGGGTTCTTTGAGTTGAATTATCCATGTATAAATTATCCATGAATTATGATGAGACATTGTCGATAGGAATTATGAATATGGAAAGTTCGTTTTAATTGTAAGTTGAGAATTTTGCTTGAGGACAAGCAAAAGTTTAAGTGTGGGGGTATTTGATAAACCGTAAAAGTAACATATTTTAACCCCATATTTAATAGGCTTTTGGATGATTTAGCCCGTGATTTCTGTAAAAATGTGCTTTTAATCCTTTCTTTTCATATTTATACTTAAAAAAGCACCCGACGATAAAAAGAACAAAAAAGGGGCTTAAAACGGAGTAATTGGGCCTTAGCGAGAAATCAACACTGCCTGGCCCAAATCCCACACGACCGTGCCTCGCCAACTACCTAGAGCACGGCCTCAACTCCGTGACACACGGTCGTGCAGCATCCAATTATCACACGAACGTGCTTGGTGATCTACATGGCCGTGCCTAAATTGATAGACCTGAAGCACGGCCTAAATCCCAACTTACACGGCCGTGCCCAAAATGACAGAATAGAGACACGACCCACCACGAGTTACATGGGCGTGTGCCATGGCCGTGCCCCTGCCACGGGAAAGAGCAATTTCACTTGGATTTGGATGCTTGAAGCCAAAGAAACATACTCCTAAGTCTACTCCAACACCCTAATAGTAATTCTACTTGAAGGAGATACTTAGAGCCAAGTATAGTATTCCAAAGCCTATATAAACAACCCAAGGCGTATAAAAGGGAGCTTTTGTAGAGGCTTTGGTCAAGCTTTCATCTTTTAGGAGTCACTTGAAGATAGCCAGTTGATCCATCTCAAGAAGCCGGAGTTCCATTCAAGAAGGAGGATCTCTCCTTCAATTCCTTCAGAGGGTTTTAGGGATTTCTTATGTTTTGTTTATTCTTTACTCTTAAAATGTTTTCGATTTAGTTATGAACTAAACCCCTCGACATACCAAGGGATGAAGCCTATGATGGATTTTGTTATTTGATTTCTAAATTATATGATAAGTACTTAGTTTGTTCTTAATTATATTGCTTAATTTAATCTGATGTGCTTAGGTGGAGGAATAGACTGCATCAAGAGTAGATCTAGCATAATTAAGCGGTGTTGATCGGGCGCCTAAAGATAGGGTTATGAGATTTTTTTAGATTAGGGTGAAACCTAATATGGGAATCCATTGATCGATTTACTGCTTCCTTAGGGGGTTATTATAAGAGAACAAGAGTTCCACTAATTAACCTAAGGTTAGACGTTATTCGCCTCGAGAGAGGGTTTAATATAAGTTAGGGAGCCTCACGGATCAAGCTAAGTAAAGAAATCATATGGTTTGGGGAATGAATAATAAGTGAAGTCATAGGTGGATTCTTCCTGAGGGTATTGTCTTTATCAACTGAGTTTTCCTAAAGTCTTTCTCCCATTCATTCTTTTGTCTTTGCATTTAGTCTAAGTATCTCATTAGTTTAATAATCCAATCACTCCATATTTTAGGCTAAATAATAGAAAGAAAGTGAGTAGTAGTACTTTTAGGTTTCCTTGGGTTCGATAAGGTATTCTTGCCTGAGCTATACTACTGTTCGATAAGTGCACTTGCCTCTATCGTTGTCACAATACCACTGTGTTCGATCACTTTTTATAAATATTAAAACTCATTCGCTTGACACGATCGATCTATTCTCATCTTGTTCTATCATCCTTAAGAAATCAAAAGATAAGCTACAATCTCTATCATCTTCAAAATCCTTAGATCCTTCTAGACTTATATTTCACTCAAAAGGGAGTCAAGAATATGTTGCTCATGTCTTGATATCTGGGTACCTATTGTAGGTATGAAGGCAAATTCCAAAGAATAAATGACTCTAAGGATGATTATTTATGAATGAAGAATGAAAGAATATTCCAAAGAATGTATAGTATGGAAAAGAATGAAAAATATTTGCTCAAAAAGATGTATTTATTGAAAAAAAAATTCTGGACACAAACCTATTTCACAAAAGAAATCTTATTGCTTCTAGGCTTAAAGCAACAAGTGCGTTTTGTACATTACTCTGAGTAAGCTTTAAATACTACAAAAATTTCTTACATAGTCCCATTGTCCAAAACGCTCCTAGGTTCATATTTCTGCATTTGGCGCATCATCTAACTTCACAATAACTATGTTGATGAATTTTTCCATCAATTTCTTGAAATCAAGGCAATTTTCTATCGAATGCCCTGTGATCCCCACATGGTACTCACACTGGGCATTTGGGTCATACCATTTTGGGTATGGAGGTTGCATCGATTTCGAGTAGTGGGGGGACACAACGTGCACGTCAAATAAACTTGATACAACTCTTTATATGTCATTGGGATCGAAATAAATTGGAGTTTTTCAGTGTTTTACCTTGTGCCAGATTCTTTTCTTGATGAACTCTGATACCCAGTAGTCACTATTTTTGGCTGATTAACGGTAATCGACTTTGAGTACCCCATGCTTGTATTATCCACTTAATTTTCTTTCTTCCTTGTGGTCATTCTCTTGTTACTTTCTCCTGCCTCTATCCTTCCACTTTTTATGGCATTCTCAATCATTTCTCTAGTCATTACAATGTCCGAGAAGCTCTTTGTAGCGATCCCTAGCATATGAGTGATAAACGGGGCCTTTAGTGTATTAATAAAGAGTATGGCTGTCTCTTTCTCTAAGAGTGGTGGTTGGACTTGCGTCGCCACTTCCCTCCATCATTGGGCATACTGCCTATAGCTCTCACTCGATTTTTTTTCCATATTCTGTAGCATGATTCTTTCGGGTGCCACGTTCATTACGTGGCCTTATTGTTTCATAAAAGATTGAGCCAAGTCCTTCCATGAACCAATTTGGGCACAACTCAACTGGTTATACCACTTGGCCGTAGGTCCGATCAGGCTATCTTGAAAATAGTGGATTAACAGCTGGTTATTGTTGACGTATCCTATCATCCTCCGACAGAACATCGTAATATGAGCTTCAGGGCTGCTAGTCCCATTATACTTCTCAAACTCTGGATTCTTGAACTTTGACTAGAGTACCAAGTCAAGGACTAGGCTTAAGTCTTTTGCATCGATTTCGCAATGATGATCGGTGTTCTCTATAGCCCTAAAATTCTCTTCCAACCATCGACACTGGTCCTTAAGTTGTTTTGGAAAATCTTTCCTCTTTTTCTCCATCTCTGCCACATCGTCAAGATCTAAGACAACGGGATTAGTTGGATTATCCCTTGGGTTAGAACCCGAGCCCGTTAGAAATTTCATCGGTGCTAATGTACCGGCTTGGTACTGGGACCTGATGGTGACAGGTACCCTTTGTGGGTACACATCCGGTTGCATTTGGGTGTTCGCTGGGGTAAAACCCGAGGATAGGGAGGTTCTTCATTGTCATCACCGTGATTGGTCATGTGGCTCTTTCCTTTGTTTGACCTCCTACCAATAGCTAGGCCAGTTGATTCATCATATTTCTTTGAGATTCCAGGATCTGATCCCTCATGTCTTATTGTATTTTGGCTAATTGTTGTTACATTTGTGCTTGCAACTGATCTTGCATATCTTTTTGCATCTGTTCTAATCTTTCTAGTCTCTGATCTATTACTTTCGTTTTGCGGTGGGTATTGTAGTGATATTTAGTCGGTGGATTTTGGTTAGTTTCTAAGGTAACTGTCATAATTTTAATTAATCAGGGTCTTTTTATGAAACTTAATGCATATGATGTAATGCCATGTAGATGCATGAATGCACAAAGTGGCGCTGATTCTGATTCAATTTTGTTAGAAGAACTTTACTACAAAACAAATTTCTTTACATAAAACGGATAATTTCACATACGGCCTTGCCCCAATATTCAAAGTAAAGACATTGTTCATTTTCTTCATATCTGGATGTAAGGTTAAATCTCGCGAACCTTCTAATGGATGTCTCTACTGGCTCCTTTTGCTTGATCCGGGCCACGTCTGATTCCTCACGTATCCTCGCAATTCTCGTTAGCTTTTTCAAGAACATCAGGGCGTGGCGGTTTTCAAATAATCTTCGTCAGTTTGAATCTTCGGGCAACGACGCAAAGTCGCGTATCCCTCCATGGACTATCAGCATTCGCTTGTTGTTTACTCGAACCATATTTGGACGGTTGTACTATATTCCACTATATCAAGAAGTTTGTTTTCCTATGACAAGCTCTTCTATTTAGCAATCGAATATGAATCAACGTCTCCTTTCTAAGATGATGCGATGCAATGCAATGCAATGCAATGCAATCATAAACAAAACAAAACACATTAGCATGAGAAAAATAAACAACAAAATAGATTACCTAAATGAGTGACCACGAGGGTTTGGCGCGGCTCTACTTAAGGTGGGCTTCTAAGGTTCGCTATATGCAGTTTAGTTCTAAAGTAAAGGTACCCAAACCGGTAGATTCCTCGATCCTTACCCATTATAGGCTCGTATGGATCAAGTTCGGTTCAAGGGAATACATTTCCTTATGGCTATGCGGAGATGAAAATCTCACGAAGACATAGGTACGGATGTTTCCCAGAACTAATCCCCTAGCCCATGCGGAGGTGAAAACCTCATGAAGGCAAAATTTCTTACTCCCACTTAAGAGGGTAAAATTGACCAATTGATATGATGCGATATGCAAAGATACATCAAAAGATTTAAACCACTAGAGCAAGCATATTATGAAGAAAACCATGAAATTAAAGAATAACATGCAATGAAACAATCACAATTTTAAACCAGATTTTCAAATTTCGACAAAAAGACAAAGATTAATCGATTTTTTGCTTGACTCTTTTATTTTCCCCAGCGGAGTCGCCAAGCTGTCGAAACCATTTTTTTGAAAACAGGGATCGACTAGGGTTTTAAAAACAAAAATAAAACGGGAGTCGCCATCGATCTTTGTTAGGTGTGATTGAATCACCTTTGTTTTAATAAAACATTTCGGTTTACTAAAACGGTATTTTTGGTATATGAAATTCGAGAAAACGGGTTCGAGAGTCGGTTACGTGCGAGGAAGGATTAGCACCCTCGTCACGCCCAAAATTGGTACCAAATTGATTAATTAGTGTCTTAATGTCGAAAGTTGAAAATCGAGAATAAATTTAAAATATGATCTCTTTTAAAAATATTTGAATTTTCTTGAATTGGATATTAAGATTCTCTCGCTCCGAAAGAATAAAACATCATATCCAGCACGTTAGGATACGACAATTTAAATCCTCGAATCCAAGATCATCTTATGATTCTCGAGACTCATGTATTGAAAATATCAAAAGAATATTCGATTATTTGGCCAAACGAAAAATCGAAACCCAGTACGTTAGGGGATGATTTCTCGGATTTCCAAAACGTGAAATATTGCCTTGTTTTGAAAGATTTTCGTCTTTTGGATAATCGCAAGTGTAACACTCAAAGGCGTACATTGATTTTGTTTGAAATTGAATGAAGCCATCTAAGTTGGAATAACGTGTTGGGATTTAATGCACAATACAATGACATGAAGCAACAACATGATAATGAGCGTAGAACATGAATAAAACATGATACAAATGAACAACAATGATATGAAAATACGAATAAATGGGTTATAATACATGCAAGGATAATAATTGCATAACGTGCACTTTTTAAATACTAGTATTAATAATCAAAGACAAATGAATTAAATAATAATATATATGATTTCAAAATGAATAGTAAAAAGCAAACTAGCATAAAACAATTGTAAAGCAAATTTTAAAATGATAATAAAAATTTAGAATAAATAACATAAAAAAGAAAGTCAAAATCAACAATATACAACAATCTAAAAATAAATAATATATATATCTATAAAAGTTCACGAATAAATAGAGTACATGAAAAATCTTAAGTAATAAAATCATTCAAAACAATATATATATAAAAGAGTTTTAAAATACCTAAATCGTAATGCAAAATAAATAAGGTATAAAATAATTTAAAACAATATATATTAAAACAGTTTAGGTTTAATATTATATAAATTAATTTAAAATGAAAATATGTGAAACAACTTAAGATAAATAATATATAAACAATAAAATAAACATAAGGTGTAAAATAAATGATATGTAAACAAAAGAATTTAAAATAAATAATATATATAAAAAGTTCAAAATAAAAGATCGGGGTTAAATTGTTAATCGTAATAAATTTAGAGGTGAAAAATAAACATTGCAAAATGATGAAATACTAATCGGACCGAGATGAATGCGTGTAAAATGACCAGGACCGATTAGAAAATTACTCTGAAGTTCCCTACACATCGCTTTTACTCAGATCTAAACGGTCAAACGCTAAACACTCGGTGTCAAATTTAAAAGAAATAAAATAGAATGAAGGACTAAATTATGTAAACTAAAAAACGAGGAAGGCCAAGGGGAGAAATATCCCATTTAATGGGAACGCATGGATCCCTTTGGTGGAGCGGATTAGATTTTCGGGTTTAGACAAAACAACGTTGTTTTGGCTATGAAAGCTCAGAGCTCAAAACGGTGTCGTATTACCCTTGTATAAAAACAAGAAATCAGAGAAAAAAAACATTGTTCCCCTTCATTTTTTCAAAAAAAAAAACTCGAAGACTCTCTCAAAAATCCCGACCCCTCTGCTCTCCGTCTGGTCACCGGGCTTATACGCCGTCAACGGTGGTGGCCGCCGTGTTTAGTGGCAAGGGAGTAAAGAAAAAGGGTCATTTTTAACCCTTTTTTCTTTCCAAACCTCTATCCTACGCTAAAATACCCAAAAAAAAAACTTTAGAATCCGAAAAAGGCAAAGAAACCCTTCGCTTCCCTTTTTCCGATCGTTCGAAAGGTAAGAGTTTTTTCCTTTTTTGTATGTATGTATGTTATAAGATTTTTTATGAAGGAAAAATAAAGATTGATAATGAACAAAAAATGAGAAACAGACACCTTTTCAATTTTGTTTAAAACTCTGTTGTTGATTTCTGATTTTTTTTTGTATTTTCTCTTTATTTTTGAATTCCGAATCGAAGAAGAAGCATGAAATGGCCGTTTTCGGCCTTTTATAAACCTGTTACAGATTGTATAGCTTCTATTTTTGTTTGCTTCCATTTTGTCTTCTCTGTTTGTCCCGTTGTCATATGCAATTTGCAGGTGTCAGGGGCGTGCGAAGTGGTGGCAGAGGTGTACGCATGCGGCGGCTGCTATTGAAGGCTTAGGCTAAGGTTTTCTTTTTGTTTTTTTTTTTCTTTTTTTTTATTTGGGCTGCACTGTTGGGCTGTAATGAGTTTGAGTCATTTAGTTTATTTTGAACCCGAACAATAATTGGGCCTCACACCTAAAAAGATCCAATGCAACTTTTAGTGAAATTCTTTTAAAGCGGACAAAAGAACATGGTAAGTCCAGAGTCGATTCTAAAAAGATTTTCTAACAAGCTTGAAAAGATTCAATGCCACCTTATTTTACTATTTATGTTAGAGGTTGGAAGGAAGTATGTCAATACAACCACAAATAAATTTATTGGAAATAAATAGACCACACAACAAAAATACAATAATTTACGTGGCTCCGCTTTAAAGCCTACCCCATTAGACAAAGACGCTAACAATTTTTAGTATAATAAGAAGATGAAAATTACAAATATTTTAACACTTAACACACTACTCGAAAACTTATAACTCACACTCCAAAAAAAAACTCAAAAACTATTATACAATTGCCCTCAAATTAATCCCCTATTAACTAATTCACTCTCAAAATTGGTATTTCTCATAGCATAGAATTAAGACCTAATTAAACTAGTTTGAATGACATTCAAGCCAATAGCCATTTAATATGGCTTGAGAATTGGAACACCAAATACTTTTTCCTACCTTTGGTGCTACAAGCATGAAAATCTTGACTTTAGGGGTTTCAAAGCTTGGGAATTCAATCCAACTTTTGGTAGTTTTGGAGCAATAATGCTTTACTTAATAGAGTGAAAAAATTGAAGCGATAAAAAATAGAAAAATTAAAATATCATCTTTTGGAGTGTTTAGTAAGAAGTATGAAAAAATGGAAACAAAAAGTAATTTCCTTTCAATTTATTGCTTGATAGACTTGAAAAATGAAAGAAAATAAAATAAAACAATTGAATATTCATAATTTTGAAATATATATATATATATCTCATTTTCGGTTTTTACTAAAATGGGATAGAAAAAAAATAAAAATACCAAAATGGGCTGGGGTTTTGATTATTTACGCAAATGGTATAAACTAGGGTGGTCACACCACTCCCATAGGCGGCACCACCCTGGTGTCAGCCTTCCTGCAACAAAACAATGATCCATGCAGGGAAAACAGTGAGCCATGCAGGGAAAAGAAGAAAAAAATAGTGGAAAGCCGACCGAACTAAACAATGTCATGGCAGAGGCGGCACTAGGCCTGGACAATGGCCTGCCAGAGGCGGCACCAGTGTCCGACAATGGCCTTCCAGAGGCGGCACTGCATGCGGTTTTGCTCACAGCAACATGGGGACCTTAAATGGTCCCTCCTCCCCTTCCCCCACACACACCAATGTTGAAGAAGCGTATGCAAAGAAGAAGAAGAAGAAGAAGAAGAAGGTGGCGCCGAAAAAAGAAAGAGGAAGAAGAAAGAAAGAAGGAAGAAGGAAGAAATTAGGGAAAAATTAGGAGAAAATTAGGTATAATTTTTTAAATAATGTTTGTGTTTTCGATTTGTTATTTTTATTAAATTATTTTATTATATATTAATTTTATTTTATTACTTATTTGTTGTTAGTAGTTTATATTATAAGTATTGTTACTTAGTTAGAATTAGTAGGTTAAGTAGTAGTTAGTTAGTATGTTAGAATTAGTAGGTAGTTAGAATAGAAACCCTAAAAAATATTTATGTTAGTTAGTATGTTAGTATGTATTAATATGTTAGTTTTAACTCTAACATTATTTTAGTTGGTATATTGTTATTAGTTAAACCTTAATGATTAATTTAGTTAGTATATATATAAAACAACTATTTTATTTAGTATTATATTATTATTGTTAGTAATATATTATAATTATTGTTAGTATAAAAAACATTAAAATAATACATAAAACATTATGTATGAAAATGAATAATATAAAATAATAAAATACTAAAATAGTATATTTTTTAAAGTAATGTAATTTGAGAAAAAGGAAAATACTTAATAAATGGTTAAAATAAGCGGTTTTACTAAATTGATATATAAAAATAGTAAAATAATACGTTTGAAATATTACGTACTAAAAGAAATAATATAAAATAATAAAATACAAAATAGTATTTTATTGAAAGTTATAGAATTTGAACAATTAAAAAATACTGATTTAACATAGTGTAAAATTAGTAGTTTTACTAAATTTATATAAAATGAACAAGAAAATAATATATTTGAATTATTATGCACTAAAATAATATAAAATAAAATGAAAATGCTCGTAATATATAATAATTATGTACTAAATTATTATTTGTTAATCATTAGTTTTATTAGAAAAGGCATACGATACGTAATATTGTTATTAAGGAATCCTAAAATTATTATTATTACTCTAGCTATGTTAATAAAATATTATTATTATTAAGAAACCGTAAATATTATTATTAGTTATTATCATTGTTTGTAAAAACTATAAGTATTATTTTAGTTAATATTATGATGTTTGTATAAATAATAAAATATTATATTTATTATGCGTTGTTTACATGATGTTCTTGTTATATTATTAGTCTTGGCATGTTATTTGTTACTAAATTAATATAGATTTATTGTTTTTATGTAGGTAAAAGATTTATTTGAGACGGAAATGGCTTCATTGATTAGTAAAGTTCCTCACATATCCGACGCCGCTAACAATATAGTAATGTATTATTATTTATTAATCACGGGTTATATTAACAAAATATCTACATAATAAATTATGTTATTAATCATAAGTATTAATTTTTTTATGATTTAACACTGTCAGGACTCGTACTGTGTATTAAGGGGCCGGGTGAATAGCTTAGGAAATCCCCCGGATGAACGATTGATGCCGTATATAGAGCAAGCTAGATTCGGGTCAGCAGCACTAATCCGGACGTTTGACTTACGATATGATTTAATATCCGCACTAGTCGAGCGTTGGTTCCCGGAGACCCACACTTTTCATTTCCCGTGTGGAGAGTGCACAGTCACTCTAAAGGATGTTGCACTGCAGCTTGGGCTCCCAATTGACGAGAGTCCCAGACGGGTGCAAGTCGATAGTGAATTCGCTTTATTGACCGCCGAGCCTACTAGGGACTCGTACGGCAATGATCGAGAATATTTTACAGAATTGAAATTTACATGGCTGAGAGCGAGGTACTAACAGATATCGTGATGCCACTGAAGGCGAGTTGATGTGCGCTTAGTCGATCGTACATTATGCACATCATACGGGGTGTACCGATGCGGTGCAAACAATAATAGGGTTCATATTCGACTCTACCCCTATTGACCGATTTGAGCAATGCTCACTCAGATAGTTGGGGCTTCGCAGCTTCTTACGTGGTTGTACAAATGAGCTTTGTTTGACGACAAATCCATCGATCGAGACATAGGCGGATGCCTTACACTATTGCGCCTGGCTCAGATCGGATGCCATTCTTGGCATCGCTACCCACCAACCATACGATATCCGCTGGTAAACAGTGATAAAATATAACTTGTTATTAATTGAAAATTTCTTTATATTGATACTATTTGACTACAAATTTTTTGTAGGTGGAGTATTTATCCTGCATCGGGGTCGTACATCGTTCCGATATACCGCTTATGATTGAACAACATTCCGTGGAAGGGGTAAGCGATTCCAAATTGGTTACGTGGTAGTTTCTATATCTTATGCACAACGTGTTTAATTTTAACAATGTTATTAATAGTGCAGTTTATATGGATGCCATACCGTAGACCAAAAATTGCAGCCGTTATACCCCTGTCCGCCTATATCCACTCGTATATATGGTGCACAAACACACTAATTGGTTGTTTCAATGTAGTCGAGTGGTATCACGGGGATCGAGTGCTGCGACAATTTGGTTGCGTCCAATATATCCCGGATCCACCATGCCAGGTGGGAGAGGTTCATTGCAAAAATAAGAGAGGGAGACAAGTTTTGGATTGGGGGTTAGGCATGGCCATTTTATTGCGGTGTGGAATGATCGCATGTCCCGAATGCCCCGGATGGATATGGCTTCCGGTCTTCAACCTCCATCAGAGTACATACAATGGTAATCTACTATGGGGAAGCCATATATACTCGGAGGGCAGTCGACTGTAGTCCCCTCACACATACAGCGACATGGGGCATACGAGCCAGTGGCAGTATGGAGGCCGAGGCAGCTGCAGATCCTGATCCCGAGCCGGAGCCCGAGCCAGATTTCGAGCAATCACATTCACATTTGGATGTACATTCGTATCATCCATATGTGCCGGGCAATGACTACTTTTCGGGCTCATCAGGAGGTGAATATCAGTACACACCACAGTACAGCACTCCCAGCTTGTATCCACTGCAGGACATCAGGCCTCCTTGGTCGTATCCATTGCAGCAGGGCACTCCTTCTGGCTCGAGTTCATCTATGCCCTTCGAGCCACATGATTTTTCGGCCATGTTTAGCACACCCCACCTGGACCCCTACCCGGACCCCCACCGGAGACTGAAGAGGATGTTGGTTATCGCAGGCACCTACGACGTGAACGTCGACCACCGCAAAAGTACACACCGAGGACTACACCATTGAACCATCAGTTTTAGGTGTTTCTTGCGGTTTTGATTTTCTTGTATTTTGTATTTGTAAATATTACGATGTTTGTACTTTACACTGATGTTTCTTGCTTTTCTTGTGTTTGTATTTGTAAATTTTAACATAGCAATACATTTTCCAGCTTTGATCATAACCGATTTCATCATTAATAAAATTATATAATCATTTTATATTAAAACATTTACATACATATATATAATATATATAACTCACGATCTAATATACCAATTACACATAATATTAATAAATATTCAAATGGTATAAATTTCTATTCAATTGGCGATTATTCAACATGACCGAATTTATAGAGTGAAATACTACAATTTTATTCCTTATCAAATACATCCTAAGGTTACATATACAAGTATAATATAGTTCTCAAGATTTAATATAACATGCAAGTGTATATATATATGTATATATATAAACTCATAAGTTCAATCTTCATTCAAAACATAAAATAAATTTTTAAAACCACATTCCAAGACTAATTCATCAATGCATCTACTCAGTACATCACATACATAGGCACGCATACTACTTTCAAAACATGTATAGACCATATCCAAATCAACCGAACATTTGTATCATACTAAGCACCTCTAACACACACACATATATATAAACCATGATCGATTTTTGCATGAACTTAGTCATTATAACTAGCCATATTCGCATGGCTTATGTTTACAACATCAAAATTAATCAAAACATATGCTAGCTTATACATGCCATAGACTTTGAGTTTATATACAAAAAAGATACCAAAAATTTGATGATAGTGTAATGATCTTCGACTGGGATCATTGAGCACAAGATGAGCATCCAAATAATATCTACAATACATGATTAAACACATTCGAAGTAAGCTTCCAAATCAAAATATTACTATAATATCACTTACTCAAATTAAAATATTACTATAATATCACTTACTCAAATTAAAATGATTTAATAAGTGAAATCATTACCATGCCGTCCACTCAATAAAATCTTAGGGTAATTTGACATGCAAGTCCCCTTATGCAATAAACAATTCAATTAAATCATCCACTTAAATAAGGGCTATTTTTGCTACTTTAGCAATCTAGTCCTTTTTCTTAAATTAAACATATAAACAACCAAATTATCTCACAACATTTTAACACATGCTCAAACATATATCGTGAATATTAGATAAAATATAAAAATTATTTTTCTAACTCGGATTCGTGGTCCCGAAACCACTGTTCTGATTAGGGTCGTAATTGGGCTATTACATATAAGTTATAATTTAAACTTTTTCTGATCATAAATTGAACACATCTAGATATACTAAGCTTAAATACCAACCTTATTTGATCATGCATAAACCGAAATTGGAGAGAGCTTGAAATCAGAATACATAACATGTTAATCTAAATAAGCTCAATTCCCAGTCGCTTGTGACGATTGTCCTACATGATAGTTTCTCTGCGGGCATTTACTTTGATTATGACCACCTAACCTGTATATTCTACAGTGCTTACCGTCGGATTTCTCCCTAATGTCCATTTCATTACAGATTCTGGATGATTGCGGATGACCTCTCAGATTCCTGCATGGTGCTCTGTCTGGGACAAGCTCTAAAGTCGTCCGAGGCACCTCCCATGTAGATAGGTCGGGCAAGACAGGGAACTCATTTTCCCAGACACGCAACGTACTCTCTAGCGTGTACACATCATCAAAAAAAGTTCAACACTAAGGTTCGCTTTAGCACACGCTGTCACAACATGTGCACAGGGATAATGAAGTGTTTGGAACCTCTTGCATTCGCACTATCTATTCCGAAGATCGACTCCATAAGACCTAGGTGGCAAACCAGGTCGACAATCGATGGACTCCATAACTCAAAAAGTTTCCATTAGTCGTGATTATATTTCTACAGTTATCGAACTCGCAATCCGATGATTTGCAATCAATACATCTCTGACATCTTCAACAAACACGTGTCCCGCATCCATCTGGTTGACTTGTTGTTCACCCATTCTTGGCATCAAGGTTGCCAACTCAGAGAATGTAGCCGAGAAGACAGATGAAATCGGAAGATGTCGTGTTTTCAATAACACAAAGGTTGACCCCTCCACCAAGTTTGTGGTCATTTGACCATAACGAAAGCCCTCATCAAAACTTTGAGCCCATTGCCACGGCTCCATTGTACCCAACCACTCCCGAAAAGATTTTTTCGTTTGACCTTCCATGTCACTCTCAAGTTGAGTCATCATTTGGCAAAAAATATGTGGCTCTAACTTGTGCGCTGTACATGTTTTAAAAAAGATAAGTTACGATAACTGTAACACCCCAAACCCGGCCAAAACACTACAACCGGATCTGGTATGTCACTAAGGAGATTTTATAAAACTTGTGGCACTTTGGAAAAACAATTATCATTTCTAAACATTTATACCGAAAACTTAATAATTTATAAGTTCATATAAGTTATAAAATGCCTTGGTGATTTTTAAATAAAATTCGAAATTTGTTACATACCTTAACTTAATTTAAACATAAAATTTAAATGTTTACTAATAATAAAACCCAACATAAAACCCAAAATGATAAAGTCTACTAGCTCATGGCCTTTTTACATTGAAATTTAAAACCCATTAAATAAAAATATAAAGTAATAAACTAAAGTCTTTTCTTTTATGAATCCAAATGTTCTTTTGCATGGCCACCTTGCGCTCCTCTCTAGCCCGGTCCGAAGCACTAGGTGCTACCAAAATGTTAAATAATAGGTTGAGTCATGAGACTCAAGCAGTAAACCCTCATGCACCATTAGATTTGGGCCTTAGCCCCACGTAATGTAATAATGATTAATATATATAACAAAAATTATGCAAGCCCAACCCAAATCCTAGGTTTCCATCCGCTACACGCCACCCTTACATGCCATTCACACCATTGGGGATTTCTACAATCAACCCACACCGCTACACGCCATTGATGGCAGTCATGCTACTCGTCGTTAGATCATGGTCAGAGCTATTACAATGTGTCATGGCAAAAGCCACTACAACAGTCAAAGCCGCCATAATGTGTCATGGCAAAAGCCATACAATGTAATACTTCCCTTTCATCAAACCCAACCCCATGCAATCACGTAAAATCGGCATACTCATATCATTTAATCGTAAAATTCACTTAGAATGACAGGATCACTAACTCGGTGATTCGCTTACCCTCATCGGTTTTCAACAAATTTTGCCAATATTTTGACATTTTACGAATATTACGATTTATAACAGATTTAATCAGGCAATCTAAATAGTGTGGAAGTGTTACACACCTGATATCGCGTAGTTTTACACCCTTAGTCAATATCCTTACTATCTGGATCTACAACCCTTAGTCTAAAACCTTGCTCAAAAGCCGAAAACACGAAGATTTGGGCTCCCCTACATTCGGCCAAGGATTAATAAATACCCGAATTTACACATTAAAATCAATAGATCTCCTTACCTTGAAATCCCGAAAGTAACATGATTCGAAAAGCTACTAAACTATGACTTAGAGATTCACGTGATAGACTCCTCTTCAAATCTCTGAATGTCAAAAATAAGAGAAAACAAGAGATTAGTTTCTAAATGGCTATTCGACTAGAGACTTTGAAAAATCGAAAAGATTTGGATCTCTCGAATCAATACTTACCTAAGATTTCCTTCAGATTTCGGCACAAGCAGATACCCCAGAGTGATTTCGGCAATCACAGGAGACGAGATCTCACGATTTTGGCTTTTGTGAAAATCCCAAAAAGATGAACTGATGTGGTTTTGGCTAAAAAGAAAAGTGAAAAGAAAGCAAAGAGAGGTTTGAAGATTCGGCTAAAGTGTCTGAAAGAGATGAGAAAGGAGTTGTCAAAGGATTCGGCCTAATGGAAAAAGAAAAGAAAGAAAAATTTGAGAGGGAGAATGAAATGGGGATTTGGCAGAGAAAAGAAAAAGATGATGAGAACCTGATAGAAAATTTTGACACATGCTTCTGCCTATACTAAACCGATTCTCTCCCCCTTGTAGTGGATTTTCGGCCAACTTTGCAACTCAAAAGATAGCTCATATCCTTTTCCCTTATCTTGATCTACTAACTCATTCAAAAGAGACTTAATTAGCTCCAACTCCTCATCCTTTATCAGCATAAAATCCACATATTTTAAATACTAAAAATCTCATAAATAATAGCCTTGTTGCCGCCCCCTTAAGGCTCCCTATAAGTGCCGAATTTGGCCCTATAACTTGGGGTCCAAATGGCCACAAATTGGGCCTCTTCCTTGCCTATTGACGCCAATCATAGCCCTCCTTTATCATAGCTTTGGAGCCACAAGCCCAAGATATCAACTAAATTACCAAAAACTTTGTTTTAAGCCTTAGAGTGTCTAAACAAAATATTTAATCAAGGCCCCAGCCCAAACCTGAGCCCCATTTTCACCCCAAATTCTCAAATTAACATATTAAGCAAACACCACATAAAATGCACAGGCCCATAACTTTAGGATGTTACAGTTCTACCCCTCTTAAATTAAATTTTGGCCTCAAAATTTACCTGATCAGAAAAGATGGGGATATTGCTGTCGCATAACATCCTTTGGCTCCCACGTTGTCTCTTCTGCGCCGTGATTCCACCATAAAACTTTGACTAAAGAGACGGACTTCCTTCTCAACACTCTTATGTCTCGATCCAAGATTTGCGCTGGTTCCTCCTCAAAAGACAAATCTGGCCTTACTTTAATCTCTTCCACCGACATTACGTGTGATAGATCAGAATGATAACGTCTTAGCATCGAGACATGAAACACGTCATGTATCTGTTCCAACTCTGAAGGCAACTCCAAACGATAAGCCACAGGGCCTACACGTTCTAGTACCTGATAAGGCCCAATAAACCGTGGACTTAACTTACCCTTCCGTCCAAACCTCATCACCTTCTTCCATAGAGATACCTTCAAAAGACTTGGTCTCCCATCGAAATTCCACCTCCTTCCGCTTTAGATCCGATAAGATTTCTATCGATCGACGCTTCCTTCAACCGAGCCCAGATAACTTCACTTTCTCCTCTCGCTTTAAAACTAATTTCGACCCAACACCGACGCTCACCCAACTCCGCCCAACAAGTTGGGGTACGACATCTCCTTCCATATAACAATTCATAAGGTGCCATCTAAATACTAGCTTGATAATCATTATTGTATGCGAATTTCGCCAAAGGTAAATACTCCTCCCAACCGCCCTAAAAGTCAATGATACAACCCTCAAAGATATCCTCCAAGATCTGATTACCTCTCGATCGACCATCACCCAGGTGAAAAGCAGTACTAAAGTCTAACCTTGTTCCCATTGCTTGATGAAGAGCTTTCTAGAATCGGGATGTGAACCTAGGGTCCCTATCCGATATGATCGACACCGGTACACCATGCAATCTCACCACCTCAGCCACATACAACTTAGCCAACTTTTGCAAAGAATAGTCGACCCGAACCGGTATGAAGTGACCCGACTTTATCAAACGATCCACAATCACCCAAATCGAATCCTTCTTAATGGGCGTAAGGGGAAACCCACTAACAAAATCCATCGTGATCCTTTCCCACTTCCACTGCGGAAACTTGACCAGCTGCAACAACCCCGAAGGCAACTGGTGTTCCGCTTTCACCTGCTGGCACGTCAAACACTTACCCACGAATTCTGTTACCTCTCGCTTCGCTGGCCACCAAAATTGCTCTTGAAAATCCCGATACATCTTAAATCCTCCAGGATGCATAGCGTATGGACTACTATGCGCCTCCCGCAGAATCATCTACCTTAACTCCACATCCATCGGCATACAGACTCTCTCCGGGAAACACAAAACTCCATCACAATTCAAGCTATAGTCCTCTACTCCACCATTCTGCACTTGTCAGGTCCGAGTACTTAAGACATCATCCAGAAGTTGCTTCTCCTTGATCTGACTTGTCCACATAGGTCTTACTTGTAGTTCAGCTACCAAACTGCCATCCTCATACAAGCTAAGATGAGCGAACATCGCCCTTAAATCCGTTATCGCCTTTCTACTCAATGCATCCGCCACCACGTTAGCCTTGCCTGGGTGGTACTCAATCGAACAATCATAGTCGCTTTAATGTACCGATCCACCTTCTCTCGCTTTAGGTTCAACTCCTTCTGAGTAAGGAGATACTTCAAGCTCTTGTGGTCAATATAAATAATCGATTTCTCCCCGGACAAGTAGTGTCTCCAGATCTTCAACAAAACACCATCGCCACCAATTCCAAATCATGCCTAGGGTAGTTCAACTCATGCGGTCTTAACTGTTGAGATGCATAAGCAACCACTTTTCCATCTTGCATCAACACACACCCTAACCCTGTGTGTGAAGCATCACAGTAGATGGTAAATTCTTTTCCTGCCTATGGCTGAATTAACACCGGTGCTTCTGTTAAAATTCTCTTCAACTTCTCAAAGCTCTCCTGTTGTTTGTCGGTTCATACAAACGATACCCCCTTCCTCAACAACTTAGTTAAGGGTGTCGCTATCAATGAGAACCCTTCAACAAACCTTCTGTAGTACCCGGCCAATCCTAAGAAACTTCAAACTTTTGCCACAGACTTCGGTGGTTTCCAATCCAATACGGCTTCTATCTTCCGAGGGTCCACCCTAATTCCCTCTGCAAAAACCACATGTCCTAAGAAAGTTACTTCCCTTAGCCAAAACTCACATTTACTGAACTTTGCGAACAACTGCTTCTCCCTCAGAGTTCGCAACACCACGTGAAATGTTCGTCATGCTCCTCCTCAGACTTAGAATAAACCAGGATATCATCGATGAACACTACGACGAATTGATCAAGATATGGTTGAAACACCTGGTTCATCATATCCATAAAGCTGCTGGCGCGTTCGTTAACCCGAACAGCATCACCAAGAACTCATAATGTCCGTACCGAGTTTGAAACGCCATCTTATGAATGTCTCATTCTTTTACCCTTAACTGATGATATCCTGACCTTAAGTCAATCTTAGAAAAGATCGAAGCTCCCTTGAGCTGATCGAACAGGTCATCGATCCTTGGCAATGAATACTTGTTCTTAATTGTAAGCTTATTCAGTTGACAGTAGTCCACGCACATACGCATGGATCTGTCCTTTTTCTTCACGAATAGGACTGGCGCTCCCCATGGAGACACACTCAGTCGAATAAACCCTCGATCCAACAGCTCCTGGATCTGAGCTTTGAGCTCCACTAACTCCTTCGGCGGCATTCTATAAGGAGTAATGGACACCGGGGCTGTACCCAGAAGTAGCTCGATTCTAAACTCTACTTCGCGATCCGGGGGTAATCTTGGCAACTCCTCCGAAAAAATATCAGCGAAATCCTTGACTATTCGAACCTCATCGACAGTCACTTCCTTAGCATCCAACGCACTGATAAAAGCTAGAAACGGGTGACATCCCTTCTAAATCATCGTAACAGCTTTCAATGCCGAAACTATGTGGGACAAATAGTTCCTTCTTTCTCCTAACACAATCACCTCCCCGCCTTCCGGGGTACTTAACACCATTCGCTTAGTCTCACAATCCAACTTAGCACGATGATTAGTCAACCAATTCATTCCTAAGATACGATCAAATTCTCCAAACGGTAATTCCATTAAGTCTACCGGGAACACTACCCCTTGAGTCTCTAAAGGTACATCCCTAAACAGCTTGTCCACTACCCTAGATTGTCCTAAAGGACTAACCACAATCATCTTTCTAATATTTATTTTAGAGTCTATACTTAGGGTCTCAGATACTGAACATGCAACATAGGAATGGGCTGACCCAATATCAATCAAGGCAAGAAGAGGGTTATCAGTAATAAAAAACGTACCGGTTATAACATCCGGTGCATCACCATCCTCCCGTCGGTGAACTGCAAAAATTAGACCCGACTGCCTCACATCTACATTTCCTGCACCCCTACCAGGTGTTCCACGACCCCGAGCAGACCCATTTCCTCCTCTAGTCGCTCCACGACCCTTGGTCCAGTCGATCACCTCTTCTAACTGATCAGAACCTCTACCGCTATCGCATCCCGATCCACCGAGGACGCCCTTAATCAGATGCTCTATGGACCCACACCTAAAGCATCCATCAGTTTTCATTCTGCACTCCCCATAATGTGCCTTCCCACATGAAGGACATGATCGATTCTGGCCCGTCGAAGCACGAGCTGGCCCATCGCACCTAGGCATTTTCTGAAAATTCCAGATGGTCCCGATGGCCTAAAACTTCTCTTATTCCTACCTCGATCCTTATCTCTCTCTTGTCTTTCAAATTCGCTTCACCTCGCACTATCTTAACCTTATCCACCAAAACAAGAAAACTCTCTCTCGTCATGGTGCTATCGTAACCCTTAACTCATTCCAGACCTATCCTCGAACCGAACACAACGCTCATATTCGCTGCTACCATTCCTCGAGTGTAGTGGCTCAAGCGCAGTAAACTCTACCTCATATTCACCACGGACTTACTTCCTCGCACCAAGTTCAGAATGCCTTCCTTTGTGCATCCATATAGTGGCTCCAACATACCTTCCTCGAATGACTCTTTAAAGAAGTCCCAATCGATCCGGTCTCATGTAGTACCCTCCTTCACCGTGAGCCACCACCGATAAGCCTCGCCTCAAGAAGAGACACGACCCCTTCAACTTTTCCTCCGCAGTGAAATCAAGGTCATCCATGATCCACTCGCTGTTTCTAACCAAGATTCAACGTGTTAGGAGCTACTCCAAACTCCCTAAACATCTTCGCCCGTTGGCTCAAGTCGTTCGACACGATTCGAGCTCCTCAACCTGCGCTCGCTCCAAAGAACTCTCTCCGAACCCGCAACATTGCTCGAAACATCGATCGCTCCACCCGCTTGGTCCTCGAAATTCTCCCTCCACAACCGCGCTTCAAGATTTCATTTTTGTCCCATGTACAAACCCTCATCGGTTCGGACACGGTCATCCTACCCTACCACGACCACGCCGATGGACGCCCTCGACCCTTGTACTCATTCTTTCGATCGACGCTTATCCGATTAAAATTTTATGATTTATTAGTTTTTCTTCCACCGATTCACCACGAACAATTTTATGAACAAGAGCTTAATAATGGTGCTTTCGATTTCAACATGTCTCGTAATTTAGTTCTCAAGTCTACTATCCTAATTCTAGAATCTCAATCATAATCATACATACAAGGTATTCACAAACTTACGCTCATCACCTAGGGGTATTTTCGTCATTTCACTACCTGGGTATTTTCATAATTTTAACCTCACAAGGGTATTTTTGTAATTTTCCAAAATAATGGTGATTTTACAAAATAGGGGTATTTTGGTAATTTTACAATCCGATGGTATTTCGGTAATTTTTTGTAATTCAAGGGTATTTCAGTAATTTTGTAAATCAGAGGTGTTTTAATCATTTCACAAATTAAGGGTAATTTAGTAATTTTTTTTACAAACCAGGGGTACCTTGGTCATTTTCCAAAACCAGGGAAATTTACGAATCGAGGGTAATTTGGTGATTTCAAAACTAGGGTTTACTTTAGGATTTTACAAAACAGGTGGTTGGTCCCTTTCGGTTTTAATTATAAGTTTTGGCCTTTCAACACGTCCTCATGGTTAGGGTGAACAAATACCACGCACTGTGCAGGATTCTAGTGAAGAGGAGGTGAGTCACTAGATCGCTTAAATACCAAGCTCTCCTCGAATCCAATCCTAGACATGCATATGCTGCCCACACCCTAACTCTCACGACTAGTTCACAGTGATTTGTTTGGATAAATTAAGTCTTATGGAATGTAAGAATTTGTTTAAGCTAAGCCTATAGTCCATCAAAGTCTAATTAAACTAGCCTACGTCCCATAAAACCCACATATATATATTACACAATGGTTTAGAGTACTTACCTGGCGGACTTGGGCCGGAGACGTAGGTGCCATGCCGCTAACAAACCTGTTATCATTTATAAACATGCATGTTTCAAAAGCCCATTTCTAGAAAATGTTTTGAGCCCAAAGACCCTCAAAGCCGAAGTTTTGAACCTGGCTCGATACCAATTTGTAATACCCCAAACCTAGCCCAAACACTACAACTGGATCCGTATGCCACTAAGGAGATTTTATAAAACTTGTGGCACTTTGGAAAAACAATTATCATTTCTAAACATTTATACCGAAAACTTAATAATTTATAAGTTCATATAAGTTATAAAATGCCTTGGTGATTTTTAAATAAAATCAAATTTGTTACATGCCTTAACTTAATTTAAACATAAAATTTAAATGTTTACTAATAATAAAACCCAACATAAAACCCAAAATGATAAAGTTTATCGCCCATGGCCTTATTACATTGAAATTTAAAACCCATTAAATAAAAATATAAAATAATAAACTAAAGTCTTTTCTTTTCGAATCCAAATGTTCTTTTGCATGGTCACCTTGCGCTCCTCTCCACCCTATCCGAAGCACTAGGTGCTATCCAAAAATGTTAAATAATAGGTTGAGTCATGAGACTCAGCAGCAACCCTCATGCACCATTAGATTTGGGCCTTAGCCCCACGTAATGTAATAATGATTAATATATATAACAAAAATTATGCAAGCCCAACCCAAATCCTAGGTTTCCATCCGCTACACGCCACCCTTACCGCCATTCGCACCATTGGGGATTTCTACAATCAACCTACACCTCTACACGCCATTGATGGCAGTCATGCTACTCATCGTCAGATCATGGCCGTAGCCACTACAATAGGTCATGGAAAAAGCCACTACAATAATAAAGCCGTCACAAATAGTCAAAAGCCACTACAATGTAATACTTCCCTTTCATCAAACCCAACCCCATGTAATCACGTAAAATCGGCATACTCATATCATTTAATCGTAACATTCACTTAGAATGACAGGGATCACTAACTGGTGATTCACTTTACCCTCCTCGGTTTTCAATGACCTTGCCGATATTTCGGCATTTTACGTAATATTACGATTTATAATGATTTAATCAGCAATCTAAATAGTGTGGAAGTGTTACACACCTGATATCGTGTAGTTTTACACCCTTATTCAATATCCTTACTATTTGGATCTACAACCCTTAGTCTAAAACCTTGCTCAAAAGCTGGAAAAACACAAAGATTTGGGCTCCCCTACATTCGGCCAAGGATTAATAAATACCCAAATTTACACATTAAAATTAATAGATCTCCTTACCTTGAAATCCCGAAAGTAACACGATTCGAGTGTTACTAAACTATGACTTAGAGATCTACGTGATAGACTCCTCTTCATATCTCGAAATGCCGAAAATAAGAGAAAACAAGAGATTAGTTTCTAAATGGCTATTCGACTAGAGACTTTGAAAAATCGGAAAAGATTTGGATCTCTCAAATCAATACTTACCTAAGATTTCCTTCATATTTTCGCACAAGTAGATACCCCAGAGTGATTTCGGCAATCACAGGAGACGAGATCTCACGATTTTGGCTTTTGTAAAAATCTCGAAAAAGATGAACTGATGTGGTTTCGGCTAAAAAGAAAAGTGAAAAGAAAGCAAAGAGAGGTTTGAAGATTCAGCTAAAGTGTCTGAAAGAGATGAGAAAGGAGTTGTCAGAGGATTCGGCCAAATGGAAAAAGAAAAGAAAGAAAAATTTGAGAGGGAGAATGAAGTGGGGATTTCGGCAGAGAAGAGAAAAAGATGATAAGAACCTGACAGCAAATGTCGGCACATACTTCTGCCTATACTAAACCGATTCTCTCCCCCCTATAGTTGATTTTCGACGAACTCTGCAACCCAAAAGAGAGCTCATATCCTTTTCCCTTATCTTGATCTACTGACTCATTCAAAAGAGACTTAGTTATCTCCAACTCCTCATCCTTTATCAGCATAAAATCCACATATTTTAAATACTAAAAATCTCCTAAATAATAGCCTTGTTGTCGTCCCCCCTAAGGCTCCCTGTAAGTGCCGAATTTGGCCCTATAACTTGGGCTCCAAACGGCCACAAATTGGGCCTCTTCCCTTGCCTATTGACGCCAATCATAGCCCTCCTTTACTACGCCCCTAGCTACTGAGCCACAAGCCCAGTATATCAACTAAATTACCTAAAACTTTATTTTAAGCCTTAGAGTGTCTAAACAAAATATTTAATCAAGGCCTCAGCCCAAACCTGAGCCCCATTTTCACCCTAAATTCTCAAATTAACATAATAAGCAAACACCACATAAAATGCACAGGCCCATAACTTTAGGATGTTACAGTAACTGGATAACATAAAAACATTAAACTTATATTCAAAATATAAGGTTATGCTTTACCCATTTTCACCACTTCTCTCTTCCTGTTTGCATTTTTATACTCTCGAAGAAAGTTAGCCGCAATGTGATGGATGCAGTAAACAAATCTCCATGACACACTGTAACGCCTAATTACGGCAATTAATCCTTTCCCTCTATCGGAGATGATGCAAATATTATCGTTGCTAATAGCATACCTCCACAGGTTGGTAAGGAAGAATTCCCAAGATTCCATATTCTCCTTATCTACTATTGCAAGCGCTATTAGGAGCACGTTCCTATTGTCGTCTTGCGCAATCGCAATAAGTAAGATCCATGTATATTTTTCGTATAGCCATGTCCCATCCACCTGTACAAAATGGCTTGTATTGTGGAAATGCCCGCACACATGGATCAAACGTCTAGAACATCCGATGAAAAATTCTTTTCCCTAGTTGTAATTGGTCATCTGGGCCGTAGAAAGGTCGTGTCTGTAACTCAATCACCGTTCCCGATATGTACTCCCGCATAGCAGCTATCCATCCCTGTAGCTCATTATACAATGAATCGTAATCCCCATACAATTGTTCCATTGCCATCTGTTTAGCTATCCACGCCTTTTCGATAAGATACTCGATACTGGAATCGTGCTTATATTTTAGCAATCAAGATTTAAACTTTAATAGTCGGCATATCCTTCACCATTGGCATGATACACGCATGTATAGTTTTGGAATCAAGTTTTCGATGATCTTCAGTCATACGTGTCGATCTGCATGTGTGAGGCCCAACCAATTTTCTTATCTCCCATATCTGCGAATTTTGTATGAATGCAATTCTCCGCCAATTGCGTACCTTCACGCCTTCCAACACTCTGCAATATATACCATCGATTTAAACACTGCGACTTTGTAATCCACTGATATATCCATGCTATAACATTTAATAGCAGATACGCACTCTTCTTTACTTTCGAATATCTGGCCTATGAATAACACCTCATGATCGGAATTTACGCCCAGTCGGTGAGCAGGATATATTTCAGGGTACTCTGGGAACTCAGCTACATGAGCTACGTCGGGGTCTATGAGCGACATGTGTGGCCCAGGATTATTATGTATCATAATACATCCCATCTGGTTCCCGACCGAAGACGCGCTAATGTTTTCATCATCGTTCACATCTTCATCGTTAATATCGTCAGGTATATCATCCATATCGGGATCACTGTCACTATCGACCTCTTCCTCACAATGATCACTATTGTCGTGTCCATCATCACCAACCAAATCAATATCGGGTGTAATATTAAGATCGATATCGATCCCACGTATATTCGATTCGTCATCAACATACGATATTGGAGGCACCATGCACGGTTCTTGAGCTCCATGTTCTTCACCATAGGCATTGGTGTCTTCATTTGCCTCAATACTGGCTAACTCAGCAAATAAGTGAATCGGTGCATTTCTGTTGCTCCCATTCCCACAGTAAAGAGTGATCATTGTCTCCACGTCTTCATCGTCTACAAGTTCCATTTCTGTGAATTTGATCGGATCTGTCGAAATTAGAAACTTGTAGAAAATTCTCGATATCGTTCTCCCACACTGTCTCATAATTTTTGCGTTTATCCTTCGCTTCATATCATCCAACGAGACATTTCTATTAAATCTCATTGCTATTTGTTGCTGACATTCAAATATGCATCCAACGATTGTTGTCAAGATGATTCCATCGAAATAAACACATACGAAAAACTGATCATCCATCTTCAATATTCAATCTGTTAAAAATTAAATAAAATTGCTCAGAAAAATTTCGATCAGTATATACTATTCTTAAATAAAAAACATAATGTTTCAATATGTTATTTTTTCAATTCTTAAGCTCACACTATCACAATTGTCATTTTGTACATGAACAACATTTATCTTTATATCTAACCACTTAAAGTCAGTTATACATTTTATTCCATCTCTAAGCTTGTATCTTCCTCTGGAAAATACTGTACAATCGCATTCATAAATTCTTGATTCTCTTCATATTGATCGTCTACAATCCAATTTGAAAATTCCTCGGGATCTTCTTGCTCTTAAAACTTTATAATAGGTATTGAATTTAGAAATTCTCTTGGTAATTTCCTAATATCTAGTTTATCCATCCATGGTATGTCAAACACACTTTGCTTCCTAGTCAACTTCCGTGAGCCTATACGTTGCCGCACTGTTTTCCTAGCTCCATAATAGATTATAGACTTCACAAAGCATATAACTAGATTCCAATAGTTTGTGGTACCAATGTCTTCCAAAGTTCGTCTAAAATTATTTGATGGTCTCGTTCTATTAATGTCCCTCTAAGAGTTAAGTATTGCACTTTATTCTTCCTAATCATTTCATGACTATAAGTATCCAATTTTGCCCAGGCTTGTAATTAACCAAAACAGAAACAAAAAATAAAAGTCCAGTTTTATATAGTCCATTTCACAAACCAAAATACCCAAAACAAAACTAGCCCAAAACACCCATGGACCCAGCACCTAAAATAGCCTACCCAAACTAGACCCAATAGCCCAGATCCCAACTAACCCAACAGACCCAGGCATTCGTAGCCTAAAAGGCCTAAAACACTAAATGAGTCTCAGACCTAGGGTTTCTCTAGAAACCCTAGGCGCCTCAAAGAAGCCAACAATGCCCAAATAGTAGGAACCCAATCATCGCACCCCAACTTTCGCACTTCCACCTTGTCCGGCCATCGACCGCGCTTTGATTTTTGCCTGAATCACTCTGCCACCGTGATCTCCGTTCAACCTGTAAAAAGGAAAGAAATAATAGTACCAGAACACAACAATATGGCAACTTTTTATTATTATCATTTCCTTTTTTATTTTTGTTTCAGAGGCTATAAAAAGCCTTGTAAAATCAGTAAAGGGGGACGGAGAGAGATATATATAAAAATACAACACAGTCAAAAAAGGAGATCGAGCCAAGGTTTTGTTTCATATTTATTTTTTTATTTTTTATTTATTTTCAAATACTGTCATTATATTTCATTTTTTAAACAATATAGAATATATATATTAAAATATAAAAAAAGGCGAAAAAAACTAACCTTGTTTTGGAACGCCTGGGTGGCATGTGACGGCATGACAACACCGAGCTATGTTGGAGGGATTAGGAAATCGTCAAGGCGGGAGAGGAGAAAGCTCCTCTCTGTTTTTTGTTTTGAAATGAGAAAGAATGAATTTTTTTTAAGATTTTTCACTTTATATAGTACCCCTAAACGGCGTCGTTTAGGGCTGAGGCTAATAGCCCCAAAACGGCGCCGTTTCATGGATCCGACCCGTGAAACCTGACCCGCCATCATAGGATCCGCATGTTTTTCAGTTAAAAGGGTCTAATTTCCACCTTGGCCCTTCCGCATTATTTCAGTTTTACAATTAAGTCCTATTATACTTCTATTTTTTATAATTTAACCCTGAAATTTACTTTCTGTTTCAATTTAATCCGTCTTCCTTTATTTTTTAATCTAATGTTATATTTAAATTATTTTATTATATTGAAATTTTACATTATTTTTTTTGTTAATTTTGTTAAAAATACATATATAATTTTTGTAGTATCTTTTTATTTCTTTAATTATTATTATATATTACTTGTTTTAATAATTTATATATAATTTATATATTATTTATTATATTACTTTTTTTATAGTATTATATTATATTATATATCGTTTTTTAATTTTTATTTTGTATAAAGTCTATTATATCATATAACTTATTTTATTTATATTATTTATTACATATATAATTTTTATGGTTAGTATATTATGTATATATAAATGTTTATACTTAAAATTATTATATATTATTTACTAATTATTTTTATGTATAATCTTTATATATTTATTAATTATTTTATGTTATTTTATTATATATTAAGATTCTTATTAATTATTATATACATTTATCTCGTATCTTTATATTTGTTTATTTAGCATGTTTTATTTATTTATTTATTCTTGTTATATTATTTATTAATTATTTATTGTTAGAATTGATATGGATGTTACAATGTCTTACTCATACCTTTTTTAATAAAATACCTTTTACATTAAAGATTTTGTTTTTAAATATTTTTTAATGGTGATATGTGATATTTGGAGTCTTCGGGAAATAGTGCCCTAACGTACTGGGTTGCGATTTTTCGTTTGGCTAAATAACTAAATATCCTTTTACAAGTTTTATAAATCGTAAGATGACTTTGATTACAAAGGTTTTAAAACATCGTGTCCTAACGTACTGGATGTGATGTTTATATTCCCTCGGAACAAAGAAATCTCAAGTTTTAAATCAAAAAAACCTATTCTTGAGAATTCAAAACATTATTTCCTAACTTATTGGATATGATGTCTTGTGTCTCGATATAAGAATTTTCCAAATTAAAAGCGAGCTGAGTTTCAAAGTCGTGAGGTGTTATTTCCTAACTTACTGGATATAACATTTTATTTCTTTGAAATATGTAAGTTTTGATTTTCTCATAAAAGTATCATATTTCAATTTTTTTTTATTAGGACATGTTTTTATCGATTAGGTACCAATTTTTGGGCGTTATGATGGTGCTAATCCTTCCTCATACGTAACCGACTCCCGAACCTATTTTTATTTTTCGTGGACCAAAATTAGTATTTTAAAATAAAACATTTTTTAAGGTGATCCAATCACACCTAAATAAAAAGGGATTGGTGGCGACTCCCCATTATTCTAAACCTATTTTAAAAATGGTTTCGACAATGACCATTCCACAACACTTCTTGCATCTTCTTATTTAAGGTAATAAGGTGTTGAAAAATGTCTTCTTCTGGTTTCATTCTGTAATCTTGCACTTTTCTCATCATCTTATCAACTTTATCCCTTTGTGCTGAAGTTATTATCTCATCAGGCAATATCCAATATGTTGCCATTTCTAACAATATCTACATCGAAATATTTTCAATTTTTTTATCACTAATTAACAATTACTTTATGATAATTTTACTAATATAAAAATTTCAAATATATTAAAATTTAGAACATAACATTCACAATAAAAATTATTTAATATCAACACAAAACTTACGAACAAATCAAAACTAAATAATAACAAAAATAATATTTAGGGTTCCTTACTAACAATATTTACTAATACTAACTAAAATATTAATATAATAACATATTATTAATATACTAACAGAGTCCATATATGATTTTAGGGTTTTAGAGTTTTAACTAACATATTAACATACTAACAACAATATACTAACTATGTTTCTCATTTAATAAAATATTAATATACAAACATATTATTAATATACTAACATAGTCAATATATGATTTTAGGGTTTTAACTAACATATTAACATATTAATCAGAACACCCCAAACCCGCCCATGAGTCCCGGATCGGATCCGGTATGTCACGAGTAAAATAATTTGAATCTTTTGAGTGTCCGGTGAAAACTTGTTAAAATGTGGCTAAGGTATTAAATCGGGTTTGATAAAACTCGGTTGGGGTTATTTTCATAAACATGGTTGGGTTGATGAACCCTTTTAAAACGCTTGATCATGAAAAACTTTAAAATTTGTCAAGGTTATAATTGACTTGGTTTATTTTGTTACCCGATGGTAGCATCTTTGAAAAACTCGTAGAAGTTACTTAGTTGAAAAAGTTGCTTTTAGCGGTTCACTTAATATTTATAAGATTCCATTTGTAATATAACATGAGTAAAATAAAGCAATAAAATAAACATCCAAACAATAATTAGCGGCCTTATTACAACCCAAAATAAAAAGACTTAGAAAATAAATAATATTAACTATAACAAAGTAAAATCAAATCCAACGATAAGCATGGCCGCCTCGAGTCCTCTTCGGCTCCATCTCCGCGATCTACTCATCTGCAAAATGGTAAGGGAAGGGGTGAGTCACCAAGACTCAGTGTGTAAATCCCCCACTCGGAAAATACAACCCATACACAATTTATTAATAAACATGCAAATATGCAACCCCACTAACCATCCGCATTCTTAACTACCCCGTGTGGTCAAAACCACCGGTGGTCAAAACCACTGTAACTAGTGTCACAATTTAAATGATGGGGCCAACCCATCGTAGTCAAAACCATCGGTGGTACCAAACCACCGGGACTTAGTCACAATTATCATCGGTGGTCAAAACCACTTGTGACCAAGTCACATTAAATCGATGGGGCCAACCCATCTTGTGGTCAAAACCACCGTGACATCCATAAGCTCATTCCCCTCCTCTCATCAATCCCACCATCATCATGCTTACATCACAAATATCATATATCATGCATTTAACATCATATGATGGCATACACATACATCATAGATCATGAGATAGGGGACTTACCCGAAATCCATGCTTATGTCCACAAGCACTACCACAATGATAAAAAAACAACAATATAGTCATGTAAACTAATAAAGTGTGTAGTGAGTTTTTACGCACCTGTTACTACCGAAATTCCTAGATCCCGAAGATCCAATCTACGATGCTAAATCCTTGACCCTATAATCGGCCAACAACAGGGTTAGGGACTTTGGCCTATTCGGCCAAACCAAATAATACCAAAGGCTCTTGTGGCACTTACCTTAAACGGATTTGATTTTCAAACAAATCCCGAAGCTTTAATTAGCCCCTAAATCCATGGCACATATTAGTTTCGGCATTTAAACATAATTTTTTTAACAAATGGCCCTTGGCCGAATGTAACTTATTCACTTACCCCACTTACCGAAATCCCAAAATTATCACTTGAGTCTTCGAGATCCCTACCAAAACACATGTTAAAAATTGGCTTGCACAATCACACATAATCAAGGCCTATGGCCGAATGTTCCTTACCTCCTTACCTTGGGGAATCAAATCCCGAAAGATCTCCTTACTCCTTTAATGCTATCCTCTCTTGACTACAAAACAAAACGTGAAACCAAGGTCTTAATAAGGTTCGGCCAACCCAAAATATTAAGGCTTACCCTTGCTTTCGCATAAAAGAGAAAGAACCCAAAGTTAAATGCTAAAGAGAAAATACTTACCACTACTTTGAAAACGACAAGACCTTACCTTAGGGGATTCGCTAATCACAAGTCGGAAGGGCTGGAATTTCTTGAGTGGAAGAGGGGTAGGTTCGGCTAATAGGAATAAGAAAAGAGAGGAAGGGATGTAGGGAATTAATGGTGATTTCGCTTTGTAAAAAGAGAGGAAGTAGAGGGAGATGAGGGAGATTGACCAACAGCAGCTTGAGAGAAAGAAAAGAATTTTATGAAATTCACCCCTCTCTAGGTGATAAACCGAATGTGGACAGCCCTCCCCAAGGAGTCCTATAACCGCCATCACCTCACTTTTGGTGATAATTCCATTTTTAATTATCAAAAATAAAGCAAGATTATCCTACATTTTATCTCCTAGCTACCCCTTCAAAATAAAGAAGAATAAACTAACAATATTACTCTTTCCAGTGAAAATTTAAAGGAAATCAAAGTCTATCTTTATCACCTTAAGAGTTCAAAATCAAGCCATACTTCCTCCCCTAACGCCAGCTTTGAAAAAAAATAAAAACCCCAATTGCAGCTCCCTTGGTTCGAACACAAGACCACACTAACGCAGCCCCCTTACAACGCCCCATGCCATTTCTCCCAATTGACTTTCATGTCATAAAACCTCACCATTTAATTATAAGGCCTTCCTAGCCCAACATTCCATACATAACGCAAAAATAAAAGCCCCAAGCGCAACCTTGGCAGCTCGAACCCCTGCTTTGCTTCACCATTCTAGCTCCCTAGGTAGCGTCCCAACCACTCTACCAGCTGCTTCCTTGTGTCATGTTTCGCACCAATAATTTTTAAAGCCTTCTCACTTAGCTTTTCCTTCTCAAGTGCTAAAAAGAAGTTTTTAATCCTAAGTCAGACCTAGCCCGGGGTTATGACTAGACCCTAAAATATGCCAAATAATCCTAGTATTCTTTTCTTCAAGCACACACATGGGAAAAATAATCAAATTACAAACAACCCCTAATTTAGGGTGTTACACTAACAACAATATACTATGTTACATATTTAATAAAATATTAATAGTATTCTAATATTTTAATTCTACTACTAACAATATATTACTATTATAGGGTTTTTAACTAACATATTAATATACTAACAATATACTAATTAACATATTAGTATACTAACACATTAATATACATACTAACTAACAATATATTATTTTAGAGTTCTTAGGTTTTTAACTAACATATTAATATACTAACACATTAATATACATACTAACTAACAATATATTATTTTAGGGTTTTAAACTTACGATTAATATACTAACAATATACTAACTAACATATTAGTATAGTACTAACTAACAATATATTATTTTAGGGTTTTTAATGAATATATTAATATACTAACAATTTGCTAACTAACATATTAATATACTTACTAACCAAAATTTTTTTAGGGTTCCTAACTACCTAACAATTATAATATAAGTAACTAAGTTAACTAACTAAAATACTAATTAACCTACTAATCCTAACTAACAATAGCTATAATCTAAACTAAACTAAACTAAACACAAGCACTGTTTAAAAAAAAATTTATACCTAATTTTCCTTCCTTTTTTTTTTCCTTCCTCCGATCTTTCTTTCTTCCTTCTTTCTTCTTTCTTTCTTCTTTCTTTCTTCTTTCTTGGCGCCCACCACCTTCTTCTTCTTCTTCTTTTTTGCTTTTTTTTTTCGCTTCTTCACATTTCGGGGAGGAAGGAGGGAACTGAATATAATGGCCATTCGGTCTTGCCTCCGGGAGGCCATTGTCCAGCTTTGGTGCCGCCTCTGGCATGCCATTGTCCAGTCGGTGCCGCCTCTGGCACTCCATTCTTCGATTCTTGTCGACTTTTTCCTGCATGCCTTTATGCATTCCGTTCTAACTATTTTTTTTTTTTTAAATTTCATGCAGGAGACCAGGGTGGTGCCGCCTATGGGAGTGGCATGACCACCCTGGTTATACCATCTACGTAAATAATCAAAACCACAGCCCATTTTAGTATTTTTTTTTTCTATCCCATTTCAGTAAAAAAAACCCCTCATTTTCTCTCCTCTCATTGTTCCAATTTAAGGATTGATTTCTATGCATTAGAAAAGAAAATTATCATCTCTCTATTTTATTTTTCTCATTTTCTTCATTACCAAGCACATTCCAAATCTATTTTCTTTCCACTTTTCTACTAACTTCTCTCATCCTCCACTTTTCCACCCTACCAATGGTGCAATAAATTGTTGACTTTAGCTAGGAAATTTAAGCCATTTATAACAATTTAAATAAAAAATTAAAACAAATTACAATAAATATTTATATATTTTTTTGGATTTAGTGCTCTAAATGTAGTATTTTCGTCTATATACACTTGTATTTTCGAACAAAAGTTTAACAATAATATTCACTAATTACATTAATATCTTTTATATATTATCTTCAATGTTTTTGCACACAAAGTAAAATAGAAGTAAATATTAACTTCTCGGTTATCTAATACTTAGCTAATACTAAGTAGTACTATGTGATCAATTATAATAAAAAATAATTTGTATTAGTAAATAAACCTAAATATGTCTTTACCCTAATTGAAAATAAACAAACCAATTGAAAACAAATATTTCATTTTTGTGAACCTATATATGTTTTTACGTACTTAAAACCTTAAAATAAAATACATCTCTTTCATTATATATATATATATATATATATATATATATACACTTAAAACCTTAAAATAAAATACATCTCTTTCATTATATATATATATATATATATAAATGAGTTGATAAAAGATTAATTTGTATATGTTGAAAAGTTCATTGATAATTTACCAGGGATGCCTAACAATATCAAACATGACGGAGATGGCCATTGTTGGATTGCATTGCCGACGGTAAGATAATGATACGACGGATAAGTATTAATTATTGGTCTAATTTCCATGATTTAGTTATTAGCAATAATTATTGGTCTAAGTTATATGATTTAATTACTAATTTTATAATAGTTATTAATATATCTAAATTGATGGGGATATGATTTAATGGTGATATCAATTTATATTTATTAACAATATTTTAAAAATAAAGAAATTAAAAGTAGAATAATTAAATTACTAATAAGTTGCTGGTTAAGTGACGTCTCTTTTAAAAAGGTGAGAACAATTATAAAATCAAAGGGGACAAGTAAGGGCCTCGGCCCCTAATTGTCTCTTCAAATTTTATAATTTTATTTCAATCTCTCAAATAAAATTTTTAACTTCGCATTGAAAATAATTTAGAGCTCCAAGAAATTTACTTGTTGGGAGAGCTTTACTTTCCAATATAACCTTGAATATAAAATATATATATATATATATATATAGTAATTTTATAATTACTTACATTTTATTTAAAAGGAAATGATAACCCCTCTTTTATGTAAAAGGCAATGATAAGTAACCGGTCTAAATCAATGGCTCTCCATTCTGAGCTTTAAACCATTTCAACTTGAAGTTTAAATTTTCAAACAGTTCATCAGATGAATGCCATGAACATGAAAACAATTTTTCTAGATATGTTAGCTTTATAATCCATTCCCTTTGAATGATTAAAGGTTTTTTTTTTTTTTTTTACATTGTCATGTTGAAATATGAGTGTCACATCCCAAAATATAGAGAGTTAAATTAATCGAGTTACAAAATTGTGGGTTTAAAATAAATATTAAAATTAGGATAAAATAATTAATTAAAGTATTAAGATAACATAATAAGGTTTTATTAGAACGAAACTTGATTATGAGGTTTAATTTGAAAATAGTGAGTTTTAATTAAGTTGGTGCGTAATTGGAAAAGAGGTAAAATATAATATTAATAGTGAGTCATGACTATGTGTATTAATAATTATATATTAACTAAAATAGGAGAGTATTAAAAAACTATAATAGTTAAATAAACTAGAAAAAATTGAGTAATTATATAAACCAATAAATAATAGGTAAGTTGAACTCCAAATAATATGTACAATTAATTGACTAAAATAACATGAAATAATATATAATTTAAGTAGTAAAGTTCTCCTCTTTCTCTCGTGGTCTCAAGTTTAAATCCTATCTTTTTTTTTTTTATTTTGAAAAATTGACAAGCCTCCAGCAAGAAGCGGAAAAAACAAACATGAATTGGGTAATAGCCCATTGGTTAAGGCGCTAACCTCCTCATCAAACTTGTGTTCAAATTGTGTCTCCTCTTTTTGCTCTCCTTTTAATTTGGCCAAATTCGAAAAATTGTAGTCACGCCCCAAACTTTGAAAAAATTATAACAACACGCAAACTTTTTTAAACCTTAAAAATTCAATCCAATCCTAATTAGAATTCATATCTTATCATTGTTTAAAATTTAAATAGAATTAAAATTCCATATTTTTAAATATTTTTATCCTAATTTAAAATTATATTTTAAATAAATTTAAATAGAAATATAAATTCATATCTTTTCTTTTATCTTCTTATCCTAACTAGAATTCAAATTACTCCTTTTCAAATCCTAATAGAATTTATCCTCATTCCTTCTATTTATTCTCTATTTTTCTTCAAAATAATATTGCAAATTTTTTAATTCTTGGGTTATTTCTTTTCTCTTCCATTGTTAAATCGGTTTTCAATCAAGGAATTTAAAAATCGTCTCTCTTTTCTCGAGTAGATCATCAATCTCTCTAAAGTTAAGGTTTTTAAGTCTTCAAATAAGGTGTGGGATCTAAACTTAAAGCATTATGTATGATTAATTGTAGTGTTAGGAAATTAAAAGAGTTGTTATGCGAACTATATAATATGCGAACCTACAGGAAATATCATGTGAACACGATAGGAATTGTAATCTGAACACGTAGAAGTTATATATGAACCCATAGAAATTATATGCGAACCATAACTGCTTGATAGGTGAGTTATACATATTTATTAAGCGAACCCTATACATATTATATGCGAACTCTACGTATGCTTTATACGAAACCTTGTATATGCATTATTTTTATTCTTTGTACACACACCAAATATACGTGTGTATATGTGAGATTGATTGAATGACATCTGATGATAATTTGTGACAAAAAATGTGTTAAACAAGTGTAGTATCAAATTTTGATAATGAGAATGATATGATGAGTGTGTGTACATATTACATGAAATTGGGAATGGAGGATAGAGGAGTTCCATTGGAGACAGTGACAATTTAAGTCCACACCGATAGTCAGTACTGCATGAGGTAGGCGGCAATGTCATTCAAAACGGATAAGCTAGGATGGTAGGCTAAAAACCCACCAAACTAGGTCAATCGGGATGGTAGTTTATGTTAATCCATCAAAACCGTATAGAACGGGATGGTTGTTTTAAAACACCATCAAAACTGGACCAAACTGGGGTGGTAGTAATAGTCATCATCACAAATGACCCGTGAACGACCATCATCGCCAGAAATCAAATTCGGGATGGTCAGTTATTATTATGTGTTATACGAGATGGTGTGTCGAGTAATGCTCGAGGGCGGTTCAGGTGGGTGGGTGGGAAATTAGAACATTAAAACATAAATGTGCATCTTAATTATATTATGTATATGTATTGATTTATTCTATGTTCCTCTTATTATGCCTAAATTATTATTATGCTATGAATTAAATACTTTATTATTCAATCGATTATTGATATACCATAATTTATACATATTTTAAACCCATGCTTGGCTTATTTTTGGATGAATTTTCATTAGATTTGATGAATTTGATGCTCCTAATCCCTTAATTTCATGTTTTACACTCAGGAGAGCTTAAGGAGTTGAAAAGAATAAGAAACGGGCCCAAACGGGACAAAATGGGCCTACCTAAGAAATCAACACGGCTTGGACCAATGAATACGGCCGTGTGTTACGAGCAAGATCAAACACGACCTAGATCAACGTGCAGGCGGACCACACTAGTGGTGTGTGGCGAAAGCGAAGCAAGCAGCTAGAGAATCGAACACGGGCGTGCCCCTGCCGTATCAAAGTTAAATTCTATTCAGAATAGGCCACTTGTGGGCCAATGGAGGTGTTCCAAAGCCTATATAAACACCCTAGGGGACAACCTAAATGAGGATGATGAATAGAAGGCAAAATATACTCGAAGACAACCGTCGGGAGTAGCTCGAAAGAAGGATCTCCATTAAGACTGAAGATCTCCCATCAAGTTCTTTAGAAGTTTTTGGGTTTTCTTATGTTTTGTTGTTTTCCTTATTTTAAGATGTTTCCCCCTATTAGTATGAACTAAATCCCTTTAGATATCTGAGGGGATGAAACCTAAGACGGATCTTATTATTATTTGATTTATAAGATAAATACTTGTTCTTATTCTTGTTTTGATAATCCAGGTTATTAATTCAAGTCGAATGTGTAACGTCCCGAAATTGGGCCTAGTAGGATTGGGCCCAATGGGCCTTAGGCATAGTAGCATTCAAAATTTTGAGAACGTCATTAATGCAAGTTAGACTTAATAGGTAAGTGATTACGGAAGGTTAGAGGCTTCTATGAAGTCCGGGATCGAACTTTGGCTTTGGGGAAATTTTGGTTTTAGGTGAAAAACCATGGAAGTTGGCAAGTAGGCCTTAAGAATAAAATGTGGAGGAAAATGACACAAGTGGAGTGTGTGGTGTAGTGGCAAAGTGACGCCACATAAGAGAAAAGGGGTGACATACAAGGAAGGAAGGAGGTCCAAGGTTCAAGTCTTGGCTTTTGCATTTTGGTTTTCTTTTTACTTGGACCTTAGAATTTGGCTATAGATTTATATTTAGTTGTGCATGGTTAAGACACAAGAGGAGCTTGGTGGGTAAATTACGAAAATACCCTTGGTGGGTAAATTACAAAAATCCCTTTGGTAGGTAAAATTACGGTTATACCCTTAGAGGTTGATTAGTTTGATTATGTCGTATTTGTTATTCTGATTATGATGGTAATTCATTTCACATGTTATCTTTGACATATAATTTGCATACATGTCATACTGCATACACGAATTATTATGGTGATGAACATGGCATGAAAATGGGTATGATGAGAGGAGGGAAGGATGATTTAGATGTCACGGTGGTTTTGACCACACGATGGGTTGGCCCGCTTTCCTTATTATTTGTGACTAGTCTCGGTGGTTTTGACCACCGTGGTTTTGACCACGGATATTATTTGTGACTACGGTCACGGTGGTTTTGACCACACATGGATTATTGTGACTCGTCCCGGTGGTTTGGTACCACGATGGGTTGGCCCTACATGTTGATTACGGGATTGTCATCGATGGTTTTGACCACATGGTGGGTTGGCCCCACCATATGATTTGTGACTACGGTCACGGTGGTTTTGACCATACTTATATGATTTGTGACTACGGTCACCAGTGGTTTTGACCACACGGGGTAGACACAGGAGTTTGGTTGGTTAGGTTGGGTTTGCATGATTTGCATATTGACATATCAAATATGTAAGTGCCTTGTTATTATCGGGATGGAGATTTACACACTGAGTCTCGGTGACTCACCCCTTTCCCTTACAGTTGCAGATGAGGCATAGATCGCGGATGTGGAGCCGGGGTGGACTCGAGGTGGCCATATATTATGTTTTCAGGTTTTATTTCAATTACTATTTTGGGTTAATTTACTTTTAAATTTGGTTTTGTTATGTAATAAGGCATTGGGTATTTTATTTGGTTTCAGCTTTCAATTTGGTTACTTCTTATTATTAAATGACCAATATGGGATTTTCCTAAAATGATAATAAACCATTTCTTATTCAAAATTACTTAAACTCGATTTCTCACAACAACTATAAAGAATACGAGCTTTTTAACGAATGCACAGTTTTTAGACATTCCTTTTATGTGACATGCCAGATCCGGTCGTAATGTTTAGGCAGGGTTTGGGGTGTTACAGAATGTACTTATTCAGAGGAGCAAAAGTCCCTGTTTAAGAGTAGATCAACACAATTAAGAGGAGTTGATTGCAACCCTAGAAATAGGACAACGAAAATCTATCGGATTAGTGTCAAATCTAATAAGGGAATCCATAGATCGAGTTAATGCGACAATAGGGGTTTTAATTAGAAAGAAATTTCAATTAATCAACCTAGAGTTAGTTGTTTTTAGTCTTGAAAGAGATATTAACATAAATCAGGAATTTCTACGGATTAAGTCAAGGGAATAAATCATATGAATCAAAAGTAATAAGTGAAGTCTAGGTGGATTCTTCCTTAGGTATTGCCTATCTCATAAAGTTGTCTAAAGTATTTTCCAAATTCGTCCTTTATCTTGTTTTTAATTAAGTTTTAGTTTAAAAAGAAATCACTCCAATTCTTAGGCTAGATAATAAAAAGATAGTAATTACTAGTGTTCTTGGTCCTTGTGGATACGATGTTACCAGTCATACCATAACTATACTATTGAACGATAGGTGCACTTGCCTTTATTGTGATCGTAGTTAGTTAGAGACACATCAAGTTTTTGGCGCCGTTGCTGGGGACTAAGATATTAGGAACGCTAAATTTTTATTACTTTAGCCATTCTTATTTTATTGCTATTTAATTTTACTTTTTATTTGTTTTTACTTTCTAGTTCTTCTTTCTTTGCTTCTGGCAGGAACTTTTAGTTTATGACTAGAAGGAACCCGTCATAGAAGGTACCGCTCGTAGAAACAGTAGAGAAATAAGGCGAACTCTACAATATATAGAGGAAGAGCAAGAGGAAGAAACCCATACTATCGAAGAAATGGCTGATAATAATCCGTTACCTCCTGTGGTTGCCGCAAACCCAGTGAACCAAAATCTTACTCCTCGTACTATGTATGATTATGCTAAACCTAATTTAACAGGAACTAAATCAAGTATTGTTAGACCTGCTGTTGCTGCAAATAATTTTGAACTGAAACCTAACACTATTCAGATGATTCAGCAATTTGTTCAGTTTGATGGTTTGTAGGATAAGGATCCAAACAATCACTTGGAAAATTTTCTGGAATTCTGCACACTTCCAAAATAAATGGCATTTTTGACGATGTCATTCGCCTTCAGTTGTTTCCCTTCTTGTTGAGGAATAAAGCCAAACAATGGTTGAACTCGTTACCACGAGGATCAATCACTACATGAGAACAAATGATCGAAAAACTTTTACTTAAATATATTTCGCTGGCTAAAACGGCTAAGTTGAGGAATGATATATCTTCTTTTGTGCAGATGGATTTAGAAACACTTTACAATGCATGGGAGAGATACAGGAACCTACTGAGAAGGTGCCCTCACTATGGGTTACCATTATGGTTACAGGTTCAAACCTTTTACAATGGTGTGAACCCCTCAACTAGGTAGTTGATTGATGTAGCCGCCGGCGGTACACTAAACAATAAAACACCTGAGGCTACTTATGAATTCATTAAAGAGATGTCACTGAATAACTATCAGTGGCAAGTTATGAGGACTAAGCCAACAAAGGCAGCCAGTGTTTTCAACCTCGACGCAGTGACCATACTGTCAAACAATGTAGAACCTTTAAGTAAAAAGATTGATGGCTTGTGTGGTTCTTCGCAGGTACATCTAGATACACAGTGCAATCTGAATGGATGAGGAATGAGCAATCTGAGAATATCCACTTTACAACCTTGGCATAAAAAGCGAGCAGATGAACTATATAAGTAATAATTCTAGACCTCAAAATAACCCTTATAGTAACACTTATAATCCAGGTTGGAGGAACCACCCAAATTTCTCATGGGGTGGTCAAGGAAATCAGAGATAACAACCCCCTCCAGGCTTTCAATCACCATACTAGCAAGAGAAAAAGCTGAACCTTGAAGATATGCTAGCAAAGTTTATTTTGATGTCAGAGACTCATTTTTAAAATACTGAAACAGCATTGAAAAATTAGCAAGCATCAATTCAAGGGCTTGAGAATCAAATTGGATAGCTGGCTAAACTAGTTTCCAAAAGGCAACCAGGTAATTTACCTAGTAACACCAAACCTAACCCAAAAGAGCATGTAAAGGCAATCACACTAAGGAATGAGAAGGTGTTAGTTGAAGGCGAAAAGAAGATGCCACAAGAAATTGATAAGGAAAAGGGTGAGGAAGTAAACGAGAATGTAACACCGGTACTTAAAGAGTATAAACCACCAATCCCATATCCGGCAAAGTTGAAAAAAGACAGCATAGATGCACAATATTAAACAATTACATATTAACTTACCTTTTGTTGAAGTTATTTCGCAGATGCCAACATACGCAAAATTCCTAAAAGAGCTTTTAAAAAATAAAAGAACAAATAAAAGAAAGTTTGAAGAGTTATCGACCGTGGAGCTTAACGAGGAATGTTCAGCTATTCTCCAAAATAAGCTACCAACCAAATTGAAAGATCTAGGAAGTTTCACTATTCCCTGTTTAATTGGTAGTTTAAATATTGAGAAAGCATTAGCTGATCTAGGTGCCAATATTAATTTAATGCCTTATAAAATGTTCAAGCAACTCGGTCTCGGGGAACCAAAACCCACTAAGATGAGTATTCAATTAGCTAATAGATCTATTAAATATCTTAGGGGAATTATTGAAGATGTTTTGGTAAAAGTTGATAAATTCAAATTCCCTGTTGATTTTGTTGTGCTTGACATGGATGAGGACGTTGAGGTGCCTTTAATTTCAGGACGCCATTTTTAGCTACTGCTAGGGCTATTATTGATGTAGGTGATGGTAAACTTGTGCTAAGGGTAGGTGACGAGGAAATTATTTCTAAAATTTATGATGCTATGCGATATTATAGAGAGCAAGATAATTCCTGTTATTTTATTGATGCTATTGATCATTTTATTCAAGACTCTTTTCAGGAAATCATACATGAAGATAGGTTGGAACTGTGTCTTACCCAATGAGAGGGGGCAGACGATACCAATGAGATGGGGGGAGATAAAAAGTGAGTTAAATTCTAAGACTTCTTCCCCAAGACAAAAGAAGTATGAGAGCATTAAAATAAATGATGAACTAAAACAAAAACCCTATATTGAAGAGCCTCCTAAATTGGAATTGAAATAGTTACCAAACCACTTAGAGTATGCATTCTTAGGAGATAATTCTACACTACCGGTAATTATTTCTTCGAAATTAGAACCTAATGAGAAAGATGAGTTACTACAGGTATTAAGGAGCATAAAAGAGCCATAGCTTGGAAAATTTCTGACATTAAAGGAATAAGTCCATCATTTTGCACCCACAAAATTTTAATGGAAGATGAATGTAAACCATGTGTGCAACCTCAAAGACAATTGAATCCCAACATGAAGAAAGTTGTTAAAGCTGAGGTAATTAAACTTCTAGATGCTAGAGTTATTTATCCTATTTTTGATAGTACTTGGGTAAGTCCTGTGCAGGTTGTTCCAAAGAAGGGAGGCATGACTATTGTAGCTAACAAAAAGAATGAATTGATTCCAACAAGAACAGTCACAAGTTGGAGAGTCTGCATTGACTATAGAAAGTTGAATGGTTCTACGAGAAAATATCACTTTCCTTTACCCTTCATTGATCAGATGTTAGAAAGATTATCTAGGCATATGTACTATTGCTTCCTAGACGGACTCTCTGGCTACTTCCAAATCCCAATAGCTCCTGAGGATCAAGAAAAGACAACATTTACATGTCTACATGGTACGTTTGCTTATCGTAGAATGCCTTTTGGATTATATAATGCTCTTCTTGCTTTTGACCTTTGCATACTAGCCATCTTTGATGAACTTGTGGAAGATATTTTGGAGGTATTTATGGACGATTTTTCGGTATTTGGTAATTCTTTCCACTTTGCCTTAAAAATTTAAAATGAGTTCTAATGAGATGTGAGGAAACGAACCTTGTGCTTAATTGGGAAAAGTGTCACTTTATGGTTTGAGAAGGGATTGTGTTAGGTCACAAAATTTCTAATGAAGGGATTGAGGTTGATAAAGCTAAAATTGAAACCATAGAAAATTTATCTCCTCCTAGTTTAGTTAAGGCTATTAGAAGCTTTTTAGGACATGTCAGATTTTATAGAAGATTTATTAAGGATTTTTCTAAAATAGTTAAGCCTTTAACGAAATTATTAGAAAAAGATGTGCCTTTCAATTTCGATCAGGAATGTTTAGATGCATTTAATATCCTCAAAAATAAATTAATAAATGCTCCAATTATAATTGCACCTGATTGGAATTTACCCTTTGAACTAATGTGTGATGCAAGTGATTTTCTTTGTGGTGCGTTTTGGGACGTGAAGAGACAAACATTTTCAGCCGATTTATTATGTTAGCAAGACAATAATGGCAGCACAAGAAAATTACACCACCACAGAAAAAGAGTTGTTTGCTGTGGTTTTTGCATTTGATAAATTTAGACAGTATTTGATATTATCTAAAGTTGTCGTTTACACTGACCATTCAGCTCTTCGTTATCTTTTAACTAAATTTGATGCAAAACCTTGACTCATAATATGGATTTTACTCTTACAGGAATTTGATTTGGAAATTCAGGATAAGAAAGAAGCTAAAAATCTCGAGGCAGGCCATCTTTCTAGGCTTGAAAGTCCACATATCAAAGAACTCGACGAGAGTGAGATAAACGACTCGTTTCCTGAAGAACAACTCTTTGCTATGATCGACTCTGAGGTACCTTGGTTTTCAAATATTACGAATTATTTAGCTGCTAACATCCTACCAAAAGGGTTAACACATCATCAAAAGATTTGCTGATGTGAAAAAATATTTTGGGGATGACCCTTTTCTTTTTGTATATGCGCGATCAAGTAATTCGGAGATGTGTTACAAAAGCGTATAAGCAAAATCCTAGAACATTGCCATTCGGGACCAACAAGAGGACATTACAATGGGACTAGGACAAAGACATAAAACATTCGAATCAGGTTTTTATTGGCCCACTTTATTGAAGGACGCTAACAGATATGTTACTTCGTGTGATAGATGTCAGAGAACAGGTAATATCTCGAAACGCGATGAAATGCCTCAAACATATATACTATCATGTGAAATATTTGATGTATAGCGTATTGATTTTATGGGACTATTCCCTAGCTCATTTGGGAATAAATACATCTTAGTAGCAATTGATTATATGTCAAAATGGGTGGAAGCTCAAGCTTTACCTACTAATGATGCTAGAGTGGTAGTAAGATTTCTTAACAAACTCTTCTCTTAATTTGGAACACCTAGAGCAATTATTAGTGATAGGGACACTCATTTTTGCAACACTCAATTTGATAAAATCTTAAAGAAATGTAGAGTGCACCACAAAACAGCTATCCCTTATCATCCTCAAACTAGTGGACAAGTTGAAGTAGCCAATCGAGAACTTAAGCGCATTCTAGAGAAAACCGTAAAATCAAACAAGAAAGATTGGGCATGAAAAGTAGATGATGCTTTATGGGCCTATAGAACCACTTTTAAAACTCCTATAGGAACATCCTCATACAGACTTGTCTACGGGAAGAGTTGTCATCTGCCATTTGAATTAGAGCACAAAGCATTTTGGGCTATAAAATTCCTAAACTATGATCTTAAACTTATAGGTGAGAAAAGATTGATATAGTTGAACGAGCTAGATGAGTGGTGAGCTAATGCCTACGAGAAATCATGTTTATACAAGGAAGCAACAAAGAGACGCCATGATGCTCGTCTGAAGCAACCGAAACAATTTGAGGTTGGAGATTTTGTTCTACTATACAATTCGAGGGTCAAATTGTTTCCTAGAAAGCTAAAATCAAGATGGTCAGGTCCATTCATAATTAAAACCAATTTTCCCTATGGTACAATTGAGGTAACCCATCCGACTTATGGCACATTTAAGGTAAACGGTCAACGACTTAAACTATATAATAGTGAAGATTTTAGGGATATGAGAGATGGGCTTCAACTCTGTGAACCTTCATATAGAGATGAAAAAAGGGTACATAATGACTCCCCCACAAGGGAAAAAGACTGCCATCCCCGTTTTGAAAAAGCAGAAGGGACCCGGTGCGACCTCCTCGAGTGCCTCCGCCGAAGTACGACACCCATTTTTGCAATTTCCTCTGGGACCCCAGGATGAGCTTTTCTAGATACTTCGGGCGTGACCCCTCGATGTGGGGAGATGTATCGATTGGACCGCCCTAGAGTAGGTCCAGCTAGCCGATGTAGTTCGGGCCCTATTATCCACCGACCCATGGGGGCACTTCTTTGAGATTGTCGAATCGACATACCTAGAGCACACTTTGGAGCTCTGTTTCCCATTCCACCTCCAAACGGTTATGACAAAATTTGACGACTCCGGCATAGTCCAATTTTGTCTCAGAGGCCTCGTACATGAGCTGAGTGTCCCACAGTTTGGAGCCGCTTTGGGACTTTACACCAAGGAGTTCTTAGAGGACGACGACTTCGAGGACCTTAACCGCCACATCCACTACTCCCCTTCTGTTTGTTGGAGAGACTTAGTCCCCGCCTCAGCCACCTATGACCCCTGTCGCTCCAAAGCGTCAGCTCTCGCCCCATCATTGAGGTACTTACACGTTATCCTAGCTCATACTTTGATGGGTAGCCGAGAGAGCACCGGCATCGTCAACACTCACGACGCCTACTTTTTATGGTGCATGGCGAATGGACACGTCTTTGACTTAACTTACTTCATCGCCCACGCCATTCAGCACCAGACGAAGCGGCATAGAAGAGGATTCATCTCCATGGGCCCATACATTACGTACCTGGCTCGATAGTTTAGGCTCCTCAACACCACAGCTCAATCCTTCTCACTCACCCTTATAGGGCAGATGTCCCCAGAGGACATTCAGACAATGCTTCACATAAGGATGATTAAGTGCCGAAGTGGGTTTGATCCTCCCCAGTACCGGCTCTCGTAACCCACCGAGCAGGACGACCCAGAGGACATTACTGATGATGTCCCCCCGTAGTATGAGGTGCCACTTTTTCCACCACCACCACCTTGACCGACTAGTTCATACGGCGTCAGCGACATCTCAGTGTCTCACTTATTTCGAGCAATACTATACTCAGCAATTTAACGACAACGCTTGATGATTCGATGGCATCAAGTCAACACTGCAACAGATTTGTCAGTATTTTCACATATCGCCACCACCCCCACCTCACGATCCATCTAGGATGAGGACCTTTGAGTCCATTTCTTTTCATTTTTTATTTTATTTAAAGTTTTAAACTATTAAACTATTTCATTTTATGTCTTTAAATTATATTAATTATGTTGATTTCTTTTATTTTGGTCATTTATTATCGAGTAATCATAATGAAATCCATTTAAAAACCCACTAAAACTTTCTTGATGACTCATGATTTCAAAAGGTTCAAGGTGCTACTAAGGAACTAGAATATTCTCCCCACCTTCACCTCTGCCTAGTTTATCATGCTTTTCATTGGCTCCATTGCTACAATTTTCATTTTCAAGGATTTTATCCATGATTCAGGAAGTTTCACTCCTCTCCCTCTCTTATGATTTTCTTACTATATTTTCTATCTTTTTACATTGAGGAAAATGTACATCTTAAGTGTGGGGAGGTCAACTATAGTAATATTGAAAATCCTGAATTATATCTTGTTCTCAAGTGACTTTCTCATATTACTATTAGAATGAAACTTCTATTGATTTATGATTTTGTTGATATGTTTTGGATTAAGTCATAGATAATTGTGCATTGATGGTTTAAACTTTAAGACATTAGAGAATCAAGCATGATAAGTCTATTTTCAGGATTAAAAATTTATTAGGTTGTTTCCCTAAATTTAAATATTACTTTGAAGTTTAAAATTTGCAAGGTTGACATCAAAAAAACCATAATTTTTGTGAGATTTTGAGCCTTTTAGAGCATATATTTTTCTTGCTCACTTTATTGATTATGAGTGTGTCAACATTGATTTGTTATTTTAGAACTTGATTCGATTATGCATGTCGAGACCACACTTTTGATTTGATATCTTGAGATGGTAAAGGCACCTAGGATTTAACCCACTCACTCCACAAAAAAGCCTACCTTCATAATTAACCCCTAGTAAACCCCTTTGAATCCTAATAAACCATTTCTTGACACACCCATTAATATTAAACCAAAACCAAATTTTTACTTCCCCTACTTTATTGACTCCCCTTTTGTTGATATTTGATTTGATCAGTTGCCTATCTATTTTCTTTATTTCAGTTGTAAAATTCATCTTATATTCTTATTCTTAAAAAAAGTTGGAAATTCATTCATTAGTTCTATGTTATTTGAGCTTAAAATTGTTAAATTCACATCTTTAGAAGAAGCTCGTGTTATTATGATAAGTTTTCAATTGATGTAATTATTCAAGATTAGTTTATTTTTTCTAGTTAGGTAATTTGACAATTCAATCTCGATTTTTAACCCTTTAATTCAACCTTTATCCACACCTTTAAATCAAGCCCCATTACAACCCTTTTTAAAAACCTTTTCATTTGTGTATCATCTCATTTTATAGTGGTGGAGATTTGATTTTCATGCAAGCTTATGGTAATAACTTTTCATGTTTGGCTTTTGAGTGCTTTATCGTGAACCTTAAACACTTTGAGTGATATAAGTGAATCCTTTGTGAGGATGTCAATTCTTGTCAATTTTGGATCAAAGGTAATTACTTAGATAAGGGGAAACACCTATGTTTTCGTGCTACAAAAATTTGTGTATTAGATTGTTTGAATCTTTAGGACTCTTTAAGTTAAATTATCCATGTATGAATTACGATGAGACATTATTGATGAGAATTATAATTTGATGAAGTTAATTTTAATTGTAAGTTGAGAATTTTGCTTCAGGACAAGCAAATGCTTAAGTGTGGGGATATTTGAAAAACCATAATTTATACATATTTTAACCCCATGCTTGGCTTATTTTTGGATGAATTTTCACTAGGTTTGATGAACTCGATGCTCCTAATCCCTTAATTTCATGTTTTACACTCAGAAGAGCTTAGGGAGTTGAAAAGAATAAGAAACAGGCCAAAACGAGACAAAATGGGCCTACCTAGGAAATCAACACAGCCTGGACCAATGAACACAGCCATCTGTTATGAGCAGATCAAACACGGCTGGATCAACATACACGGGCAGACCACACAGCCGTGTGTGGCTAGCAGAAGTGAGCACGGTCTAAGGAATCGAACACAGGCATTTTACACGGGCGTGTCCCTGCCGTATCAAAGTTAAATTCTATTCGGAATAGGCCACTTGTGGGCCAAGAGAGGTGTTCCAAAGCATATATAAACACCCTAGGGGGAAACCTAAATGAGGACGCTGAATAGAAGACAGAAAATACTCGAAGAAAGCTATCGAGAGTAGCTCGGAAGAAGGATCTCCATCAAGACTGAAGATCTCCCATCAAGTTCTTTAGAAGTTTTTGGGTTTTCTTATGTTTTGTTGTTTTCGTTATTTTAAGATGTTTCCCATATTAGTATGAACTAAATCCCTTAGATATCTGAGGGGATGAAACCTAAAATGAATCTTATTATTATTTGATTTATAAGATAAATACTTGTTCTTATTCTTAATTGTGAGTTCTTATTCTTGTTTTGATAATTTAGGTTATTAATTCAAGTCGAATGTGCTTATTTAGAGAAGAAAAATTCCCTGTTTAAGAGTAGATCAACACAATTAAGCGGAGTTGATTGCAACCCTAGAAATAGGGCGACAAAAATCTGCCGGATTAGAGTCAAATCTAATAAGGGAATCCATAGATCGAGTTAAGGCGATAATAGGGGTTTTAATTAGAAAGAAATTTCAATTAATCAACCTAGAGTTAGTTGTTTTTAGTCTTAAAATAGATATTAACATAAATCGAGGATTTTACGGATTAAGTTAAGTGAATAAATCATATGAATCTAAAGTAATAAGTGAAGTCTAGGTGGATTCTTCCTTAGGTATTGCCTATCTCATAAAGTTGTCTGAAGTATTTTCCAAATTCGTTCTCTGTTGTGTTTTTAATTAAGTTTAGTTTAAAAGAAATCACTCCAATTCTTAGGCTAGATAATAAAAAGATACTAATTACTAATACTCTTGGTCCTTGTGGATACGATATTACCGGTCTTACCATAACTATACTATTGAACAATAGGTGCGCTTGCCTTTATTGTGATCGTAGTTAGTTAGAGACACATCAATTATATATAATGATTCAATATTAGTCTCACACTGAGCTGTTGTAAGCTCATTCCCCTTTTCCTTACCTCCCAGGTAACGCAAAAAAGAGGATTCGAATCGGCATCGGAGAACCCTCCGATTAGAAAGCCATTTTTTATTTAAGTTATACTATTTGGTTTTATTCAAAATTTCATTAATTGCTTATTTTGAGTTTGTAATTATTTAGTATTTTCTTGTTTTTATAAATCTTAGGTTTGGAATTAGTTACCTTATTTATTTTATGCATGACATTTAAATATTACTCTAATATTTGCATGTTACTTAGTTTGGAAAACTATCTTTTGATTTCCTTGCTCTATAAAATACTTAAAGTTTGAATAAATATTTTCCTTAAAACCTAAGTTTTGAATAAATATTTTCCTTAAAACCTAAACCTTTTTTTTTCAAAATCTCACATTAATATTATTGTAGATAAATTATTAAGTAAATTGATTTGAATTAAAGAATATTTTTCTTAAAATTAAAAAGTGATTTTCAATCAAATAGACTCAAGTAAAAGAAATGTCTTTACGGGATCAATTCGGTGATCGAATGTAATGTTTTCAACTTAGCCGAAACTCCTAGGCCAAGTTAGGGATGTTACATAAGTGGTATCAGAGCCTAGGTTTTCTAAAACATGATTTTGAAAATTTGAAGGAGTATGCATGTTTAAGAATAAATTTCATGAAATAGTAGGTTTTTAAGATAATCCGAGAAATTCCGATGCCAGGTACTGTAGAAAAACTTCCTAAATAGTAAGAAAACTTTAGATAGGAAAGGTAGTGTAAACTGAAAACTTAAATTTGAGTACTAATTACTTGAAATTTTAGAAACATCAATATGAATACTCAAGGTAGACGTGGTAGGGGTAGACCCCGTAGGGCTGTACCCATTGAGCCACCTACGATACAAGGAGAAAACCCAACTCAAGAGTACGTAGGAAACTCCACCGCCAATGACGGTGGAGGTCATGAGAATGAAGATATGGGAATTGAAAATCAGAATGATGGAACCATGGGAGATGACATTATAACTCAGGCTATGATAAGAGCTCTCCAAAGATTTTTCGGATCGGGAAATAGAAATAGAAAAACAGTCACCCAAAAAATTAAACGGGGCCGAAACATTCAAAGGAGTCACCTAAATAACTCCTACCGTGGTGGAGTATTGGATGGAAACGACAAAAAGGATTATGGATGATCTCGAATGCACTCCTGAACAAAATTAAAAAAGAGTGGTGTCTTTGCTAAGAGATAAGGCCTATAGATGGTGGCAAGCATTTGAGAGGGGAACACTCGTAGAACGACTAACTTGGAATTATTTCCAAGAAGCCTTTTGGAAAAATGTACGTGGGTCCCCGTTATGTCGAAGATCGCATATACAATTTTATCGAGTTAAAACAAGGAGACATGTGAGTGTCAGAATATGAAGCAGAATTTCTGAGATTAATTTGCTATACTCTCTATTTGGAGGCAAAGGAAAAGGACAAAAATGCAAGATTCGAAGATGAAACACCCCAAACCCGGCCCACAAGCCCCGACCGAATCTGACATGTTCCTTAAGAGAAACTTAGCTTTATCTCGTTTCACCTTCTTATAAAATATGATGATTTTAATAAAAACAAGTTTGTATTTTTATCTAGTTGGAAACCAAGTTACCGTTCAAGTTTGTATTCCATTAAAACGTTTCCTTTATATTTCAAAAATTAAAAGATTTGCCTGATTCTAGAGCTCATTAGGTTGAAAAAAAAACCGTAAGTTGAGTAGGTGATAAAACATTTGAAGTTGCTTTAAAAAAAATATTTAATTACTTGTTTGTTGATTATCGTATGGAAATAAAATTTAATACGCGAAATTAAGCAGTTAAGTAATGGCCTTATTACATATTAAACACCAAAATAAATCCCAAAAGAAAACATACTAAAGAAACGAAAAGAGTTCCATTATATGAAAACCTGAAATTTTGCTGAGCATGGCCACCACATAGTACCTGCCGACCCGGTCCATCGTACTATGTATCACCTGCAAAATGTTAGCCCACGAAATTCCCTGGCTAGAATAGGTGAGGGTATTGCTGTCGCATTACTTCCTCCGGCTCCCATGAAGCTTCTTCCGATCCATGGGTCTGCCATAACACTTTGACTAGAGGAATTGATTTCCTCCGTAACATCTTCACATCCCGTTCCAAGATCTGAATCGACTCTTCCTCGTAGGACAAATCTGGTCTCAATTCCACATCTTCCAATGGTACCACATGCGATGGATCTGATCGGTATCGCCGTAGCATCGAGACGTGAAACACATCATGCATCTACTTTAATTCCAAAGGCAATTCCAACTGGTACGCCACTGGTCCAACCCGCTTCAAAATCCGATAAGGTCCTATAAACCTGGGACTTAACTTTCCCTTGCGGCCAAATCTCATCACGTTCTTCCACGGCGAAACTTTCAGAAACACCTTATCTCCCACAGCAAACTCTATCTCTTTTTGCTTGAGATTTACATACGACTTTTGTCTGTCAGACGCCTCCTTCAATCGTGCCCGAATCACTCTAACCTTTTCTTCTGATTTTGCCACAATCTCCGGACCCAAAACATGACGTTCCCCCAATTCTGTCCAACATGTAGGAGTGCGACACTTCCGTCCATACAGTGCCTCATATGGTGCCATCCGAATACTTGCTTGATAGCTGTTATAGTATGCAAACTCCGCTAAAGGCAAGAACTCCTCCCAACTTCCTCTGAAGTCTATCACGCAACCCCGCAGCATATCCTCTAACACTTGAATTACCCGTTCAGACTGGCCGTTCGACTGCGGATGAAATGCCGTACTAAAGTCCAACCGGGTGCCTAATGCCTGATGCAGTGCTTTCCAAAATCGAGACGTAAACCTCGGATCCCTATTCGAGATAATCGACACCGGCACCCCGTGCAGTCTCACAATTTCTGCCACATACAACTTTGCCAACCTTTACAGTGAATAGTCAACCTGCACCGTATGAAATGTGCAAACTTTGTCAACCGATCCACTATCACCCATATCGAATCCTTCCTAGTAGGCGTAAGGGGAAGCCCACTAACGAAGTCCATTGTAATTCTCTCCCACTTCTACTACGAGAATCTTTATTGGTTGAAGCAACCCAGAAGGTACTTGGTGTTCAGCTTTGACCTGCTGACACGTTAAGCACTTCCCCACAAATTCTGTAACTTCCCGCTTAAGACCAGGCCACCAAAACTAATCCCGTAGATCCCTGAATAACTTTCTTCCTCCAGGATGCATAGCATAAGGGCTACTATGTGATTCTTGAAGAATTCTCTGCCTTAATTCCTCATCCTTTGGCATACAGACCTTGCCCCGAAAACACAGCACTCCATCGCTATTTACACCATAGTCTTCCAATTCCCCATTCTGCACTTGCAGTAGCTTAGCACTCAGATCATCATCTACCAACTATTTTTCTCTCACCTGACTTAACCATGTCGGCTTCACCTGCAACTCTGTTAGCAAACTTCCATCATTATAAAGGCTAAGATGTGCAAACATCGCCCTTAGATCCGACACCACTTTTCGACTTAGGGCATCTGCCACTACATTCACCCTGCCCGGGTGATACTCTATTGAACAATCGTAGTCTTTCAATAACTCCACCCACCTTCACTGTCTCAAATTCAGCTCCTTCTGAGTTAAACAAATATTTCAGACTCTTGTGGTCCGTGTAGATCACCGACCTTTCTCCATACAAATAGTGCCTCCACACTTTTAGAGCGAATACTACCGCAGCCAACTCCAAGTCATGTGTCGGATAGTTAACCTCATGTGGCCTTAATTGCCGAGACGCATAAGCGACCACCTTCTCGTCCTGTATTAGAACACATCCCAATCCCGTGTGAGAAGCATCACAATACACCACAAAGTCTTTCTCCGCTTCAGGCTGAATCAAAACCGGAGCCTCTGTCAATACTCTCTTAAGCTTCTCAAAACTCTCCTGCTGCTTATTCGCCCATACGAAAGGTACCTCCTTTCTCAACAACTTCGTCAGAGGTGCTGCTATTGACAAGAACCCTTCAACAAATCTCCTGTAGTAGCCTGCTAACCCCAAGAAACTGTGAACCTCTACCACAAACTTGGTGGTTTCCAATCTAGCACCGCCTCAATTTTCCGAGGATCTACCCTTATCCCTTCTGCAGATACCACATGTCCCAAAAACGCAACTTCCTTCAACCAAAATTTGCACTTGCTAAACTTGGCATATAACTTCTTCTCCCTTAACACCTGTAATACTACCCAGAGATGCGCATCATGCTCTTCCTCGGACTTGGAATATACTAGAATGTCGTCTATAAACACCACGAGAAACTGATCCAAGTAAGGTTGGAACACTCGGTTCATCATATCCATGAATGCAGCTGGGGCGTTCGTCAATCCGAACGGCATTACCAAGAACTCATAATACCCGTATCTAGTCTGAAAAGCTGTCTTATGGATATCTACTTCCTTCACCTTAAGCTGATGATATCCCGACCTTAGATCTATCTTTGAAAATACCGCGGCCCCCTTAAGCTGATCGAACAAGCCGTCTATCTTCGGTAATGGGTACTTATTTTTTATCGTCAGCTTATTCAACTGCCGGTAATCTATGCACATGCGCATAGTCCAGTCCTTCTTCTTCACGAATAGGACAGGTGCTCCCCATGGAGACATACTGGGTTGGATAAACCCACGATCGAGTAACTCTTGGATCTGGGCCTTGAGCTCTACCAACTCCTTTGGTGCCATTACATGCGGCGATAGATACTAGCGGCATGCACGGCAACACGTCAATCCAGAACTCCACCTCACGATCTAGAGGTAACCTTGGCAGCTCCTCTGGGAAGACATCCACGAATTCTCTTACTGTTCTAACTCCACTAACCCCCTCTTATTTTGCATCCAGGGCACTAATGAAGGCCAGAAATGCCTTGCACCTTTTTCGAACCATCCTATTAGCCTTCGACGCGGAGACTACGTTAGACAAATAGTTTCTTCTTTCTCCTATCATACTTATCTCCTCATCCTCCGGAGTCCTCAACTCTATTCGCTTAGCTGCGCAATCCAATTTAGCACGATGTTCCACTAGCCAATCCATGCCTAGAATGAGATCAAATTCCCCGAAAGGTAGTTCCATCAAGTCGGCAAGAAATACCACTCCCTGAATCTCTAGAGGCACACTCCGAAATATCCTATTCACTACTACTGTTTGACCTAACGGGCTTACTACAGTCATCTCCCTAACAGACAGTTCAGATGCTACACCTAATGTTTCCGCTACTCTACATGCAACATATGAGTGGGTTGAGCCAACATCAATTAAAGTAAAGAAAGGTTTGTCAGCTATAAGGAACATACCGGTTATGACGTCCAGTGCGTCACTATCCTCCCTCCAACGAACTGCATACACTAGGCCAGGTTGCCTCGCATCTGCATTACTAACACCTCTGCCCGGTGTCCCGCGACCTCGACCAGAACTATTACCTCTGCCAACCAGACCACGACCCCTCGGTGGCTGCTGTCTACCTCTTCCAGTCTAATTAAAACCCTGACTTGCTGGTCGGCTCCTGTCTGTTTCCAATGGATAGTTCCTAATCACATAGTCTTTGGACCCACACTTAAAACATCCTCTGTCTTCTTCCAACACTCTCCCGGGTGCATCTTTCTACATTAAGCACATGTACGATACTGACCTCCCACAACAACCTACCGATCTCGTGGCCCATCAACTCTAGGTCTTTTCTGAAAACTCCCGGATGACCCCGATGATCCATAACCCCTCTTGTTTTTACCTTGACCTCTGTCCCAATTTTGCCTCTCGGTACGCTTCACCTCCTCAGCTATCTTCGCTTTTTCAACCAATACCGCGAAGTCCTTCTCTCGCTGTGGAGCTATTAACACCCTCAACTCATCTCGAAGCCCATCTTTAAACTGTACGCAGCGCTCATAATCGATCAACACGATTTCCCAGGCATATTGACTCAACCAAGGAATTCTGCTTCATACTCAGCTACGGATTTGCCCCATTGTACCATATTCAAAAACGCCTTCCTCTGAGCATCCACATAACTTGCTCCTACGTACTTCCCTTAGAACATCGTCTTGAAATACTCCCAATCAATCCGGTCCACTTGGGTACCCTCTCTAACAGTGAGCCACCACTGGTACGCCTCATCCCGAAGTAGTGACACTGTCCCTTTCAATTTTTCCTCAGCCGTGCAGTCTAGGTCGTCCATAATCCTTTCAACTGCTTCCAACCAATATTCAGCAACATTTGGAGCCACCCCAGAGACCCCCCTGAACACCTCAGCTCCGTTTACTCGCAGTCGTTCAGGCACTGACTTCCGAGCCCCTCCACCTAGACCTGCTCTAGCAACTCTTTCCAACACTTGTAACATCGCCTGGGATATTGCGTCATCTCCTCCGGTTTGGTCCTAGAATTCTACTTCTTCGACCGGTGGTAACGGTATTTCATTCTCGGACCGATGTCTAGATCCTACTGGTTCGGACACAGTGATTCTACCTCTGCCACGTCCGCGCGTACTACGACCTCATCCCCTAGAACTCATGTCTATCGTAGCATTTTAATCTGGTTAAGAAATTTTATGCATTACTTATTTGTTCCACTGATTAGCCACAAGCAATTTTATGTAAAGACATTTGGTAGTAGTTCTTTCGGTCATTCAAAGTTTTTTTTATCTCAAGTCCTCCACCCTAACTCAGAAAATCTCATACATTCATCAATACTATCCACTACACACGTTCACCACTTTGAACATTTTCGTCCGTTCCCAACCTAGGGGTATTTTCGTAATTTGACCTATAGGGGTATTTTGGTAATTTTTCAAATTAGGGGTATCCTGTAATTTTACAAAATAGGGGTTTTGGTATTTTTGCAAAATAGGAATATTTTGGTAAAAATTGAGGGTAGTATGGTAATTTCATAAACTGAGGGGTATTTTAGTAATTTTCACAAATCAGGGGTAATTTTAAAAATCGGGGTAATTTGTTTGTTTTGCAAAACCAGGTGTTTGGTCCCTTTCGGGTTTTATTTATAGATTTGGCCCGTTAACAAGTCCTCGCAGTTGAGGTGAACAATCACTGCGCACTAGGTAAGATTTCAGAAAAGAGGAGGTGAGTCGCTAGGACTGCTTAAATACCAAGCTCATTCGGAAATCCATGCCTAGACATGCACATGTTTGTTACCACACCTAAACTCCACGACTTATTCCCGGATTTGGTGAAATAAGTTAAGTCTTATGTAATTTTGTGTTGGAGTAAGCTAATCCTAGGGTTCAATAGCTCCTAATCTACTAATCTACGATCCTGTAATACCCACATACAAATCACACAATGATTAGGGGTACTTACCTGGTGGACTTCGGGCCGGAGACTCAGGTGCCATGCCAGAATAAACCTAAATTTGTTTATAGAAATCCATGGTTTAGAAAAACCTATCTTTGGAAACATTTGGGGCCCAAAACCCTCAAAGCCGAGTTTTGAACCGGGCTCTGATACCAAATTGAAACACCCCAAACCCGGCCCATAAGCCCCGACTGGATCTGACATGTTCCTTAAGAGAAACTTAGCTTTATCTCGTTTCATCTTCTTATAAAATATGACGATTTTAATAAAAATAGGTTTGTATTTTTATCTAGTTGGAAACCAAGTTACCATTCAAGTTTGTATTCCATTAAAACGCTTCCTTTATATTTCAAAAATTAAAAGATTTGCCTGATTCTAGAGCTCATTAGGTTGAAAAAAAAAAATCGTAAGTTGAGTAGGTGATAAAACATTTGAAGTTGCTTTAAGAAAATATTTAATTACTTGTTTGTTGATTATTGTATGGAAATAAAATTTAATATGCAAGTTTAAGTAGTTAAGTAATGGCCTTATTACATATTAAACACCAAAATAAATCCTGAAAGAAAACATACTAAAGAAACGAAAAGAGTTCCATTATATAAAGACCCGAAATTTTGCTAAGCATGGCCACCACATAGTCCCTGCCGACCCGATCCATCGCACTATGTATCACCTGCAAAATGTTAGCCCACAAAGGGTGAGTCAACAGACTCAATGTGTAACAACCAACACAGGTTCCCAATCGATTATAGCCTTTATTATAACATTTTGGGCAAAGCCCATCCAGAATCATTATCGGCCATAAGCCCATATCATAGCATATTAAATCACATGTATATAAAAACAATGATGAAACCCGAACCCACCTAGATATCCAACCTCTACACACCACCCGTACCAGCCAGTCACACCAATGGGAATTACTAAATCGACCCTCCATCCACTACACACCCTCGAAGGCAGTCGCTGTAGTCAACTGTACATCGTCCTTAATACATGGCATAGCCACCAGATAATGTGACAAGGCCACCAGATACATAATATTGTGACATAAGTCACCTAATAATGTGGTAAAACCACCAGAACACTTCCCCTTTACATTATAACCCTCGTGCCCATGCAACATACATAGTATTACATGTATCATGCTATATGCTTATCCCAAGCCCATATCGAAAACACACATGCTTTCATATCAATGATTGTAACCACTGTAAACAAGGGTTGGATATAACGTACCTGAATGAACTGTACCAATGAATGGTACCCTTAGCCATGATTAATCATAACCTTGTTAACACATATTTAATATTATTAATCTATCGGAAAAAAGTGTAGGGTTACACACCTGAAAACACGGAGAACGACACTCTCGATCTCACTGACACCCTCACTTGCAGGGATCACCACGATTTGCTTATCCCTTTTCAACGTTGGCCCACAACCCGGTGGCCAATCACGTACGGCAGAAATCAAACATTTCTTGAATCTAGGGGTAGGAACTACCCCTTTCTCTCCTCCACGAAATAGATCCAAATCCCAAAGACTCCTCCTTTGCCTTTGTCGAACCCTTCCTTGCTTGATCAAATCCCGAAAGTTTTGAGATATCCCCTAACGTTGGCTTCTAAGAAGAGTTACGAATCTAAAACCCCAATATTGAAATCGATTGAATAGCTTGCACAATAAGATCAACAACACCTTTGCGTGGAAATACAGAAAGATTCGGACATAATAGAAGGCTATTCAGCTTTAAAGAATTAATAGAGAAAGGGATCGGTGAGATGATGATATGATTTGGCTTTTGCCGCTAGTGAATAAATCAGTTTCGAGGGGTGAAGATGAAATGGGACTTTCGGCTATGGTCAAGGAGTGCTTTCAGCTTTTGAAGACAAGGGAAATCGTGGTAAAAAAGAAGAGAAGAGGTTGGAGATTTGTGTGGTTCGGTTTTGGTGAGAAAGAGAAAGGTTCAGCCTTCACAAAAGAGAAGAGAAGGGGGAGATAGATTCGATCTAAAGAAGAGCAAAGAGAAGAAGAGAAAGAAGAAGAAAGTGACCTTTATGGTCCTCCCAAAATCGGCTAATGCAAAGAAAATAGAAAGGGACTTTGAAAGTTTTCTGACTACCACTTTTCTGCACAAGACTAAGGAAGGAAAAAAAACTAGAAAATGCATATTAACCCTTAAGCAAATTCGGCACCTACCTTCCTCCCTTGCATGACCGAATAAGCCCCCCCCAAAGTCCTACATTCGGCCAACTCTCACCCTCTTCTCATCCCCTCTTTTCTCTCCACTTTTTCCTCCCCTCCTCTCATTCAAAAGAGTTTGAATGAATCAACCTTCTATCCCTTCTCCTAGCCGCATATTCAAATGCATTGACCAAGTCTATCACTCATCCATTTAGAGTCCCCATGCCGTCCAACACCTCCTCCCTTGACGCAAAAAGACAACCCCAAAATGCTTCCATTGCTGCTCCAACCTAGGTCCCTTCTCACTCCCCTGAGGCGTCACTCTTCTGTGCTCCAAGTGGCGCCTCCCTTGCCACTTTACCAACTGAGTTCTTGTGTCATAAGCCACACACTAACCTTCTTAAGGCCTAGCGCTCCTAGCTCTTCTCCCTATCAGCTTAAAGTCAAACATTTTTCTAAGGCTCTTGCCTACACCCCAAGGTTCCCGAAGCCCCCAAAACACATACACACAGCACACAAGCACACTACTACATACATTTGAGTTAAAATGCATAACCCCTAAATCCTAGATATTACAGAAGAAGGGTTAAAATATGACCTAAAAGTTCAAGTGGCGCTCTATCAAGAAAGGAACTTTCGAAATTTGGTTGAAAAATCCAATATCTTAGAGGAAATAAAAAAAAGAATGAGAAAAGAGGTAGAAAATTACCAATAAAAGGGATTCAGGTTCAAACAACTTGAACGATAGACCTGTAAAAAGGACTAAGCCAAAACTTGAGCCCACTAAAGAACAAGCTCCAAAATGTCAACATTGTGAGAAATACCATAAAAGAGAATGTTGGAGAAAGATCAATGCTTACCTTTAGTGTGGATCAAAAGAACACCAAATAAAGGATTTTCCTCGATTGAATAATTCAACTCAACTACAAAATCAAGGCAAAAATCAGAACCAAACATAGGGAAACCGTGGTGCCAACCTAAACGATGAAAACTGAGACCCAAGATGCTAGCACAAGGCACGAACACGTAGAAGCAATGCACCTAGCTTTAATTTATGCGATAAGAGGACAGAAAGATAAACATGCAGCCAATGACATCATAGGTTCTTCATAAAAAGTCTTGTAAAAAAAACTCTGAGTAGCGCAACAAAAGCAAGGTGGGTCCATATCGTTCTGATCCTTCCCATATCATTCCCATTGAAGAAATCAAGCTTTGACCAAACTTTTTTAATAAGGTAAGTAAAATTCGAGGATGAATTTTTTTAAGGGGGTAGATCTGTCACATCCCAAAAGGTAGGAAGTTAGATTAATCGGGTTATAAAATAATGCAGTTGAAATGAATATTAAAATTAAGGTAAAAATAATTAATTAAAGTATAAATATAATATAATCGAATTTTATTAGAATGAAACTTGATTACAAGGTTTAATTTGGAAATTGTGAGTTTTAATTGAGTTAAGACCTAATTAAAAAGAGTTAAAATAAAATATTAATAGTGAGTCTTGACTATGTGTATTAATAATTATATATGAACTAAAATATGGGAGTATTAAAAAACTATAATAGTTAAATAAACTAGAAAAAAATTGAGTAATTATATAAACTAATAGAGAATAGGTAATTTGAGCCCCAAATAGATATGTACAATTAATTGACTAAAATAACATGAAATAAGATATTATTTAAGTAGTAAAGCACTCTCCTCATTCTCTTGTGGTCCCAAGTTCAAATCTTATCCTTCCCTTTTATTTTGAAAAATCAACAAGCCTCCAGCAAGAAGAAATAAGAATAATTAAGCGTAAAAATCAAACAAGACTTGGGTAATAGCCCACTGGTTAAGGCGCCAACCTCCCCATCAAAATTGTGTTCAAATTGCATCTCCCCCTTTTGTTCTCCTTTTCGGCCAACTTTGGAAAATTGTAGTCATGCCCCAAACTTTGAAAAAATTACGAAATGCCAAAACATTTATAAACCTAAGAAATTAGCTCCAATCCAATCCTAATTAGAATTCATATCTTATCATTATTTAAAATTTAAATAGAATTAAAATTCCATATTTTTTAATCTTTTATCCTAATTTGAAATTATATCTTTTTAAATAAATTTAAATAGAAATATAAATCCATATTTTTTTATCTTCTTATCCTAACTAGAATTCAAATTATTCCTTTTCAAATACTAATAGAATTTATCCTCCTTCCTTCTATTTATTCTCTATTTTCCTTCAAAACTCATATTGCAAAATTCATTCAAATTCTTATTTAAAATAATCTCTCTTTTCTCGAGTCGATCATTAATATCTCCAAAGCTAAGGTTTTTAAGTCTTCAAATCAGGTGTGAGATCTAAATTAAAAACATTATGTATGGTTAATTGCAGTGTTAGGAAATTAAAAGAGTTGTTATGCGAACTATATAATATGCGAACCTAGAGGAAATATCATGCGAACACTATTGGAATTGTAATGTGAACACGTAGAAGTTATATGTGAACCCATAGAAATTATATGCGAACCGTAACTACTTGATAGGTGAGTTATACATATTTAATTAAGCGAACCCTATACATGCTACGTGCGAACTCTACTTATGCTTTATGCGAACTCTTGTATATGCATCATTGTTATTCTTTGTACATGCACCAAATATACGTGTGTGTATGTGAGATTGATTGAATGACATCTGATGATAATTTACGATAATAAATGTGCTAAACAAGCATAGTTTCAAATTTTGATGACGAGTATGATATAATGAGTATGTGTGCATATTACATGAAATTCGAAATGGAGGACGGAGGAGTACCGTTGGAGACAGTGGCAATTGAAGTATACACCAAAAGTCAGTACTGCACAAAGAAGGTGTCAATGTCATCCAAAACGGATAAGCTAGTATGGTAGGCTAAAAAGCCACCAAACTAGGTCAACCGGGATGGTAGTTTATGTGTAAAGTCATCTAAACCGAACAGGACAGGATGGTCATTTTAAAAAATCATCAAAATTGGACCAAACCGGGACTGTAGTAATAGTCATCATCACAAATGACCAGTGAACAACCATCATCACTAGAAATCAAATTCAGGAAGCTCAGTTATTGTTATGTGTTATGCGAGATGGTGTGTCGAGCAATGCTTGAGGGCAGTTCGGATGGATGAGTGGGAAATTAAAAAATTAAAACATAAATGTACAAATTTTGCATCACCACTTTATGCCCAAAGTTTGATGCACAACCTACCTTTCTCATAGGTGGTAGCTCCACTAATAGCTCAACAGGCTTCATATTGGTTTCATGTTCCACTAGCATTTACGAAGGGCAATCCAAATTAGTCAGTAACAACCCAATTTTAACCCTAATAGGAATGGTGGTTTTAGGACCACGAATCCAAGTTGGAAAAATACTTTTAATATTATTTTCTATGCTCATTATATGTGAATTGGTGTGCGTGAAAAGTTTGTATTAAAATTTGATTGTTTTAGTGCTTAATTGTGAAAAAAGGACTTAATCGCATAAAAGAAAATTTGGTGGTTAAATGTGTAAGTACTAAATTGATGATGTCTTTATAAATTGGAGGTTTAGAGTTGCAAATTGACCATAAAATGGAGATAGTGGATGGTCATGATTATGCATGCAATAGTGATTGATTTTGGTTGTTTTATTTTATATTATAATGAAATAATTTAATATATGTTATAATAATATAGATAAAAGATGAAAAAGTGTTCATCTTCTTCTAGCTTTGGCCAAAAATAAAAGAAAAGAGAAAGAAAAAGGTTCAGCTCCATTCGGCCATGCTTGAGTTTGATTAAGGTAAGTGTTTAGCTCAGTTTTTAATAATTTTTACATTTTTGAGATCGTTGTTATGTGATTTAGCTATCCCATGCTTGAAAATTTGAATTTGTTGTGTGTTTTGTGAATTGCCATTGAAGCAAGTTTGTTGTTTTTGTGGTTTGATGATGGAATATTGATTTTGTGAGATAGATTAACAAGTTTTGTTCTTGAATTTTTGATGAAATTGAATGATTTGGATTAAATTGCAAAAAATAAAATTTGGAGGGACTAAAATACAAAATAAATGGAATGTATGAGCTGGTAATGAGTCAATAAATATTCGGCCCTAAAGAAGTATGTGCAAATTTTGAGTATTTTGTGTTTTGTGCAATAGGGACTAAATTGTAAAAATTACAATTATTAGGGATAAAATAGTAATTTGCCTATTTATGTGTTTTTGGATTAAATTGAATGTAAATATATTTGAATGAGCTTAATTTGAACATGTTTAGATCAAGAACCAAACAAAATGGATTTGGATCGGGGAAAAACGAAAATAGTCGAATAGCTGGTTTTCGTCGTCCGTCAATATCCGAGGTAAGTCTTTAAGTAATAAAACCAGGTAAATTAAGAATGTAATCTAATATATGCTGATTTGGAAATTTTGTATCTATATTATTGAATAACCGAATGTGGGTAAATCTAAGTTTCAATGTGTTTAAGTTGTTCGATGGTGATATGATATTTGAATGCTCGTACAAAGACTACGAAGTGTATTAAAGATTCAATATATGAAATATGTGTGTGTGAGACAGCTTAAAAGTATGGTTATTCAGGCTGTGAGCCTAGCAAGCCTTGGGCTGGTGTACTTAATCCGGCTTTGTGCCTAGCAGGCTTATTGTCGGTGATTGAATATCAGACCTTGGGTCTAGCAAGCCTAATACCGGTGTATGCGTTTCAGGCTTATGCTTAGCAGGTTTTATACCGGTGATCTAATTTCAACTTATAAATTATAAGACTTCTTAATTATGTGATCATTGAGCAAGTAAGTTCATAAAACGAGTTTGTATAGTTGGCCAAATGGGTATGTACATATGAGATATTTTAATTGAACTTGTATATTTGGCCAAATGGGTAAGTGCACGTGTGATGTTTATTGAGCAAGTATGTGACAAAATGGTCTTGTATATTTGGCCTTCTTGATATGTGGATAAAATGATATTAGATACTTGTATAAATGTGATGTTTAATGGATATATATATATATATTCAGTTATATGTGACTAGAATGTACATGGTATTTACTTATTCGATTGTATATATGAACATATTGAACTATATGTATGTGGTAATATGAGTAGGTTATTAAGAGATGATATTTTATATCTTAAACCTTTTGCTAAAATGGTAAGTTTGTATATTTAAAGTAAGATAGTGATAAGTGTTATGCTATGTAAAGATAATAACATTTAGCCATGATAGTCTATTTGTGCTAAGTTATTATTCCAATGTCATAAAGTGATTAGTTTAAAATGTTTGAATGTTCAATTGATTTCTTATACTTGCTTAAGACTTACTAAGCTAAGTTAGCTTACTCTGTGTGTTCTGGTATTCTGTTTTATAGATTTTGGTTGTAAGCTACGAGCTCGGGATTTGTCGTTGAAGTCATCCACACTATCGACTTATTTTGGTACTTTAAAGTTGGGATTTTGAATTTAAGGCATGTATAGGCTAGCCTAAAACTTGTATGATGTTTTGATGTTGTAAATATAAGCCATGCGAAAATGGCTTGTCCATCTTGTTAATCTTGGAATTTATATTTTGGCTTGATGATTATGTTTGGTTGTGGTTTTGGTTGATTTGGTTTTAGTATATATAAGTATGGTTAATGTATAGAGTTAAAATGAAATGGAGTAAAGATGATATAACTAGTTAACCATATTTTGCAATGAAATAGTTTTTGGTTAGCGGCAGTGATGTGATTTTGAAAATCACCAAAAATAGGAGAAATGGAATTAGAAAGTGAATAAGATATACAATTAAAGCTTATTGTGTCTATTTTATATGAAAGAAACAGACTAAGCAAAGAAATTTTATATTCTGAGATATTTAAATTTTAGTGAGACTGGTTCTAAATGAATTCGTGATCCCCTTACATCTTTGAAAAATTATTAAAATTATAAAAAAAAATAATCATGGAGCATATTTTATATTATTAAAATCCTTAATGAGTCTATTTTTTATTGGAATAAACCAGAGCATTATTTGAAATCTTTACAATGAGATAACTAAGTTTATGTAAAGATAGGTCGAACCATCAAACAGTGAAATAGGGAAACTTTAATGATTAAAATGTAATAATTTTGCATATTAAAAATTCTGGAAACATTATAGTAATAAGATATATGAGTCTAGTTTAAAGGAAAATTTACGGATCTAAATTTTGAGTTTTGTAACTCGAGTTATAGTCAATTTAGTCAATATGATGCAGATGGACAGTTTCAATTTTTATGCCCCGAATTAGTAGTTAACTCTAGTATGTACATGTGTATAAAGTTTTATATTTATGTGTTTTGAATTATGGAAGATTACTTGGTCATGTTGATTCGATTTTGATCTTATAAATGAATTGATCTATATTTTATTTGGATGTTTGTAATTGGCCTATTTTGAATTAGGTTAAACAAAGTTTATGCAAATACATATATGTATGTTTAGTTTTAGTTATTGATAATTTGTTTAGTAAAGTAATTATGAACGTGTGCATATTGGGTCAATGTGACTTGAATGACCAAATGAATAGTAACCTTTGTATTTGTTGACAAATGCTTATGTGTGAAATTAGCTAAATGGATTTCAAATATGTACATTATTGTTTTAGCATACTATGAAAATGCATTACTCACAACGCATTCGGATATGACTATATAAACAGTAAATAATTGATATGACATGTGTTTAGCATGTTAATGCCTTGTAACCCAATTCTGGCGACGGATATGGGTTAAGGGTGTTACATTTGATTGGTATTAGAGCTTACAGCTTAGTCGATTCTAGGACTACCGTAGCGCATGTGAGTCTATCTATACATGCCTTAATTTATAATGCGATAGTGTGATGACTTCTGACATCTGCAATGTGTTTTTATATAGTAAATGGATCCCGATAGAGCTGTAGCTGACGATGTCGAGAGTGTAGCGCCTAATCCCGTGCTAGGGACAGCGCTGACAAATTCTCGACCTACTTCGAGTAATCCAGAGAGGGAGGCTAGACAAGCCTTCTACCAAATGATGAATGATTGGTTTACACAGTATATCCAGACTAATCCGGTTGTACAACACCCTCCACCCCTGAATAATCCATCTCCGATACCTATGGTACCTCCGATGGTAGATCCGATGAGATTTACAGGCCTCCTGTTGATAAAATTAGGAAACACAGGGCCGAAGAGTTTAAAGCTAATGATGATGATGATGCGGAACGAGCTGAGCTGTGGCTTGATAATACTATATGTGTGTTCGACGAGCTATCATGTACTCCAGATGAAAGTTTAAAATGTGCTATATCCTTATTACGAGACACCGCATATTATTGGTGGAATACTGATCGCGTCAAACAGTCGAGTTTTAATATTTATAAAAGAGTGATCAAACCTATAGACTAACTGTGACAACGATAGAGGCAAGTGCACCTATCTAACAGTAATATAACTCAGGCAAGAATATCATATCGAACCCAAGGGAACCTAAAAGTACTACTACTCACTTTCTCTCTATTATTTAGCCTGAAATTTGGAGTGATTGAATTATTAAACTAATGAAATACTTAGACTAAATGCAAAGACAAAAGATTGAATTGGAGAAAGACTTTAGGAAAACTCAGTTGATAAAGATGATACCCTCAGGAAGAATCCACATATGACTTCACTTATTATTTATTCCCCAAACCATATGATTTCTTTACTTAGCTTGATCCGTGAGACTCCCTAACCTATATTAAACCCTCTCTCGAGGTGAATAACGTCTAACCTTAGGTTAATTAGTGGAACTCTTGTTCTCTTATAATAACCCCTTAAGGAAGTAGTAAATCGATCAATGGATTCTGATATTAGGTTTCACCCTAATTCGGTAAAATCTCGTAACCCTCTCTCTAGGTGCCCGATCAACTCCGCTCAATTATGCTAGATCTACTCTAGGTAGGGTCTATTCCTCCTCCACCTATGCACATCAGATTAAATTAAGCAACATAATTAAGAACAAACCAAGTACTTATCATATAATTTAGAAATAAAATAACAAAATCCATCATAGGTTTCATCCCCTTCAAGTATCTGAGGGGTTTAGTGCATAACTAAATAAGAAAACATCTCAAGAGTAAAGAATAAACAAAACATAAGAATCCCTAAAACCCCCTGAAGGAATTAAAGGAGAGATCCTCTGTCTTGAATGGAGTTCTGGCTTCTTGAGATGAATCAACTGGCTATCTTCAAGCGATTCCCTAAAAGATGAACGCTTCGGCAAAAGCCTCTGCGAAAAAGCTCTCCTTTAAAGTTTGCCTTGGGTTGTTTATATAGGCTTTGGGATGCTATACTTGGCTCCTAAGTATCTCCTTCAAGCAGAATTACTATTAGGGTGTTGGAGTAGAATTAGGAGTATGTTTCTTTGGCTTCAAGCATCCAAATCCAGTGAAAATGCTCTCTCCCGTGGCAGAGGCACGACCATGGCACACGCCCCTGTAAATCATGGTTGGGCTGTATCTCAATTTTGTCATTTTGGGCAGGATTGTGTGAGCCAGAATTCAGGCCGTACTTCAGGTCTGTCGATTTGGGCACGGCCATGTAGATCACCAGGCACGTTCATGTGATGAATAGATGCTGAACGACCGTGTGTTACGTAGTTGAGGTCGTGCTCTAGGTAATTGGCGAGGCACGATCGTGTGGGCTTTCGGCCAGGCCGTGTGGATTGCTTCCTAAGGCCCAATTACTCCATTTTAAGCCCGTTTTATGTTCTTTTTATCCTCGGGTGCTTTCTTAAGTATAAGCATGAAAAGAAAGGATTAAAAGCACCTTTTTACATATATCAATGGCTAAATCATCCAAAAGCATACTAAATATGGGGTTAAAATATGTTACTTTTACGGTTTATCAAATATACTAGTATCGTTGGTTAGAAGAGAAAGTAACACGAAATTTTTCGGTGAATTCGTAAGAAATACATTAGCCAGAGATTCATCGATCAAAAACACAAAGAATTTCTAGAATTGAAACAAGGTCGTTTGATTGTAACTGAGTATGAACGAAAATTTGTAAGTGTAACACCCCTTACCTTTATCCTATGCCGGAACCGAGTACGAGGCATTACCAGACTTAACAATACATTTTGTCAAATTAATTAACACATATACAAAATGACTTAGTCAAGCCCCTATACATGCCATAGTTTAAATCATTTATAAATAAAGATACCCATAGATAGCTTGATAGTGTGAAGCGATCTCCGATGACCTCCAACCCGAGCTTGTTTAGTAGGACTCTATAACATGGGAAAGAATAAGGGGTAAGCTTATAAAGCTTAGTAAGTTCACATGTAAAAATAATAAGCATTAGCAATGAATTTAGCTTACTACTAAGCTGTCATAACTTGCATAAATAATGCTAAGTTCTTACTTTCCCAACTTACTCATTTGTAGCTTTATCAAAGCCCCAACATGACAAATCCTCACAACAAGTTTTCAATTTGATACAATCATTAAATCACATGCTTATACCTTATTACTCATGTTCACATTAATCTGTCTACTTGAATCGCTGTCACTAAATTATTTATTTCTTGAGCTACAGAGCTCCGAATTTAAAACTGATAATTTTCCTGAAACTAGACTCATATATCTTCATACCATAAAATTTCCAGAATTTTGGCTAATCCAATTAGTACAGTTTATTCATTAAAATTTCCCCTGTTTCACTGTTTGACTATTCTGACCACTTTTCACTACGAATCAATTTTATCCTTGTACAGAAGTCAAATGATGTTGTAATTTTTTTCATTTGAAACTAGACTCATTAAGGAATCTAAATATATAAATTATGTCCCAAAATTATTTTTGTACAATTTTTAATGATTTTTCTAAGTCAGAACAGGGGATCTCGAAATTACTCTGAACTAGTCTCACAAAATATAAATATCTCAGAATACAAAATTTCTTTGCATTCTCTATTTATTTCATATGAAAATAGACTCAATAAGATTTAATTTCATCTCTCACTCAACTACTAATTGCATTTCTACCATTTTGGTGATTTTCAAAGTTACTCCACTGTTCCTGTCCAAAACTATTTTATTTCTAAATTTCACTCTTTCATGTTTTCTTTATAGTAACTTTCATTAGAACACTTACTCCGTATCAATCTAACCAAAGTTTGATCACATATCGAGCACATTGCTCATAATTTTACACGCATATACTTGCACTTATTCATCACATAATCATATTCAATTACACTTAGTCGTTACATAGCCACATTGTATTTTCACTTAGTCAATTTCCCGTTGAACTCATTGGAATATTAACGGATACATCGGAATATTGCACATAGTGCCACACTTGTAGCCAAAGCTACTTCATATCAGTTATCGTACATAGGCTCGTTCTCGAGCTATTCATATTCATGAATCGCTCACACAAGTCGTCGGTCATACGTAACTACTCGGTCTTTGCTCACACAAGTCGTCGGTATCCGCAACACATGCAGGATTACCCGACCACCGGTAGAACTTATATGACCAGCACCGTTTCACATAATCACAATCTCGGTCTGCTCACACAAGCCGTCGGTCATACGTAACTACTCGGTCTTTTGCTCACACAAGTCGTCGAGTATCCGTAACACATGCCGAATAACTTCACCACCGGTAGAACGTGCGGACCAAACACCAGATAACTTATTTCACTTAGATTTCACATAGGTTTCTAGTGAACATGTCACTCGTATCATTTTTATTCCTAAGGTTCAACCGGGAAATTTCTCACTTTTCTATATTTTGTCAATTACATCAAACATTCAGCCACAATTCATACCATTTATCAAAATATGAAAACGTAAGTAAAAACGTTGCATTATTTACATACAAACTTACATAATTACATTCTCAATCTCATCACATCATCAATTTAACTTATCCTCCCCAAATTATTCTATTCAATACTTTCTTGATATTACACAAAGCCATCTTTCTAATTTGATCTTGCATGTAATTTATACCAATTTTCATTAAAATGTCGAGTCAATATCGAACATTATAATTGTATTGGAAAATCAATACTAAAATATTAATAACTAAAATTTCAATCTAACATTCAAACTTGCGTCATTAAATGCTTATTAAACATATGAACTTACCTCGATACCAAAACGGTCATTTTACCAACTTTCTCGATTTTTAATTTCCCTCTCGTTCTAGGTCCAAATCTCATTTTTCGGAGTCTAAAACATCACATTTCACTTATTAAATTAATGTACTATTCAAAACAGTCCTTAACTCAAATTTTGCAAAATTATAATTTTGCCCCTAAACTTTTACATATTTACACTTTTGACCCAATACTCGAAAATTAAACTCCAGCCCTTATTCTTATGTTTTATAATATGCTGATCATTTTCTCTTCTATGGAAACATCAAATTCTCACTAATTCACACACTTATGACCAATTTATAACTTTTACAATTTAACCCCTTTTATGATTTCATTGAAAATCATCTAATAAAACTCGTTTCTTAATCATAGACATGCATAATCTACCAAAATTCATCAAAAGTCAAAATTATTCAACATGGGTCAATTTTTAAAATTAAACTCTAGCTCAAAATAATGGTAGAAATAGCTAGACTAAGTTACCGGGATTTTAAAAATACGATGAACATTAAAAACGGGGCTCAAAAACACTTACTATGAAGCTTGAAAAGCTTGAAACCCTTAGCCATGGAGTCTAGAAATTTTCGGCAGCAACTTGAAGAAGATGAGCAGATTTTTTTCTTGTATTTTGTCTTTTTAATCATTTAAAACACTAAATGACTAAAATACCCTTAAGACTTTTCTTTCACTTTTGTCCTATTCATGCCCATTTTTGTCCATCAAGTTATTCAATGGTCTAATTACCTTTTAAGGGCCTCCAATCTAAAACTCATAACAATTTGACACCTCTAATATATAGAACTCAACTTTTGCACTTTTTACAATTTAGTCCTTTTGACTAAATTGAGTGATCAAACGTCAAAATTTTTTTTTGAACGAAATTTTTACGGAATCTTTCCGTAAAATTGTAGACCATAAAATATAATAAAATAGAATTTTACTCGTCAATTTGTGGTCTCAAGCTCTTGTTCACTAGACCCAAATTTGGTCATTACAACTCTCCCCTTTTAGGATTTTCGTCCCGAAAATCTTACGGATTGAAGTTTAATATCTTTCTCACGATTTCCAACATCACCAAATAACCCTTTTAAGACGATACTTTTAGAAACACTCATCATCGATCTAAATCTCAATATAACTCATCAATTACATCATTACTAATGATCTTATTCCAATTGCAAGCAGATAAAAATTCAAAATAAATTCCAGCAATTACATACTTTAGGTCTCATACCTGGATGAGTTAATTAACAGAGCCTGACTTTTCTTTAACTATAACATTTTGAAATCCGAATGATCTTCATATTAATCTGACATCTTTTACAAGCATCGTGTTCATTTACTAAACCATTCTCAACTCTAATCTCATTGTCAGTTAATATACAACTCAACTATTTAGTCTTCCACTTGTAAACCCATTCGATCTGGATTTCATAAATTTTCTTTATAACATACCTTATTGGAAGGGGGTGAAGTTGTAACGCCTCTGACTTGCCTCTCATATATTCATGCATATAACTTAACACTCATCAATATATATTTTGTTTCAAGTAACTTAACATACATACTCATTTTACACAACCTTCCTTTCATCTTATACAAACAAGTGCACTTATACTTTCATTCATAAATCTCAAGTAAAATTACTCATAATATTCACTTAATTTCACAGGTTATATTCATAGCATCATACAAATGCCAATCAAACATGAACACTTATCATAGTATAAACTTTCCTTTCATCTCATCTTTCATATTTCAAAAGAAATTCCTATCCATAATTTATACATCTTCACATAAACATCATAAACTGTTATTCTTATTTTTCACGAGTCCCAACTCATCATAAACACACTATTTGTACTATCAAATTTAGCTCGGTTGAAGTGCGCATCATCTAATAAAATAATTTACATCGATTATAGGAGTCGTCACACTATCACAGACTCATTATGGCATGTATAGCTAGACTCTCACACTCACTATGGTAGTCCGAGAATCGACTAAACCATAGCTCGATACCACTAAATGTAACACCCTTACCCGTATCCTATGCCGAACCGAGTACGAGGCATTACCAGACTTAACAATACATTTTGTCAAATTAATTAACACATATACAAAATGACTTAGTCAAGCCCCTATACATGCCATAGTTTAAATCATTTATAAATAAAGATACCCATAGATAGCTTGATAGTGTGAAGCGATCTCCGACGACCTCCAACCCGAGCTTGTTTAGTAGGACTCTGTAACATGGGAAAGAATAAGGGGTAAGCTTATAAAGCTTAGTAAGTTTACATGTAAAAATAATAAGCATTAGCAATGAATTTAGCTTACTACTAAGCTGTCATAACTTGCATAAATAATGCTAAGTTCTTACTTTTCCAACTTACTCATTTGTAGCCTTATCAAAGCCTCAACATGACAAATCCTCACAACAAGTTTTCAATTTGATACAATGATTAAATCACATGCTTATACCTTATTACTCATGTTCACATTAATCTGTCTACTTGAATCGCTGTCACTAAATTATTTATTTCTTGAGCTACAGAGCTCCGAATTTAAAAATGATAATTTTTCCTGAAACTAGACTCATATATCTTCATACCATAAAATTTCCAGAATTTTTGGCTAATCCAATTAGTACAGTTTATTCATTAAAATTTCCCCTGTTTCACTGTTTGACTATTCTGACCACTTTTCACTACGAATCAATTTTATCCTTGTACAGAATTCAAATGATGTTGTAATTTGTTTAATTTGAAAATAGACTCATTAAGGAATCTAAATATATAAATTATGTCCCAAAATTATTTTTGTACAATTTTAATAATTTTTCCAAGTCAGAACAGAGAATCTCAGAAATTACTCTAAACTAGTCTCACAAAATATAAATATCTCAGAATACAGAATTTCTTTGCATTCTCTATTTATTTCATATGAAAATAGACTCAATAAGCTTTAATTTCATATCTCACTCAACTACTAATTCCATTTCTACCATTTTTGGTGATTTTTCAAAGTTACCCTACTGTTGCTGCCCAAAACTGTTTTATTTCTAAATTTCACTCTTTCATGTTTTCTTTATAGTAACTTTCATTGGAACACTTACTCGTATCAATCTTACCAAAGTTCGATCACATATCGAGCACATTGCTCATAATTTTACGCATATACTTGCACTTATTCATCACATAATCATATTCAATTACACTTAGTCGTTACATAGCCACATTGTATTTTCACTTAGTCAATTTCCGTTGAACTCATTGGAATATTAACGGATACATCGGAATATTGCACATAGTGCCACACTTGTAGCCAAAGCTACTTCATATAGGTTATCGCACATAGGCTCGCTCTCGAGCTATTCATATTCATGAATCTCGCTCACACAAGTATCGGTCATACGTAACTACTCGATCTTGCTCACACAAGTCGTCGGTATCCATAACACATGCGGGATTACCCGACCATTGGTAGAACTTATAAGACCAGCACCCGTTTCACATAATCACAATCTCGGGTCTACTCACACAAGTCATCGGTCATACGTAACTACTCGGTCTGCTCACACAAAGTCGTCGAGTATCCGTAACACATGCCGGATAACTCACCACCGGTGAAACGTCTGGACGAACCGGATAACTTATTTCACTTAGATTTCACATAGGTTTCTAGTGAACATGTCACTCGTATCATTTTTATTCCTAAGGTTCAACCGGAAATTTCTCACTTGTCTATATTTTGTCAATTACATCAAACATTCAGCCACAATTCATACCATTTATCAAAATATGAAAACGTAAGTAAAAACGTTGCATTATTTACCTACAAACTTACATAATTACATTCTCAATCTCATCACATCATCAATTTAACTTATCCTCCCCAAATTATTCTATTCAATACTTTCTTGATATTACACAAAGCCATCTTTCTAATTTGATCTTACATGTAATTTATACCAATTTTCATTAAAATGTCGAGTCAATATCGAACATTATAATTGTATTGGAAAATCAATACTAAAATATTAATAACTAAAATTTCAATCTAACATTCAAACTTGCATCATTAAATGCTTATTAAACATATGAACTTACCTCGATACCAAAACAACCATTTTACCAACTTTCTCGATTTTCAATTTCCCTCTCGTTCTAGGTCCAAATCTCATTTTTCGGAGTCTAAAACATCACATTTCACTTATTAAATTAATGTACTATTCAAAACAGTCCTCAACTCAAATTTTTCAAAATTACAATTTTGCCCCTAAACTTTTATATATTTACACTTTTGACCCAATACTCGAAAATTAAACTCCAGCCCTTATTCTTATGTTTTATAACATGCTGATCATTTTTCTATTCTATGGAAACATTAAATTCTCACTAATTCACACACTTATGACCAATTTATAACTTTTACAATTTAACCCCTTTTTATGATTTCATTGAAAATCATCTAATAAAACTTGTTTCTCTAATCATAGATATGCATAATCTACCAAAATTCATCAAAATTCAAAATTATTCAACATGGGTCAATTTTAAAATTAAACTCTAGCTCAAAATAATGGTAGAAATAGCTAGACTAAGTTACTGGGATTTCAAAAATACGATGAACATTAAAAGCAGGGCTCAAAAACACTTACTATGAAGCTTGAAAAGCTTGAAACCCTTAGGCATGGAGTCTAGAAATTTTCGGAAGCAACTTGAAGAAGATGTGCAGATTTTTTTCTTGTATTTTGTCTTTTTATTCATTTAAAACACTAAATGACTAAAATACCCTTAAGACTTTTCTTTCACTTTTGTCCTATTCATGCCCATTTTTGTCCATCAAGTTATTCAATGGTCTAATTACCTTTTAAGGGCCTCCAATCTAAAACTCATAACAATTTGACACCTCTAATATATAAAACTCAACTTTTGCACTTTTTACAATTTAGTCCTTTTGACTAAATTGAGTGATCAAACGTCAAAATTTTTTTTTGAACGAAATTTTTACGGAATCTTTCCATAAAATTGCAGACCATAAAAATATAATAAAAATAGAATTTTATTCGTCGAATTTGTGGTCTCGAAACTACTGTTCCGACTAGACCCAAATTTGGGCTGTTATAACTCTCCCCCCTTTTAGGATTTTTGTCCCCTAAAATCTTACCGGAATGAAGTTTAATATCTTTCTCACGATTTCTAACATCACCAAATAACCCTTTTTAAGACGATACTTTTAGAAACACCCTGTCATCGATCTAAATCTCAATATAACTTAGTCAATTCTGTCATTACTAATCTGATCTTATTCCAATTGCAAACAAATAAAAATTCAAAATAAATTCCAGCAATTACATACTTTAGGTCTCATACTTGGATGAGTTAATTACCAGAGCCTGACCTTTCTTTAACTATAACATTTTGAAATCCGAATGATCTTCATATTAATCTGACATCTTTTCTGCAACTGTGTTCATTTACAAAACCATTCTCAACTCTGATCTCATTGTTAGTTAATATACAACTCAACTATTTAGTCTTTGTAACACCCCAAACCCGGTCAATACACCACGACCGAATCTGGTATGTTACAGGGAAAAAGGTTTTTGAGAGGTTTAGGTTTGAGTTAAAAGAAGTTGGAGAAAAACACTTCGCTAGGTTGTGCATTTGAAGAAAACTTGAGTAGGTTTGATTGAAGTTTGATGATGTATTTGAAAACCCGGAAATTTTAAAAACTTACTTCGATGGGTAGACAAAACAGGTTTATCTCGTTAAGAAGTTTGAGTTGTTTATCATTGTTACAAAAACATTATGTCTTAGTGAAAATCGTGTTTAAGTTAGAAAACATTTGAGTTCTCTCATTATTCCAAATCTTAGTGCGATACAGATGGTATAGTTTAAAATGTCGCTTTTGTAGTTTTGGAATCGTTATCTTTCCAAATTTTAGCACATTTTAGCCCAATTAATTTGTTAAGACATATTAAAAATCCACTTTAATCATAAACAAACATAACTTAAAAAGGCCCTTCACAACCCGAATAAAACCAAATAGTAATAAAAACTTAAGTACCAAAATTTCATAAAAGTCCGAGCAAATCTTTTATTAGCATGGCATGAGCATCTCGAGTCCATCCCGGCTCCATGTCCGCGTCTAAGTGTCACCTGAAAAAGTCAAAGGAGAGAGTGAGTCGCAAGACTCAGTGTATAATTCCCTCCCCCGGTATAACATGCCAACACACACATCATAACAAAATAATGCAAGTAATGCACCCGATCCTAACCAACCATATCACCTTTTCTACCCCGTGTGGTACCAAACCACTGGTGGTGCCAAACCACTGGTGACCCAAAGTCACAAATAATCCAATGATGGGGCCAACCCATCGTGTGATACCAAATCACTAGCGACAATCCCGTATCTCATAAGTGGGGCCAACCCACGGTGGTGCCAAACCACAGGGACGAGTCGCAATGAGGTGCCAAACCTCGGTGTCCCAAAGACACAATGTGAGACCAAATCACCGTGACCGTAGTCACAAATCGATGATGGGGCCAACCCATCGTGTGATACCAAATCATGGCGTCAATCCAGTATAATCAATCGTAGGGCCAACCCATTGTGGTGCTAAGCCACTGGGATGAGGCGAGGTGCCAAACCTCTGTGACCCAAAGTCACAAAATATCATTATGGTACCAAACCACTTTGAGGTGCCAAACCTCACGTGTCCCAAAGACACAAGGTCCCAAAGACACGGATATCATACTCCCCTCCTCTCATATCACCCAATCACATATCATACTAGATGCAAAATCGTTGCAATCATGCTATCATGCTCACATGCTTAACATGGCATCTCAAAGTATCAACAATCATGATATCATCATCATCACATAACTCATAATGAAACGGACTTACGAATCCGTATCCATACCTCAATGGGTATCGAAATAGTCAATCACACTTTGTTCATTTACACAAACCGTTATCACATTATTTAGTTAAGATAGTGTATTGGTTTACACACGAAATAGCGAAGATTAACTCCTAAGAACCGATCTAAAGCCCTCACTCCTCTTGCTCCTAAAACAATCGGCCAACTATGGGTTAGTTCCTTAAACCATTCGGCCATAACCAAATAAATCAAAGGGTATATCGGTTTACCCTTACCTTAAAGCTGATTTGGTTTCCTACCAAATCAACCCAACAATGGTTCTTTCGACAATCGGCTTCACCCTAGAAAAAAGTGGTTAATTCCTCTGAAACTTTGGCTTATAGCATTCTAAAAGAATAGACTATCAAGATAATCCCTTACCACTACTTACCACTTGGTTTCTCCAATCGGCATTCCAAAATCCAAAGGCCCTATATGGAAACAAGATTACCAAAATTGAATGTTACTCCTTTTAACAGATGCGAAATCGGCTCTCAAATACCAAAGATTGACAAAGCATAAGAAAAGGGAGAAATGGCCATTCGACCTAGCACTTACCCTTTACAAGACCGATTGTAACAAGAATCTAACAGAGAAATAGATTCGCTACCACCCTTTAATCAAGGTGGAAAGGAGGTTCTACCTAAGTGTTTAACACGCCTATGCTCAGTTGAGAAGAAATAGAAATGGAGGAAAAAGCTTTGGCTTCACACCAAGGTTTAAGCTAAAATGACTTTGGAAAAAGAAAATAGAATGATGGATACTTTCGGTTTTGAATGAAAAGAAACAAAGAAAAGGGTTTGGGTGGAGTTTCGGCTTACACAAAATGAACAAAAGAAGAGGGAAGTAGGAGAGGAGAGAACTTTCGGCTACCAAGGTTTCAAAAGAGAAAGAAAAGATGAAAGCAAAAGTGGAGAAGAAATGTTGTAGTTTCGACAAGTGTAGGTGCTTTGAGGTTTCGGTTTAACAAAATTGAAAAAGAAAAGAAGGTGGGAGAGGCATTCGGCTAACAAGGTTTCCAAAAGAGAGAAAAAGATGGTAATGGGATGTTAGGTTCGGCTACAACAAAGAGAAAGAAGCAAAACAACAAAAGAAAGACAAATAATGCTTAAGGGTTCAAGAGGACATTCGGCTACTACTAAAAAAAATGATTGAACAGCAAGCAAATTCGGCAAAGATGGGAGCACTTGGGTTCGGTTTCCAAAATGAAAAGAAGAACAAAAAGATTCGGCTTAGGCTATTTGCAAGTGACCGAAAAACACACATGCCAAAAGGCAATTTCTGCACCTCAAACACCAACCACCATACATTCCTTCCCCCCAAACTCTCACCAAATCCGGCCAAACTTCCCCCAAACACTCCCAAGCCACTCATTCAAATACCAAGACCAAGTCTTCCTCCTATTTTCACTCTCCACCCACCATTTGAAAGAGTTGACAAGGTCCAAGGTAGAGTTTAAACTTGCCACAACTCTTCCCTTCATCTTGCCAAAATGGGAGTCAAAATGGGGCATTATGCAACTTCGAACACAAGACCTCTCCTCCCTTGCCTTTGGCGCCAACCACATGCTCCTAGGGCGCCTTGCGCCACTTTGCCAACTCAATCCTTGTGTTAAAATTCACCAATTAATTATAAACCCTAGCACCTTCAGCTCCTATCCCCTAAAGCCCAAAAACTAAAATTTCACCACCCACTCAGGCTCACTCCTAGCCTACAACTAAGTCCCGAAACCACACAAACAACAACATGGCACACCTTAGACATGCAAACAATGCCAAAAATAAAATAGCCCTTAAGCCAGGATATTACAGTTCTACCCCCCTTAAAAATAATTTCGACCTCGAAATTACCTGGTCAGAAGAGTTGCGGGTATTGCTGTCTCATCGTATCCTCGGGTTCCCACGTCGCTTCTTCCACGCCATGATTCCGCCAAAGAACCTTAACCAAGGGCACAGACTTCTTACGCAGAACCTTCACATCCCGATCTAAAATCTGTACAGGCTCTTCCTCCATGGTCATATCCGGGTTTACCTCAATCTCCCTCATCATCACCACGTGCGATGGATCTGAACGATATCGCAAAGCATCAAACGTGGAACACGTCATGAATTTGACCTAGCTCTGCGGCAACTCGAGTGATATGCAATGGTCCCACACGTCTCGATTACCTTATATGGCCCAATAAACCTCGGACTTAGTTGCCTTTCTTCCGAACCTTAATACTTTCTTCCACGGTGAGACCTTGGAAAACCCGATCTCCACAAAAATTCAATATCTCTCGCTTAAGATCGGCATAGGACTTCTATCGGTCCAAAGCTTCTTTCAATCGAGCTGAATCAACTTAACCTTGTCTTGATCTCAACAACCAACTCTGGTCCCAACAAGCGGCGTTCACTTAACTCGTCCAACAAGTAGGTGAGCGACACTTCCCTACCGCATAACGCCTCATAAGGTGCCATCTTGATACTTGCTTGGTAACTGTTGTTATAGGCGAACTCAGCTAACGGTAGGTACTCCTCCCAACTACCCCTGAAGTCTAATACACAACCTCGCAACATGTCCTCCAAGATCTGTATAACCCTTTCTGATTGCCCGTCAGTCTGCGGATGAAATGCCATGCTGAAGTCTAACCGTGTACCAGAGCACGATGCAACGCCTTCGGAACCTTGACGTGAACCTCGAATCCCTATCCGAGATGATCGATCGGCACCCCGTCGATCTCACTATCTCGACACATCTGACTTCGCCAACCTCTGAAGTGAGTAGTCCACCCTCACCGGAATAAAGTGGGCTGATTTAGTCAGCCGATCCACAATTACCCAGACTGAATCCTTCTTGCTCGGTGTAAGCGGTAACCCAGCGAAATCCATAGTTATCCTTTCCCACTTCCATGAGGAATCAGACCTTTGTGAAGCAACCCAGACGGCAATCGATGCTCGACCTTGACCTCTGACATGTCGACACTTCCCCACAAACTCGGTCACCTCCTTTTTTAGGCAAGCCACAGGCTGTTCTCGAGGTCCCTATACATTTTGCTACCTCCGGGATGCATAGCATAGGGGCGCTATGTGCATCTGAAGAATCTTTTGCCTTAGCTCGGTATCTCTCGGCATACAAGCCTTCCCCGAAAACACAAACACCCCATCGCTAGACAAGCTATAACCCTTCAAACCATCATTACGCACTTGTGTCCTCTGCGCTTTCGAACCTCATCCAACAACTGCTTTCTCTCGATCCGCTTCAACCCAAGTAGGCAACTCGCAGCTCTGCGAAATACTCCGTCGTCATACAAACTCAAGTGGGCAAGCAGTAGCTCTTAAATCCGAAACAACCTTACGGCTCAACGCGTGCGCCTGGCGTTAGCCTTGCGGGATGATACTCAATTGAGCAATCGTAGTCTTTCGGCAGACTCGATCCATCTGCTGCGCTCGATTCAAGTCTTTCTGAGTCAGAAGGTACTTCAGACTCTTATGATCCGTGTAGACTATCGATCTCTCTCCGTACAAGTAATGCCTCCATATCTTTAAGGCAAATACTACAGCCGCTAACTCCAGATCATGTGTTGGATAATTTACCTCATGTGGCCTCAAGCTACCGAGATGCGTAAGCCACAACCTTCCCTTCTTGCATCAGCACACAACCCACTCCGTATGTGATGCATCGCAATACACTGTGAATTCCTTACCGGCCTCAGGTTGAATCAGAACCGGAGCTTGAGTCAAAATCTTCTTCAACTTATCGAAGCTCTCCTGCTTCTTCTCAGTCCAAATAAACGGAACCCCTTTTCTCAATAATTTAGTCATCGGTCTTTAATCAATGAGAAACCCTCTACAAATCTTGGTAGTATCACCGCCAAGCCAGAAAACTTGAATCTACGCTCTCGACTTAGGTGGCTTCAATCCAAAACGGCCTCTATCTTACGGGGGTCCATTCTAATCCCCTCAGCAGATACTACATGACCCAAGAACGTCACCCCCCTAAGCCAGAACTCGCATTTACTGAACTTCGCATAGAGCTGTTTCTCCCTTAAAATCTGCAATACCACCCGCAAATGCGCATCATGTTCCTCCTCAGTCCTTGAGTATACCAAGATGTCGTCGATAAAAACCACTACGAACTGATCTAGATACTGTTGGAACATCCTATTCATCAAATCCATGAAGGCTGCCGGTGCATTAGTCAACCCAAACGGCATAACCAAGAACTCAAAGTGCCCATACCGAGTACGAAATGCCGTCTTCGATATCCGCCTCCTTTACCCTTAGCGGTGATACCGGACCTTAAGTCGATCTTGAGAAAATCGGCGCCCCTTCAGTGATCAAACAAGTCATCTATCAAAGCGGTGGATACTTGTTTTTGATCGTCGACTTATTCGGTTAGCGGTAGTCTATACACATCCGCATGGTACCGTCTTTCTTCTTTACAAAAGTCAGGCGCGCTCCCCATGGTGAAATACTTGGCCTGATAAAGCCTCGGTCCAATAACTCCTGGATCTGAGCCTTAAGCTCCACTAGCTCTTTAGGTGCTATCACATGCGGAGCTATGGACAGTGCGATTCAACAGCAGATCTATCCCAAACTCTACCTCCCGATCTGGTGGCAAACCCGGAAGCTCCTCAGGAAACACATCCACAAATTCCCTAACTGTCCGAACCGTCTCCACAGCAGACTCCTTAGCCTCCAAGGCATACACATGAACCACATCGCTTCTGACCCTTTCGACCATCTTCTCGGCTTTGGGCGAGATATCACATTGGACGATAATTCCTCCTATTACCGTCGAGAACTACCTCATCACCCTTTTGTTTCGAGAATCATGCGCTTAGCGCGCAATCCAACTTCGCGGTACTTAACCATTAATCCATCCCAAAATCGGATCGAACTCCCCAAGCGGCGGTTCCATCGATCGACCTCAAAAGATACCCCTTGGAGTTCTAGAGTGCGTCTCTATCGGTTTATCTACCACTATAGAGTGACTGAGGGCTTATTACGGTCATCTTCCTAGAAGATATTTGAATCTAGATCCATGGTCTTCACTATGCTACTTGCAACATATGAATGTGTTGAACCGCATCAATTAAAGCGATAAATGGAGAACCAAAGATTAAAACGTCACCGTAATGGCGTCCGGTCGTCGCCCTCCTCTCGGTGCCTCGCGACATACACTATACTGGCATGTCGGCCTCGAATCTATCGCACCTCCGCGGTGCTCCACGGCCCGACCGGACCCATTACCTCCTCGCCATTACCTCGGCCCCTCTGCGGTGGTGGTCTATTATTTCATCTTGATTACATTTTGATTCTCGGTGAATCCTAGCTAACTTGCGCGGACGGTCCCTCACACGGTGGTCCGGTGAGCCACACTCAAAATGACCTCTACCATCACCCGGCATCCTCCCCAATGAGCCTTCCCACAGCGGTTACCTGCGGCGGTCCACGCCTGGCAACAACAAACCTACCCGGCCGATTCGGCCCACTCGGTCTAGCCGCACCTGCGATTTCGATGACCCGGAAGACCCAAACTCCTCTTGTGTGGGTTCTTATCCATACCACCTCCACAGATTCCTTAATGCCTCGGCCACCTTTGTCTTTTCAACGAACCGCAAATTCACGCTCCTGCTGGGGCTCAATTATCAGCCTTAGTTCTTCTCGCAGAGCCATCCTCAAACGAACGCACCTCTCATGTTCGATGGCCACCATACCCCAGCATCCGACTCACTGAGAAACTCGCCTCGTACTCGAACTGATTTGCTCCCAGAACTAACCTCGAAATGCTTTTCATTGCTCATTTATGTAGTTAGCTCGATGTACTTTTTACGATAAGCGACTGGAAATAGTCCCAAGTCGGATCTTCTGCTGCGGTATTTCCCGACGATGAGCCACCACTGGTATGACTCATCTCGGAGAAGTGATACGATCCCCTTTAATTTCTCTTCAGAAGTTAGGTCCAGATCGTCCATGATCCGTTCTGTCGCTTCCAGCCAATACTCGGCGATCTTAGAGCAACACGAGACACCGAAAGAACTCGGCCCGTTTGCCGAAGTAGCTCGAGCACGCATTTCCTAGCTCCTACACCTCCACCTACTCCAGCTACCCGTTCTAAAACCCGCAGCATCGCTGTGACACTGTATCATCGTCGGTCTGCTCTTGGAACTCACCACCTCCAGTGGTGGAGGCAAACATCTCGTTCTACGAACTCGACCCGAACCTCACGGGCTCGGCTGTCATCCTACTGCGACCTCGTCCCACGACCACGTCCACCTCGGTACTCATGACTAAATCTCGTCGATTAAAGAATTTTATGTATCGATCATTATTCCACTTGTGTTTAAAGCAAAGTCTTATGAATATTGCTTATTAAAGAAGTTTCGTTTCCGCGAGTCCACAAAGTCCTATCAGTTTCAGTCTCTACGGTAATCTTACTATCATTAGCCATTCCATCACATTATATCCAACAAATCACAAGCAATAGTACGGGGTACTTACCTGGGCGGATTGGTGCCGGTGACTCAGTGCCATGCCTTTCAAACCATGCTTTTAAAACAGAATACTTGAAAACTATAATTTTAAAACATTTTTGGGCCTCGGGCCCACAGCCGAGCCTTTGAACTTGGCTCTGATACCACAAATGTAACACCCCAAACCCGGTCAATACACCACGACCGAATCTGGTATGTTACAGGGAAAAAGGTTTTTGAGAGGTTTAGGTTTGAGTTAAAAAAAGTTGGAGAAAAACACTTCGCTAGGTTGTGCATTTGAAGAAAACTTGAGTAGGTTTGATTGAAGTTTGATGATGTATTTGAAAACCGAAATTTAAAAACTTACTTGATGGGTAGACAAAACGGGTTTATCTCGTTAAGAAGTTTGAGTTGTTTATCATTGTTACAAAACATTATGTCTTAGTGAAAATCGTGTTTAAGTTAGAAAACATTTGAGTTCTCTTTATTCCAAATCTTAGTGCGATGCAGATGGTATAGTTTAAAATGTCGCTTTTGTAGTTTTGGAATCGTTATCTTTCCAAATTTTAGCACATTTTAGCCCAATTAATTTGTTAAGACATATTAAAAATCCACTTTAATCATAAACAAACATAACTTAAAAGGCCCTTTACAACCCGAATAAAACCAAATAGTAATAAAACTTAAGTACCAAAGTTTCATAAAAGTCAAGAGCAAATCTTTTATTAGCATGGCATGAGCATCTCGAGTCCATCCGGCTCCATGTCCGCGTCTAAGTGTCACTGAAAAAGTCAAAGGAGAGAGTGAGTCGCAAGACTCGGTGTATAATTCCTCTCCCAAGATAACATGCCAACACACACATCATAACAAAATAATGCAAGTAATGCACCGATCCTAACCAACCATATCACCTTTTCTACCCCGTGGTACCAAACCACTTTGGTGGTGCCAAACCACCGTGACCCAAAGTCACGATATCCATAATGTGGTGCCAAACCACTTTGGTGACCAAGTCACAAATAATCCAATGATGGGGCCAACCCATCGTGTGATACCAAATCACTAGCGACAATCCCGTATCTCATAAGTGGGGCCAACCCATGGTGGTGCCAAACCACGAGGACGAGTCGCAATGAGGTGCCAAACCTCACGGTGTCCCAAAGACACAATGTGATACCAAATCATTGGTGACCGTAGTCACAAATCGATGATGGGGCAACCCATCGTGTGATACCAAATCAACGGCGTCAATCCCGTATAATCAATTGTGGGGCCAACCCACCGTGGTGCTAAGCCACTGGATGATCTGTTGAGGTGCCAAACCTCAGTGACCCAAAGTCACAAAATATCATTGTGGTACCAAACCACTTTGGAGGTGCCAAACGTCACGGTGTCCCAAAGACACAGGTGTCCCAAAGACACGGATATCATACTCCTCCTCTCATATCACCCAATCACATATCATACTAGATGCAAAATCGTGCAATCATGCTATCATGCTCACATGCTTAACATGGCATCTCAAAGTATCAACAATCATGATATCATCATCATCACATAACTCATAATGAAACGGACTTACCCAAATCCGTATCCATACCTCAATGGGTATCGAAATAGTCAATCACACTGTTTCATTTACACAAACCGGTTATCACATTATTTAGTTAAGATAGTGTGTTGGTTTACACACCTGAAATAGTGAAGATTAACTCCTAAGAACCGATCTAAAGCCCTCACTCCTCTTGCTCCTAAAATAATCGGCCAACTATGGGTTAGTTCCTTAAACCATTCGGCCATAACCAAATAAATCAAAGGGTATATCGGTTTACCCTTACCTTAAACTGGATTTGGTTTCCTACCAAATCCGAACCCAACAATGGTTCTTTCAGCAATCGGCTTCACCCTAGAAAGAAAGTGGTTAATTCCTCTGAAACTTTGGCTTATAGCATTCTAAAAGAATAGACTATCAAGATAATCCCTTACCACTACTTACCACTTGGTTTCTCCAATCGGCCGCTCCGAAATCCAAAGGCCCTATATGGAAACAGTTACCAAAATTGAATGTTACTCTTTTTTAACGAGATCTCAAATCGGCTCTCAAATACCAAAGATTGACAAAGCATAAGAAAAGGAGAAATGGCCATTCTACTAGCACTTACCCTTTACAAGACCGATTGTAACAAGAATCTAACGGAGAAATAGATTCGGCTACCACCCTTTAATCAAGGTGGAAAGGAGGTTGACCTAAGTGTTTAACTGCCCCCCTATGCTCGGTTGAGAAGAAATAGAAATGGAGGAAAAAGCTTTGGCTTCACACCAAGGTTTCGGCTAAAATGACTTTGGAAAAAGAAAATAGAATGATGGATACTTTCGGTTTTGAATGAAAAGAAACAAAGAAAAGGGTTTGGGGAGTGGAGTTTGACACACAAAATGAACAAAAGAAGAGGAAGTAGGAGAGGAGAACTTTCGGCTACCAAGGTTTCAAAGAGAAAGAAAAGATGAAAGCAAAAGTGGAGAAGAAATGTTGTAGTTTGACAAGTGTAGGTGCTTTGAGGTTTCGGTTTAACAAAATTGAAAAAGAAAAGAAGGTGGGAGAGGTATTCGGCTAACAAGGTTTCCAAAGAGAAAAAAGATGGTAATGGGATGTTAGGTTCGGCTACAACAAAGAGAAAAAGCAAAACAACAAAAGAAAGACAAATAATGCTTAAGGGTTCAAGAGGACATTCGGCTACTACTAAAAAAATGATTGAACAAAGCAAATTCGGCAAAGATGGAAGCACTTGGGTTCGGTTCCAAAATGAAAAGAAGAACAAAAGATTCGGCTTAGGCTATTTGCAAGTGACGAAAACACACATGCCAAAAGGCAATTTGACACCTCAAACACCAACCTACCACACATTCCTTCCCCAAACTCTCACCAAATCCGCCAAACTTCCCCAAACACTCCCAAGCCACTCATTCAAATACCAAGACCAAGTCTTCCTCCTATTTTACTCTCCACCCACCGTTTGAAAGAGTTGACAAGGTCCAAGGTAGAGTTTAAACTTGCCACAACTCTTCCCTTCATGCCGTCAAAATGGGAGTCAAAATGGGGCATTATACCTTCGAACACAAGACCTCTCCTCCCTTGCCTTTGGCGCCAACCACATGCTCTTGGGGCGCCTTGCGCCACTTTGCCAACTCAATCCTTGTGTTAAAATTCACACAATTAATTATAAACCCCAGCACCTTCAGCTCCTATCCCCTAAAGCCCAAAAACTAAAATTTCACCACCCACTCAGGCTCACTCCTAGCCTACAACTAAGTCCAGAAACCACACAAACAACAACATGGCACACCTTAGACATGCAAACAATGCCAAAAATAAAATAGCCCTTAACCCGGGATATTACAGTCTTCCACTTGTAAACCCATTCGATCTGAATTTCATAAATTTTCTTTATAACATACCTTATTGGAAGGGGTGAAGTTGTAGCATACTCGACTTGCCTCTCATATATTCATGCATATAACTTAACACTCATCAATATATATTTTGTTTCAAGTAACTTAACATGCATACTCATTTTACACAACCTTCCTATCATCTTATACAAACAAGTGCACTTATACTTTCATTCATAAATCTCAAGTAAAATTACTCATAATATTCACTTAATTTCACAGTTATATTCATAGCATCATACAAATGCCAATCAAACATGAACACTTATCATAGTATAAACTTTCCTTTCATCTCATCTTTCATATTTCAAAAGAAATTCCTATCCATAATTTATACATCTTCACATAAACATCATAAACTATTATTCTTATTTTTCACGAGTCCCAACTCATCATAAACACACTTTTGTACTATCAAATTTAGCTCGGTTGAAGTGCGCATCATCTAATAAAATAATTTACATCGATTAATAGAGTCGTCACACTATCACAGCTCATTATGGCATGTATAGCTAGACTCTCACACTCACTATAATTAGTCCGAGAATCGACTAAACCATAGCTCGATACCACTAAATGTAACACCCTTACCCGTATCCTATCTGCCTAAAAGTACGAGGCATTACTGGACTTAACAATACATTTTGTCAAATTAATTAACACATATACAAAATGACTTAGTCAAGCCCCTATACATGCCATAGTTTAAATCATTTATAAATAAAGATACCCATAGATAGCTTGATAGTGTGAAGCGATCTCCGAGCGACCTCCAACCCGAGCTTGTTTAGTAGGACTCGTAACATGAGAAAGAATAAGGGTAAGCTTATAAAGCTTAGTAAGTTTACATGTAAAAATAATAAGCATTAGCAATGAATTTAGCTTACTACTAAGCTGTCATAACTTGCATAAATAATGCTAAGTTCTTACTTTCCCAACTTACTCATTTGTAGCCTTATCAAAGCCTCAACATGACAAATCCTCACAATAAGTTTTCAATTTGATACAATCATTAAATCACATGCTTATACCTTATTACTCATGTTCACATTAATCTGTCTACTTGAATCGCTGTCACTAAATTATTTATTTCTTTAGCTACAGAGCTCCGAATTTAAAAATGATAATTTTACCTGAAACTAGACTCATATATCTTCATACCATAAAATTTCCAGAATTTTTGGCTAATCCAATTAGTACAGTTTATTCATTAAAATTTCCCCTGTTTTACTGTTTGACTATTCTGACCACTTTTCACTACGAATCAATTTTCTCCTTGTACAGAATTAAAATGATGTTGTAATTTGTTTCATTTGAAACTAGAATAATTAAGGAATCTAAATATATAAATTATGTCCCAAAATTATTTTTGTACAATTTTTAATGATTTTTCCAAGTCAGAACAGGGGATCTCGAAATTACTCTGAACTAGTCTCACAAAATATAAATATCTCAGAATACAGAATTTCTTTGCATTCTCTATTTATTTCATATGAAAATAGACTCAATAAGCTTTAATTTCATATCTCACTCAACTACTAATTCCATTTCTACCATTTTTGGTGATTTTTCAAAGTTACTCCACTGGTGCTGTCTAAAACTGTTTTATTTCTAAATTTCACTCTTTCATGTTTTCTTTATAGTAACTTTCATTGGAACACTTACTCAGTATCAATCTTACCAAAGTTCGATCACATATCGAGCACATTGCTCATAATTTTACGCATATACTTGCACTTATTCATCACATAATCATATTCAATTACACTTAGTCGTTACATAGCCACATTGTATTTTCACTTAGTCAATTTCCGTTGAACTCATTGGAATATTAACGGATACATCGAATATTGCACATAGTGCCACACTTGTAGCCAAAGCTACTTCATATCAGTTATCGTACATAGGCTCGTTCTCGAGCTATTCATATTCGCTGGTCTGCTCACACAAGTCATCGGTCATACGTAACTACTCGGTCTTTGCTCACACAAGGTCGCCGTATCCGCAACACATGCGGGATTACCCGACCCTTGGTAGAACTTATAAGACCAGCACCGCTTCACATAATCACAATCTCGGTTCGCTCACACAAGTCATCGGTCATACGTAACTACTCGAGTCTGCTCACACAAGTCGCCGAGTATCCGTAACACATGCCGGATAACTCAAACCGGTGGTAAACGTCGGACCGACACCAGGATAACTTATTTCACTTAGATTTCACATAGGTTTCTAGTGAACATGTCACTCGTATCATTTTATTCCTAAGGTTCAACCGAGAAATTTCTCACTTGTCTATATTTTGTCAATTACATCAAACATTCACCACAATTCATACCATTTATCAAAATATGAAAACGTAAGTAAAAACGTTGCATTATTTACATACAAACTTACATAATTACATTCTCAATCTCATCACATCATCAATTTAACTTATCCTCCCCAAATTATTCTATTCAATACTTTCTTGATATTACACAAAACCATCTTTCTAATTTGATCTTACATGTAATTTATACCAATTTTCATTAAAATGTCGAAGTCAATATCGAACATTATAATTGTATTGAAAAATCAATACTAAAATATTAATAACTAAAATTTCAATCTAACATTCAAACTTGCATCATTAAATGCTTATTAAACATATGAACTTACCTCGATACCAAAACGGCCATTTTACCAACTTTCTCGATTTTCAATTTCCCTCTCGTTCTAGGTCCAAATCTCATTTTTGAGTCTAAAACATCACATTTCACATATTAAATTAATGTACTATTCAAAACAGTCCTTAACTCAAATTTTGCAAAATTATAATTTTGCCCTAAACTTTACATATTTACACTTTTGACCCAATACTCGAAAATTAAACTCCAGCCCTTATTCTTATGTTTTATAACATGCTGATCATTTTTCTCTTCTATGGAAACATCAAATTCTCACTAATTCACACACTTATGACCAATTTATAACTTTTACAATTTAACCCCTTTTATGATTTCATTGAAAATCATCTAATAAAACTCGTTTCTCTAATCATATACATGCATAATCTACCAAAATTCATCAAAATTCAAAATTATTCAACATGGGTCAATTTTAAAATTAAACTCTAGCTCAAAATAATGGTAGAAATAGCTAGACTAAGTTAAGGGATTTCAAAAATCGATGAACATTAAAAAGCAGGGCTCGAAACACTTACTATGAAGCTTGAAAAGCTTGAAACCCTTAGGCATGGAGTCTAGAAATTTTCGGCAGCAACTTGAAGAAGATGAGCAGATTTTTTTCTTGTATTTTGTCTTTTTATTCATTTAAAACACTAAATGACTAAAATACCCTTAAGACTTTTCTTTCACTTTTGTCCTATTCATGCCCATTTTTGTCCATCAAGTTATTCAATGGTCTAATTCCCTTTTAAGGGCCTCCAATCTAAAACTCATAACAATTTGACACCTCTAATATATAGAACTCAACTTTTGCACTTTTTACAATTTAGTCCTTTTGACTAAATTGAGTGATCAAACGTCAAAATTTTTTTTGAACGAAATTTTTACGGAATCTTTCAATAAAATTGTGGACCATAAAAATATAATAAAAATATAATTTTACTCGTCGAATTTGTGGTCTCGAAACTACTGTTCCGACTAGACCCAAATTTGGGCTGTTACAACTCTCCCCCCTTTTAGGATTTTCGTCCCCGAAAATCTTACCGGAATGAAGTTTAATATCTTTCTCACGATTTCCAACATCACCAAATAACCCTTTTTAAGACGATACTTTTAGAAACACTCTGTCATCGATCTAAATCTCAATATAACTCAGTCAATTCTGTCATTACTAATCTGATCTTATTCCAATTGCAAGCAGATAAAAATTCAAAATAAATTCCAGCAATTACATACTTTAGGTCTCATACCTGGATGAGTTAATTAACGAGCGACCTTTCTTTAACTATAACATTTTGAAATCGAATGATCTTCATATTAATCGACATCTTTTCAAGCTGTGTTCATTTACTAAACCATTCTCAACTCTGATCTCATTGTCAGTTAATAGACAACTCAACTATTTAGTCTTCCACTTGTAAACCCATTCGATCTGAATTTCATAAATTTTCTTTATAACATACCTTATTGGAAGGGGGTGAAGTTGTAACGCCTCTGACTTGCCTCTCATATATTCATGCATATAACTTAACACTCATCAATATATATTTTGTTTCAAGTAACTTAACATGCATACTCATTTTACACAACCTTTCTATCATCTTATACAAACAAGTGCACTTATACTTTCATTCATAAATCTCAAGTAAAATTACTCATAATATTCACTTAATTTCACAGGTTATATTCATAGCATCATACAAATGCCAATCAAACATGAACACTTATCATAGTATAAACTTTCCTTTCATCTCATCTTTCATATTTCAAAAGAAATTCCTATCCATAATTTATACATCTTCACATAAACATCATAAACTATTATTCTTATTTTTTCACGAGTCCCAACTCATCATAAACACACTGTTTGTACTATCAAATTTAGCTCGGTTGAAGTGCGATCTCTAATAAAATAATTTACATCGATTAATTTGAGTCGTCACACTATCACACTCATTATGGCATGTATAGCTAGACTCTCACACTCACTATGGTAGTCCGAGAATCGACTAAACCATAGCTCTGATACCACTAAATGTAACACCTCTTACCCGTATCCTATGCCGGAATCGAGTACGAGGCATTACCAGACTTAACAATACATTTTATCAAATTAATTAACACATATACAAAATGACTTAGTCAAGCCCCTAAACATGCCATAGTTTAAATCATTTATAAATAAAGATACCCATAGATAGCTTGATAGTGTGAAGCGATCTCCGACGACCTCCAACCCGAGCTTGTTTAGTAGGACTCTGTAACATGAGAAAGAATAAGGGGTAAGCTTATAAAGCTTAGTAAGTTTACATGTAAAAATAATAAGCATTAGCAATGAATTTAGCTTACTACTAAGCTGTCATAACTTGCATAAATAATGCGAAGTTCTTACTTTCCCAACTTACTCATTTGTAGCCTTATCAAAGCCTCAACATGACAAATCCTCACAACAAGTTTTCAATTTGATACAATCATTAAATCACATGCTTATACCTTATTACTCATGTTCACATTAATCTGTCTACTTGAATCGCTGTCACTAAATTATTTATTTCTTGAGCTACAGAGCTCCGAATTTAAAACTGATAATTTTTCCTGAAACTAGACTCATATATCTTCATACCATAAAATTTCCAGAATTTTTGGCTAATCCAATTAGTACAGTTTATTCATTAAAATTTCCCCTGTTTCACTGTTTGACTATTCTGACCACTTTTCACTACGAATCAATTTTATCCTTGTACAGAATTAAAATGATGTTGTAATTTGTTTCATTTGAAACTAGACTCATTAAGGAATCTAAATATATAAATTATGTCCCAAAATTATTTTTGTACAATTTTTAATGATTTTCCAAGTCAGAACAGGGATCTCGAAATTACTCTGAACTAGTCTCACAAAAATATAAATATCTCAGAATAAAGAATTTCTTTGCATTCTCTATTTATTTCATATGAAAATAGACTCAATAAGATTTAATTTCATATCTTACTCAACTACTAATTCCATTTCTACCATTTTTGGTGATTTTTCAAAGTTACTCCGCTGTTGCTGTCCAAAACTGTTTTATTTCTAAATTTCACTCTTTCATGTTTTCTTTATAGTAACTTTCATTGGAACACTTACTCCGTATCAATCTTACCAAAGTTCGATCACATATCGAGCACATTTTTCATAATTTTACACGCATATACTTGCACTTATTCATCACATAATCATATTCAATTACACTTAGTCATTACATAGCCACATTGTATTTTCACTTAGTCAATTTCCCGTTGAACTCATTGGAATATTAACGGATACATCGGAATATTGCACATAGTGCCGCACTTGTAGCCAAAGCTACTTCATATCAGTTATCGCACATAGGCTCGTTCTCGAGCTATTCATATTCAGGGTCTGCTCACACAAGTACGTCGGTCATACGTAACTACTCAGTCTTTGCTCACACAAGTCGTCAGTATCCGCAACACATGCGGGGTTACCCACCCATTGGTAAAACTTATAAGACCAGCACCGTTTCACATAATCACAATCTCGGTCTGCTCACACAAGCTATCGGTCATACGTAACTACTCGGTCTTTGCTCACAAGTCGCCGAGTATCCGTAATACATCTTGGATAACTTCACCACCGGTAGAACGTCGGACCGAAACCGGATAACTTATTTCACTTAGATTTCACATAGGTTTCTAGTGAACATGACACTCGTATCATTTTATTCCTAAGGTTCAACCGGAAATTTCTCACTTGTCTATATTTTGTCAATTGCATCAAACATTCAACCACAATTCATACCATTTATCAAAATATGAAAACGTAAGTAAAAAACGTTGCATTATTTACATACAAACTTACATAATTACATTCTCAATCTCATCACATCATCAATTTAACTTATCCTCCCCAAATTATTCTATTCAATACTTTCTTGATATTACACAAAGCCATCTTTCTAATTTGATCTTACATGTAATTTATACCAATTTTCATTAAAATGTCGAGTCAATATCGAACATTATAATTGTATTGGAAAATCAATACTAAAATATTAATAACTAAAATTTCAATCTAACATTCAAACTTGCATCATTAAATGCTTATTAAACATATGAACTTACCTCGATACCAAAATGCCCATTTTACCAACTTTCTCGATTTTCAATTTCCCTCTCGTTCTAGGTCCAAATCTCATTTTTTGGAGTCTAAAACATCACATTTCACTTATTAAATTAATGTACTATTCAAAACAGTCCTTAACTCAAATTTTGCAAAATTACAATTTTGCCCCTAAACTTTTACATATTTACACTTTTGACCCAATACTCGAAAATTAAACTCCAGCCCTTATTCTTATGTTTTATAACATGCTGATCATTTTTATCTTCTATGGAAACATCAAATTCTCACTAATTCACACACTTATGACCAATTTATAACTTTTACAATTTAACCCCTTTTTATGATTTCATTGAAAATCATCTAATAAAACTCGTTTCTCTAATCATAGACATGCACAATCTACCAAAATTCATCAAAATTCAAAATTATTCAACATGGGTCAATTTTAAAATTAAACTCTAGCTCAAAATAATGGTAGAAATAGCTAGACTAAGTTACTGAGATTTCAAAAATACGATGAACATTAAAAACGGGCTCAAAACACTTACTATGAAGCTTGAAAAGCTTGAAACCCTTAGCCATGGAGTCTAGAAATTTTCGGCAGCAACTTGAAGAAGATGAGCAGATTTTTTCTTGTATTTTGTCTTTTATTCATTTAAAACACTAAATGGCTAAAATACCCTTAAGACTTTTCTTTCACTTTTGTCCTATTCATGCCCATTTTGTCCATCAAGTTATTCAATGGTCTAATTCCTTTTAAGGGCCTCCAATATAAAACTCATAACAATTTGACGCTCTAATATATAGAACTCAACTTTTGCACTTTTTACAATTTAGTCCTTTTGACTAAATTGAGTGATCAAACGTCAAAATTTTTTTGAACGAATTTTTACTAAATCTTTCCGTAAAATTGTAGACCATAAAATATAATAAAAATAGAATTTTACTCGTCAATTTGTGGTCTCGAAACTATCTGTCTCGATTGACCCCAATTTGGGTCAATATTCTGATAAAATTTGAGTCGATATGCTCGCAAATGTGTTTCAACCAAGCAATCATGTGTAAAATATTTGAAGATGGTTTGAATGAAGACATTAAGTTGCTGGTCGGCATACTTGAAATTAAAGAGGTCGTGGTACTTGTTGAACAAGCACAGAAAGTCAAGAGCTTGGAAAAGAGAAAAGAAAAATTTGAATTTGAAGCCGAGACTTCTGTAAATGATCATCGAGTAAGACTTTTCACTCGGTATCAAAGAAGTTCAGAGATGATTCTAGTCAACCTAAAGCTGCTTCAAACTTTTCTAGATGAGACCGAGACCGACCTCCTGCGGGTTCTCGAGCCACATCGAATGCCAGTGTTGGTAATGTTCAGCAGAACAGGGTTGAGTGCAAGCATTGTGGAAAATGGCATTTTGGGAGTTGTAGATTGCATGATCGGTCCTGTTTTAAATGTGGATCGATGGATCATTTTATCCAAGAGTGCCCGATGTTAGCCGAGCAAAATACTGTTTAGAATGCGAGACCGAGCAACATGTCAGCACGAGGTAGACCACCCAGGTATTCGGGTAATATAGGTGGCAGTCAGAGAGGAACAAAGGATACAGCGAGTCGATCTGAGGCTCGTGCACCTGCTAGAGCATATGTTATACGCGCCCGTGAGGATGCTTCTTCCCCAGATGTTATTATCGGTATTTTCACTCTTTATGATACTAGTGTTATTGCATTAATTGATCCTGGTTCGACTCATTCTTATGTGTGTGAAACATTAGTATCCAGTAACACTCTACCTATTGAGTCTACTGAGTTTGTGATTCGGGTATCAAACCCCCTGGGCCGGTGTGTTTTGGTTGACAAAGTGTGTAAAAATTGCCCGTTGATGATTTGGGATTCATGCTTTCCAGCGGATTTGATGTTGTTGCCTTTTGATGAATTTGATATAATTTTGGGTATGGACTGGTTGACTTTGCACGATGCTGTTGTTAATTGAAAAAGAAAGACTATTGATCTGAGATGTTAGAATGGTGAAATTATTTGGATTGAATCTAATGATCTGAATGGGTTACCAGTAGTAATATCTTCGATGTTAGCTCAGAAGTATATGAGAAAAGGTTATGAAGCTTAATTTGCTTATGTGCTTGATAGTAAAGTGACTGAAAAGAAGATTGAATCTGTACCAGTTGTGTGCGATTATTTGGATGTGTTTCCTGAAGAATTACCAAGTTTACCACCTATTCGAGAGGTATAGTTTGGTATTGAATTAGTAAAGGGGACGACTCTGATTTCGATAGCTCCGTATCAGATGGCACCTACTGAATTAAAAGAGTTGAAAGCACAGTTGCAAGAGTTGATAGATAGGGGTTTTGCACGATCGAGTTTCTCTCCCTGGGGTGCACCAGTTCTATTTGTAAAAAAGAAAGATGGAACTATGCGAATGTGTATTGATTACCGACAGTTAAATAAAGTGACTATAAGAATAAATACCAGTTGCCACGGATTGACGACTTGTTTGATCAGCTGAAAACGGCTTCAATGATTTCAAAGATAGATTTAAGATCGGGTTATTATCAGTTGTGAGTCAGAGATTTAGATGTGCCAAAAACTTCTTTCCGGACGAGGTACAGACATTATGAGTTTTTGGTTACGCCTTTCAGACTTACTAATGCACCTACTATTTTTATTGATCTGATGAATCAGATTTTCAGACAGTATTTGGATCGGTTTGTGGTAGTGTTTATAGATGATATTCTGATTTACTCCAGAGATGAAACCGAGCATGTTGAGCATCTGAGACTTGTGCTACAAACTTTGTGAGATAAACAGTTGTATGCAAAGTTTAGCAAGTGTGAGTTTTGGTTACGTGAAGTTAGTTTTCTGGGCCATGTTGTTTCAGCCCTAGGTATTCGGGTTGATCCGAATAAAATATCTGCTATACTTAATTGGAAACCACCGAGAAATGTTTCTAAAGTTCAAAGTTTTCTGGGGCTTACTGGTTACTGCAGACTATTTGTGAAAGGTTTTTCTATGATAGCTACACCGCTTGACAAAGCTATTACAGAACGATGTTAAGTTAGAGTGGTCAGAAAAGTGTCAGAAAAGTTTCGATCGGTTGAAAGCTCTTTTGATCAAGCTCAAGAGTTAGCTCAAATTAACCGTAAAGAATTTGTTATATATAGTGATGCATCTTTGAATGGTTTGGGTTGCATTTTGATGCAGGAAGGGAAAGTCATAGCTTATGCCTCGAGACAGTTGAAGCCACACGAAAGAAACTATCCGACACATGATTTGGAACTGGCAGCCATTGTGTTTGCATTAAAGATTTGGCGTCAGTATCTATTCGGTGAGAAATGTCATGTTTATTCAGATCACAAAAGCCTGAAGTATTTGATGACTCAGAGAGATTTGAACTTGAGACAACACCGATGGTTAGAGCTGTTGAAAGATTATGAACTAGTGATTGACTATCATCCGGGAAAAGCTAATGTTGTTGTAGATGCCTTAAGTCAAAAATCATTATTTGCTCTACGTACGATGAACGCGCATATGGTTATGTCTGATGATGGTGCGATAGTAGCGAATTAAAAGCAAGACCGTTGTTTGTTCAAAAAATTTGTGATGCTCAGAAAGTTGATAAAGTTTTTTTGGCAAAACGAGTTCAGTGTGAAAGTAATGTTGAGTCAGAGTTTTGAATTGATGAGAATGACTATTTGAAGTTCAAAGACCGAATATGTGTTTCAAGGAATTCAGATTTAATTCAGATGATATTGAATGAAGCTCATATCAGCCGAATGTCTGTTCATCCGAGTAGTACGAAAATGTACAATGATTTGAAATAGTACTATTGGTGGCCTGGTATGAAATGAGACATATCTGAATTTGTTTCGAAGTGTTTAGTTTGTCAACAAGTAAAAGCCGAACATCAAGTACCTTCTGGGTTACTTTAGCCGATTATGATACCTGAGTGGAAATGGGACAAAATCACAATGGATTTTGTATCTGGTTTACCATTGACACCGAGCAAGAAAGATGCAATCTGGGTTATTGTGGATAGATTGACCAAATCAGCTCACTTTGTTCCGATTCGTACAGATTATTCGCTCGATAAGCTTGCTGAATTGTATGTATTTCAAATTGTGAGATTACAAGGTGTGCCTATTTCTATTGTATCAGATAGAGACCCGAGATTCAAGTCGCGATTTTGGAAGAAATTACAAGATGCTTTAGGTACTAAACTACACTTTAGCATAGCTTTTCATCCGCAGACAGATGGCCAGTCCGAACGAATTATTCAGATACTTGAGGATATGTTGAGATGTTGCATCCTCAAGTTTGAAGGTACGTGGGAACGATACTTACCTCTGATTGAATTTGCATATAATAATATTTTTCAATCTAGTATCAAAATGGCACCTTACGAAGCTTTGTATGTTCGCAAATGTCTTACACCATTGTATTGGACCGAACTCAGTGAAAAAAAGATACACGGAGTTTACTTGATCAAGGAAACTGAACAGAAAGTGGCAGTGATCCGTGACAGTTTGAAAGCTGCATCAAATCGTCAAAAGTCATACGCAGATTTGAAACGTAAGTACATTGAGTTTCAGATCGGAGATCGCGTATTTTTGAAAGTTTCACCGTGGAAGAAGATACTTAGATTTGGTCGTAAAGGAAAGCTGAGTCCGAGATTATTGGGCCGTACAAAGTTATTGAGCGTATCGGGCCAGTTGCGTACAGGTTTATGTTTCCATCTAAATTAGAAAAGATCCACAATTTTTCCATGTTTTGATGCTTCGACGATATAGAATGAGCTTAAATTGAACATGTTTAGATCAAGAACCAAACAAAACGGATTTGGATCAGGGAAAAAACGAAAATAGTCGAATAGCCAGTTTTCGTCGTCCGTCAATATCCGAGGTAAGTCTTTAAGCAATAAAACCTAGTAAATTAAGTACGTAATCTAATATATGATGATTTGGAAATTTTGTATTTATTTTATTGAATAACCGAATGTGGTTAAATCTAAGATTCAATGTGTTTGAGTTGTTCGATGGTGATATGATATTTGAATGCTCGTACAAAGACTACGAAGTGTATTAAAGATTCAATATATGTGTGTGAGACAAACTTAAAAGTATGGTTATTCAGTCATGAGCCTAGCAAGCCTTGGGCTGGTGTACTTAATCGGGCTTTGTGCCTAGCAGGCTTATTGCCGGTGATTGAATATTAGACCTTGGGTCTAGCAGGCCTAGTGCCGGTGTGTGTGTTTCAGGCTTATGCTTAGCGGGTTTTATACCGGTGATGTAATTTCAACTTATAAATTATAAGACTTCTTAATTATGTGATCATTGAGCAAGTAAGTTGATAAAATGAGTTTGTATAGTCGGCCAAACAGGTATGTGCATATGAGATATTTTAATTGAACTTGTATATTCAGCCAAATGGGTAAGTATGCGTGTGATGTTTATTGAGCAAGTATGTGACAAAATGTTCTTGTATATTTGGCCTTCTTGATAAGTGGATAAAATGATATTAAATACTTGTATACATGTGATGTTTAATGGATATATATATATATATTCAGTCATATGTGACTAGAATGTACATGGTATTTACTTATTCGAGTGTATATATGAACATATTGAACTATATGTATGTGGTAATATGAGTAGGTTATTAAGAGATGATATTTTATATCTTAAACTTTTGCTAAATTGGTAAGTTTGTATATTTAAAGTAAGATAGTGATAAGTGTTATGCTATGTAAAGATAATAGCATTCGCCATGATAGTCTATTTGTGCTAAGTTATTATTTCAATGTCAAAAAGTGATTAGTTTAAAATGTTTGAATGTTCAATCGATTTGTTATACTTGCTTAAGACTTACTAAGCTAAGTTAGCTTACTCTGTGTGGTCTGTTATTTTGTTTTATAAATTTCGGGTGTAAGCTACGAGCTCGGGACTCGCCATCGAAGTCATCCACACTATCGATTTTTTTTTGGTACTTTAAAAGTTGAGATTTTGAATTTAAGGCATGTATAGGCTAGCGTAATACTTGGATGATGTTTTGATGTTGTAAATATAAGCCATGCGAAAATGGCTTGTCCATCTTGTTAATCTTGGAATTTATATTTTGGCTTGATGATTATGTTTGGTTGTGGTTTTGGTTGATTTGGTTTTAGTATATATAAGTATGGTTAATGTATAGATTTTAAATGAAATGGAGTAAAGATGTTATAACTAGTTAACCATATTTAACAATGAAACAGTTTTTGGTTAGCGGCAGTGACGTGATTTTGAAAAATCACTAAAAATAGGAGAAATGAAATTAGAAAGTGAATAAGATATATAATTAAAGCTTATTGTGTCTATTTTATATCAAAGAAACAGAGTAGGAAAATAAATTTTATATTATGATATATTTAAATTTTAGTGAGACTAGTCTGAATGAATCCGTGATCCCCTGTTCTGTCTTGGAAAAATTATTAAAATTGTAAAAAATAATCATGGATCATATTTTATATTATTAGAATCCTGAATGAGTCTATTTTTATTGGAATAAACGAGAACATTATTTGAATTCTTTACAATGAGATAACTAAGATTTTGTAAAGATAGGTCAGAACCATCAAACAGTGAAATAGGGAAACTTTAATGATTAAACTGTACTAATTTGCCACATAAAAATTCTGGAAAACTTCTAGTAATAATATATATGAGTCTAGTTTCAAGGAAAATTACGGATCTAAATTTTGAGTTTCAGAATCGAGTTATAGTCAATTTAGTCAACATGACGCAGATGGACAGTTTTAATTTTTATGCCCCGAATTAGTAGTTAACTCTAGTATGTACATGTGTTATAAAGTTTTATATTTATGTGTTTTGAATTATGGAAGATTACTTGGTCTTGTTGATTCGATTTTGATCTTCTAAATGAATTGATCTATATTTTGTTTGGATGTTTGTAATTGGCCTATTTTGAATTAGGTTAAACAAAGTTTATGCAAATACATAAATGTATGTTTAGTTTTGGTAATTGATAATTTGTTTTAGTAAAGTAATTATGAACATGTGCATATTAGGTCAATGTGACTTGAATGACCAAATGAATAGTGACCTTTGTATTTGTTGACAAATGCTTATGTGTGAAATTAGCTAAATGGATTTCAAATATGTACATTATTGTTTTAGCATACTATGAAAATGCATTACTCATAACGCATTCGGATATGACCATATAAACAGTAAATAATTGATATGACATGTGTTTTGCATGTTAATGCCTTGTAACCCTATTTTGCCGATGGATACGAGTTAAGGGTGTTACATAGTCAATGTTCCTCCCATATGAAACATCCTCCACTAGCTGGATTGTCGACAATACCTTGGTCGCAACCTGTATATCTCGATTCACGAGCACTACAATTCTTGATAACATACCATTAATGAAATAATTTGATTGGAAAAAGGAAAAAGAACCACCTTAATCCTATCAAAGAAATATAAGCCAAGCACAAAATCATAATCGTCTAACTGGATTACCTCAAAATCTTCCTTGCCCTTTCATTCGTTGAGTTGTAGCTCCACTCCTCGAGCTACTCTCACAATTGAGGTATCCTTGAAATTTACCACATTGATCTTCTTATTCGATTTTTTAATCGAGAGACCAAGTTTCCTCGCAGCTTTTTCTGATGTGAATAAGTCTGATGCTCTTGTATCAACAAGAGAACTTCTTTTCTAGCCTTCGATGTCGATGCCCAAAAACATCAACCCTACCTCCCTATTATTCCTTTTTGCAGTAGTGACTATCATTGAATTAGGCTTCGATGCCTTCCTCTCATTAGGCTCCATTTACTTTCCTTTACTGGTCGCAGACAACTTAACTCGCTGTGGACAATTCTGCATCCTATGCGGACCACTACAAACGAAGCATTTCACTGGCTTCTTCACACTCTCCTTAGCCTATTGGCTTTGACTCTACTCACAATCGAACCTAGCTTCATGGGTGTAGGAACCCAATTTAGCCCGGGACCATACAAAACAAATAAACTAAAATAATAAAAAAAATAAATAAACCAATGTTTTTAAACAGTCCATGTTTTACAAAATCCAGACCAGACCCTTGGTCCAAATTAACACTAACCCAATATCAGAACCCAACAACAAACTACCCAAATCAACTAAACCCGTGGCCCGTTACACTTAGCCCAGATCCTAACTACCCTACCCAGACCCAAATTACACGGCCCAATGGCCCAAACTTGTTTCCAGAAACTAGAAACCCCAAACCCTAGAGTTTCCCTGGGCGCCGCAAGTGCTGCAGACACCAGCCTCGGTCACGCCGCCAGTCGCGCTGCAATCAACTCCTCGCGCCCAAGCCAGCCTTCTGTCGCGCCGCGATCCGTGTACAAATCCTGCACCACCATTGGACTTCTTGCTCCACACACAAAATGGAAAGAAAGACAAAGAAATAATATGCTGAATATATGTTTCCTTATTCATTTTTTTTCTCTCGGTTTATAAAAACCCCAAAGAGACCTGTAAAATACAGAAGAAAAATGAAGACAAAAAATATTCAAAGAAATAAAATACAAAAATTTTATCGCAAGAGGTGATTTTTTTTCTTATTCTATTTTTTTTTTATTTTCTATACATTTACGCATACAAATACTATTTTTAAAAAATAAAAGGAGTGGGATTACCTTTCGAGAGTACTGAAAAATTGAGGTTTGACCTCCGACCACCATTCGCGGTGGCACATATAGCGCGTGGGGCGCGTGGCCTGTGAAGTCCGATGGCCATTCCAGACAGAGGCGAGGAGAATTTGAGAGCGTTTACAAAAAATATTTTTAAACGGTGTTAAAATGAATTTTTTTGGCTGAAATTTGATTTATATAGGCTATGGGAACGACGTCGTTTTGGGGGTTAATTTTAAAGGCTAAAACGACGTCGTTTTATAAAGTTGAGATTCGTGCGTTGACCCGACCCAGGGAGGATCCGCGTGTTTTTGTTTAAAGGTCTAATTGCCTTATAGGCCCTTCCGCATTTTTGAAAATTTACAATTATGTCTGAATAGTTTTTTTTTATTTTTTTAATCTAAGCCTTGAAAGACTGTTTTTATTTCAATTGAGTCCTCGAGATATTAAAAGGTTAAAATCAAAACGGCGCCGTTTTGGAAAGGAGGCACAATTGCCATATTAGTCCCTATGGTTTAACGTGTTTTGATTTAGTCATTGTTATCTATTTTTTAATTGCTATTTAATCACTATTTTTTTAAAACCTTTTATTTCATCTCATTTTAAATTATTTTAACATTTTATTTAATCATATTAAAATATTATATTATTCTTGTTATTTGTATATTGATTTATTAATAATATAAAACTAGTATATATATTTTATGTATTATCCTTATATATCTTAAATTATTATTTATTATTTTATTTGGTTTAATTATTATATATTATTCTAAGATTTATATATTAGTTATTATATTATATATTTTAAAGCTTTGTATATTATATAGTATTATATTATATATTATTTTTAAAGTTTTACTTTATCTAAAATTTATATATATTGTATAATATATTATTCTTAAGAATGTAATTTTATATATATTAAATTATTATAAATATGTTTTTATTTAAAGTTATAAATCATTTCAAAGTGTATTTTATTTATTTTCTCAAACATATTATTTTTTTATTAATTATTTGATATATGTCATTGCATGAAAGGTTTAATTTTATATTAAAAGTGCTCATATTTAGTTCTTTTTATTATTTTACTATTTATTGTTCATTATATTTGTTCATATTTTCATTTATTTACAATTGCTTATTTGTAGTTATTTTTATTGGTTGTTATTTTATATTTTTATTGTCTATATTAATATGAAATGTTAGTATATCATAATTGCTTTTAGTATTTATGTTTGTTGATGTATTAATGCAATATTTTCACATGGATCATTATTTAAAATAAAATACATTTTGCAAAATTATTATATTCTATCTAAATGTTTTTTTAAAATAAGGCAATGTTTTGTATTTATAAATTAGGAAATAGTGCCCTAACGTCTTTGGGTTTCGATTTTTCGCTTGAATAAGTAACTATATATCCTTTTAATAAATTTTGTAAATTATGAGATGATTTTGATTACGAGGGTTTAAAATATCTGGTCCTAACATGCTAGATGCAATGATTGTATTCTTTCAAAATAAAGAAATCTCAAATTTTAATTCAAATTGTTCTAGTTTTTAAAGAAATCAAGTTTTCAAATCTTTTTTGAATTTTCGACATTAAGACATGAAATTATCAATTAGGAACCAATTTTGGGTGTTACGAGGGTGCTAATCCTTTATCGTATATAACCGACTCTCGAACCCTTTTTTTAGTTTCGTAGGCCAAAATTAATGTTTTGAAATAAATCGTTTTATAAGGTGATACGATCACACCTAAGCAAAAAGGATTGGTGGCGACTCCATTTTTTTTAAAGTCGACTCCATTTTATAAAACTTAAAAAAATAGTTTCGATAGCTTGGCGACTCCGCTGGGGACAATAAGAGAGTCAAGCCTTAAAATTGATTATTTTCTGTCCTTGTGTCCAAATTCATTTGAAAAAAAAAACTATGATCCTTTTTATTGCATATGGTTCTAATTTTTTTAAAAAATATATTTGCATCATATTGCACAACCGTTGTGGTCACACCCTTTTAAGTGGGAGTGAGAAACTATGCCTTTGTGAGGTTTTCACCTCCGCATGGGCTAGTGGACTGCTTCCGGGATACATCTGTACCTATGTCTTCGTGAGGTTTTCACCTCCGCATGGCCATAGGGAAATGTATTCCCCTAAACTGAACTCGATCCATATGAGCCTATGATGGGTGAGGATTGAGGAATCTGTTGGTTCAGGTACCCACCCTTTAGAACTAAGCCACATATAGTGATCCTTAAGAGTCAACCCTAGATAGAGTTATATTGAGCCCTAGTGGTCACCCAGATAGGTACACTATTTTGTTATTGATTTATCTTGTACTAACGTGTTTTCTTTTGTTTTGATTGCATTACATTCACATCATAAAAAAGAGGTGTTGATTCAAATCCGATTGCTAAATAGAAGAGTTGGTCATGAGAAAATGGATTTCTTGATAAAGTGGATTATAATACGGTCGTTCGAATATGGTCCAAGTAAAGATGACGAGAGAAGACTGATAGTCCGTGAAGGAATACAAGACCTTATTACCCAAGGATTCAAGCTGAGAAAGACTATTCGAGAATCACCATGTCTTGGCTTTCTTGAAGAGGCTAACGAGCATTATGGAAATAAGTGAGCTGTGAGTCACAGCCCAGATCAAGCAAAAAGGAGCTAGTAGAGGCATCTATTAGAAGTTTGCAAGATTCGACCTTTGCAAAGAAGGGGATTGATGTTTTCACTTGGACTATGAGGACAAAGCCGCATATGTAATCCATTTTGTGTAAAGAAATTTATTTTCTAGTAATTTTTTTCTAATGGAATTGAATTCAGAATCAACACTTCTCTTTTTGCATTTCATTCCTTTAAATTGCATTTCATGCATTTGCATTACATGACATCATATGCATTTGAGTCCATAGAAAGAACCTAATTAGTTGAAATTATCACAGAAGAAAGGACAAAGAAAGAGAGTGAGTTAACTTGGAAAACATGGAACAAAATTTGGAGAGATTAGAGCAAAGGCAAATACAGATGCAGGAGTAGTTGACCAAAATTCAACAAGATATGTGGTATCAAATGTTAGAATTCCAAAAGAATGTGATTGGCCATTTAAGTCAGTTACTAGCCGAAAGACTTGAAAAAAGGAGTGGCTCAGTGGACAATAGTATAGATGATGGTGAAGACATTGTTTATTCCCCAATAGGTGTCTAGACTCAACCAGACGCATATCCAAAAGTGGTACCCGTTACTATCTGATAAACCGTAAAAGTAATATATTTTAACCCCATATTTAGTATGCTTTTAGGATGATTTAGCCCTGATCTATGTAAAAAGGTGCTTTTAATCATTTCTTTTCATATTTCTACTCAAGAAAGCACTCGAGGACGAAAAGAACAAGAAACGGGCTTAAAACGGACCAATTTGGGCCAAAGAAGAAAATGGACACGGCCTGGACTTCAAGCCACACGGCCGTGCTTCGACAATTAACTAAGACACGGCCATGCCATGATTTACACGATCGTGCCCCAATCGACAGAGTCGAGACACGACCCAACCACGATTTACACGGGCGTGTGCCATGGCCGTGCCCCTGTTAAGGGAGAGAGTAATTTCACTCGGATTTGGATACTTAGAGCCAAAGAAACACTTTCCAAAGCTTATTCAAATATCGAGTAAGAAGCAAACTTAAATTAGGACACTTAGAGGCCAAGTAAAGCATTCCAAGAGCCTATATAAACACCCTAAGTGTATCCTGAAAGGGGAGGTGAGCTAGGCCAAGGAGCCAAGCCAGAAGGTTCACATTTGAGGGAATCACTCGAAGATAGCCAGAAGATCCATCTCAAGAGCCTAAATCTACTCAAGACGGTGGATTTCTCCTTCAATTCCTCTATGGGGCTTTAGGATTTCTTATGTTTTGTTTTATCTTTTCTCTTGAGATGTGTTTATTCATTATGAACTAAACCCTTCAGATACCTGAAGGGGATGAAACCTAGATAAATTTTGTTATTATTTTTTGAATTATATGATAAATACTTAGTTTGTTCTTAATTATGTTACTTAATCCAAATATGATGTGCTTATGTGGAGGAGGAATAGACCCTGCTTAAGAGTAGATCTAGCATAATTAAGCGGAGTTGATCGAATGCCTAGAGATAGGGTTAGAGATTTTGCCAGATTAGGGTGAAACCTAATATGGGAATCCATTGATCGATTTACTGCTATTCTAGGGGGTTATTATAAGCGAATGAGAGTTCCACTAATTAACCTAGGATTAGAAGTTATTCACCTCGAGAGAGGGTTTAATATAGGTTAGGGAGTCCTACGGATCAAGCTAAGTAAAGAAATAATATGATTCGGTAATAAGTAACAAGTGAAGTCTAGGTGGATTCTTCCCGAGGGTATCGTCCGTAATCAATTGAGTTTCTTCAAGTTATTTCCCAATTCGCTCTTTTTTGCCTTTATGCCTTTAGCTTAGTAGTCGTTAAACTAGATTAAATCAACCAATCACTCCATATTTTAGACTAAATAATAAAAGAAAGTGAGTATTAGTACTTTTAGTTCCTTTGGGTTCGATAATCGTGTCTTGCCTAAGCTATACTCTCGTTCGATAGGTACGCTTGCCTTTAAGTTGTCATTGTCGAGTTAGTTTCGTGTTTGATCATTCTATTTATAAATTTTAAAGCTCGATTTCACGATCAAGTTTTTAAGCGTCGCTTCGATGAACTAAAATATTAAGAAAACTCTATTTTTATTACTTTAGCCATTATTTTATTTCGCAATTTATTTTATTCCATTATTTTTTTCTAATTTTTTTTCTTTCTTTTTCCTAGCAGGTACCTCTAGTTTATAACTAGACAGAACCCGACAGGACCTCTAGTATACGATAGTGAAATTGAAGCTAACGCTCGGAGAAATCACAGAGAAATTAGGCGAGTTCTAAATTACATAGAACAAGAGCGAGAAGACAGATCCAATCCTACTGAAGGGATGGACGAGAATAATCCATCACGAGATGTGGTGGATGCTCCGCGCACAATGTATGATTATGCTAAGCCCAATTTGACAGGAGCAAAATCTAGTATTGTAATAATTTTGAATTAAAGCCTAATACAATGCAAATGATTCAGCAATTTGTTCAATTTGATGGTTTGTAGGACGAAGACCCGAACACTCATATAGCAAATTTTTTAGAGTTCTGTGATACTTTCAAAATAAATGGCGTTTTTGATGATGCCATTCGTCTTCGGTTATTTCCCTTTTCATTAAGGAATAAAGCCAAGCAGTGGTTGAACTCGTTACCACGAGGCTCAATCACTACATGGGAACAAATGACCGAAAATTTTTTATTAAATTATTTTCCACCTACCAAAATGGCTAAATTATGAATGATATTTCTTCTTTTGTACGTATGGATTTAGAGACATTATACGATGCATGGAGAGATACAAAGATCTCTTGAGGAGATGTACACGCCACGGATTACCATTATGGCTTCAAGTCCAAACCTTTACAATGGTGTAAATCCCTCAACGAGACAACTAATTGATTCAGCCGCCAGTGGAACCTTGAATAATAAAACCCCTAAAGCAGCCTACGAATTCATTGAAGAGATGTCGTTGAATAATTATCAGTGGCAAGTTACAAGGAAAAAACTGAAAAAATCAGCTGGAGTCTACAACATTGATGCAGTAACCATGCTATCAAATCAGGTAGAGATGATGAATAAAAACCTTGACAGTTTATGTTCTTCGCAGGTACACCCAGTCATGCAATGCAATGCAAGTGGAACTGTGGCGAATCCTGGGTATCCACCCTACCAACCGGACGCAGCGAGCGAATAGACAAAATATATAGGTAATAATTTCAGATCTAATAACAATCCTTATAGTAACACTTACAATCCAGGTTAGAGGAACCACCCAAATTTTTTATGGGGAGGCCAAGGAATTCAAGGAAATCAAAGACAATAACCTCCTTCAATTTTCCAAAATCAACCATATCCGCAAGAAAAGAAGCCAACCCTCGAAGAGATGCTGACAAAATTTTTGTCAGACACAGAAAAATGCTTCCAAGAAACTGAGAAAACAATTAAGAGCAATGAGAATCGAATGGGGGAACTTGCGAAGTCAGTCAAGGAAGCCACGAATGCAGTCGAACAACTCACAAAGCTAATGTTAGAACGACCGCTAGGACGTCTACTAAGTAACACCGAGATTAACCGAAAGGAGCAAATTCAAGCCATCTCAGCTCAAGACAGTAAGGAGTTAGATGAACCAAAATCAATATAAGAAAACAAGGTAGACGAAGGTAAGATAGAGGTAACACAAGAAAAGCCAAAACTGGTAATCAAGAAGTACCAACCTCGCATACCTTATCCCGAAGCGATAAAAAGAGACGATTCAGAGGAACAGTTCGGTAAGTTTCTTAAACTCTTAAAGAAAATACATATTAACTTACCTCTTCTTGAAGCTCTTTTTCAAATGCCAGACACGAGGAAATTCTTAAGGCAGCTCATGACTAACAAACACAAATTAGATGAAGAGCACCATGTGGAATTAAACGTAGCATGCTCAGCAATGTTACAAAATAGACTACCATGAAAGCTAAAAGATCTAGGGAGTTTTACAATTCCATGTTTAATTGGTAGTCTAACTATTAATAATGCATTAGCTGATTTAGGAACAAGCATAAATGTCATGCCTTATTCATTGTTTAAACGACTAGGTCTAGGGAAGCCCAAACAAACTAGGATGAGTATACAATTAATGATAAAACTGTTAGAATTCCTAGGGCATTATTGAAGATGTTCTTGTCAAAATAGATAAATTTGTTTTCCCAAGAGATTTTATTGTTTTAGATATGGATGAGGATAATACCATCCCTTAATTTTAGGAAGACCTTTTCTAGCAACTGCCAAGACTAAAATTGATGTTGCCACAGGAGAACTCATACTTTGTGTAGGAGACGAATCAATTAGTTTTCAAGCTCTTGACTCGGCTAGAATAATAATCGATGAAGGTGAGAAAGTAAATACAGATGATAATCAAATTGTTCAACTTTCATCACAGGAAACACCACATAACGACAACCTTGAGCCGACTCATAAGTCCCAAAACAACTGCAAGGGACAAGACCTTGGGATTGACAAGTTTGAAGAGCAGAGGACACACGTCAAAGAAGAACCGCACGAAGTAAAACCAGAGGAATCACAAGAAGAGCTCGTAGGAACATCAAACCACTACAAAATAAAAGAACAGGTACTGTTAGACAAAGCAGATCCGCACATCACCACAACAGACCTGAAGACAAAGGAGAAATACTTTAAGGTACACGATATCTTCCCCATGGAACAATGAGGTAAGCAATCCAACATTCGACTTTTAAGGTAAATGTCTATCGACTTGAACCTCATCAAGAAATAAAATTTTAAGCAAAAGGGAAGATATTCAAACCTTTAAACCTCTCTAATTTTTCTAATTCGAGGAAAGTCCAGCTTAAGACTATAAACGAGCGCTTCTCGGGAGGCAACCCGAGTATTAATACTATTTACTTTCAAAATTTATTTTCAGTTTCTTTCCTTCCTTCTTTATTTCCTCTTAAACTAATCAAGTGCGTAACTTCAAAGCCACACTACTTTATACACTACTGTTCGTGACCGTGTGGACCACTAGAACCATCAGATCGACACAACAGAGGCCGTGCGAATCAGCCCCAACCACCCCATGACGTCCACAGATCCAACCACTCCTCACAGCACCAAGAATTGGCATGGTTGTGCTCCACAACCGTGTGAAGCCACCGACTTATCGGACACGGACAAACACACCCATGCTATCCAACCGTGCCAACACACCGCTTTTTAGGCACAAAGTGGTGTTAAAGAAATGGGCGTGGGTGTGCAAACACACCTAGACACACGGTCGTGCGATGCGGCTGTGCCATTCAACACACCCTCGGTCCACGGGCGTGGGAACGTGCCAGATTTGAGATCCTATTTAAACCTCACAGCCCTCCTCCTTCTCCCCTCATTTTTCTTCTTTTTTTTCTTTCTTTCCTTAGAAAAAGTGTCGAGACTCTTGAGCTACACTAGAATCATGCCGAAGAAGCGTAAGAAGGCAAGCATTGTCTCCTTAAAGGAGACCCCAACACATAAGTTCATGCCAACCGCTTCATTCAAAAACCAAGCCAAGGGTCTTTTAGACCATTTAAATTCTTCTTTATGTTTATTTTCCCCTTTATCCTACTTATCTATAATTCTCTTCACTTAATATATTTTAAATTCTTTTAGTTTCTTGGTTTTAGGTTCTAAAGGCTGCTTGGGAATCACGCACCACAACTGTAACACACCAAACCCGACCCATACGTTATGACCTAATCTGGTATGTCACAGGTGAAGTGTAATCAAGTCTCAATTAAACCTTAGAAAAACCGCGATTTGGAAGAAAACTTTTTCGAGTATTACGTTGTCTTTTGAAAACATTGATGTTTAGATTAAAGAAACTCCACTTTTACTTTAATATTTAAACCGCCGAGGTGTCGAGTTTACTATAAACAAGAAAAAAAAAACCCAAGTACAACCTTGAAAGGCCTTATTACATAACGAAAAGCCCAAATTTAAAAAATAAACTTATAGAAATGCCAAACTATAAAGAAAAGAAATCAAAATTATGGCCTCCACGAGTTCGCCTCGGCCCTACATCCACGAGCCATCGCTCACCTAAAAGTTAAGGAAAAGGGTGAGTCACCAAGACTCAAGTGTGTAAATTTCCACATTATACATACGACATGAAGCCCATAGTCACACATTGGCCTTAGCCCACATATCAACATACAACATATGAAATGCAAATAGCCCAACCCAAACCTAGTTTTTCCATCCGCTACACACCAACCCGTACCAACCAATCACACTGTCGGGATTTCTACAATCAACCATCCATCTGCTACATTCCATCACGACAATCATGCTACCAATTACACAAGATCACTAGGTGACCGAATAATATTTCGTGGCACAGCCACTGATCACTGTGTGACCAAATAATATATATACATCATGGCAGAGCCACCGATCACAATGTGACCAAAAATAAATGAACATATGTATATATATCGTAGCAAAGCCACCGATCACTACGTGACCAATTAAGCACTTCCCCTTCATATCAAACCCATACCCATGATCTACATACAAATCCTAACAATGCAACATGCTATTCATAACACATCAATTTGCCATACATACATTTGACTATGCAAAGAAACGATACGGTCACGTACCTGGCAATCCTAGCCTTACCCCTAAGGCATCACGACTGTCTACATAGCCCTTTTTTCTGGCTTTTCAGCCCATACAAACGTTAGTACAAATAAAGTATAGTGCGTGAAGGTTTATACACCTGATAATACGCACGATGACACTCTCTATGTCAACATTATCACTAGCCGAAACTGTCACTATTCGCCTACTATTCTACTCAGAAGTCGGTCCACAACCCGGTGGCCAATCCCGAACAGCAGACACTGCGCGTTTCTTGAACTTTGGGGTGGGACTACGATCCAAATTTCTTCCTTCGATTTGTCGACATGTGAGTCCATGAATGATCTTGGTCGAAGGTACTATATTGAAACGATGATCGCTTAGCGAAACATTAGTTTAAGACACGAACAACGAAATGAAAACAATTGATCAACTTAGGGAGAATTGAAATCCTTACCTTGAAATCTCGAAACAAATAATATGGTTCGAACGTTAATGATTTCTGGCTTAGAAACCTAGGCGATTAGATCTCCTTCAAATCCCGAAATGCTGCCCAAAAAGAACACGAGATCAGTGAAAAACATCAATCTAATGATGGCCCTAACAACCAACTAGCCATTCGACTTTGGTCTCTAAAAGCAAAAAAAAATTATAAAAAAATAATAGTACAAGTCGAAACTTACCTCTACAGAAGATTTCGGCTACCACTTGCGAGAAGATTCAGTAATTCCAAAGAAGAAGACTGAAACGAGGTAAATGAGATCTAGGATTTTTCGACTTTTAAGAAAGATTTGAAGAAGAGATGAACAGATAAAAGGCTTAGGCATTTTCGGCGTTAGAAGAATAGAGTTAGGAGTTTTTTTTATTTAGGCAGAAAAAGAGAAGAAGATGAACCCTTAATTGCCAAAAATAGGAAGAGAGAAAATAAAAGCTATGCTCTTAGGAAAATAATGAATTTCAGCACACCCTTAGCCAAAAACAAATGAGAATTTCGGCATACCTTTAGTCACTTCTAACTGTTTCCCTCCTTGCATTCAGTGTCCCACACTCGGCCACCTCTTCCACCTCTATCCTATCCCACATTTCCCTCTTATCCTCATCTTCCTTTCTTCTGACTCTATCCACACTCACTCTTGCGGAGTCCTAGCCGAAACCACCTCTCACTCCTCAGACGCATATATTAAAAAAACCACTCATTTTTCTTAACATGGGATTCAAACATACTCCCTTCAAACCCTCCTTGTGGCGTCACTTACCTATGCCCTTAGTGGCGCCTCCTTGCCACTTTACCAGCTAGATTTTTGTGTTAACTTTCCCATTCAAGTACCCTTAAGGCCCACTTCACATAGTTCTCCATTGCAGAGTCTAAAAACAAAAATTTCTACCAAGGCTCAAGCTTAACCTCAATCTTTCCTAAAAGCTCTAAACACACTAGACACACACACAGAGAGCATGGCATACATACACAACACATCGCAAATGCAGAGCCCCTAATCTAGGATGTTACAACAGCCTTAGAGGTCACACCCACCTCGCGAACCATCCAACAATAAGGACTCCTTAGTCCATTGGTCTTTTCTTTCAATTTCAGTTTTCTTCTTAGTCTCCTTCTCTTTATTTCCTTTGTTTTTAATTATAGTATTAGTATATTTTTAATGTTTATCTAGATTTCTTGGCTATATATTTGCAGGCTACCCAATTTTTTTATCTAGCACAAAGACCATCGGCAGACACCCCACCAAGCTCATAGAAAATGCCACCACCATCTCCTCTACCTACTTTCCACTACCAAAGACGCCAACTCCCGGAATCATCCAAAATTTAGGAAGTGTTACTTCTCCCCTTCTCTTTTGATTATTTTATCACATAATTATTTATCTATATTTGTACATTGAGGGCAATGTACATCTTAAGTGTGGGGGGTAAAAGTATCTAACTTTTTGCATTATTCTAAAATCCTGAATTTTAATCTTGTGAAATTTCGATGATTTATGATTTTTATAGATAAGCTCTTGAATAAGTCATTGATAATTGTGCATTGATGATTTACACGTAAAGAATACTAGAGAATCAAGCATGATAAGTCTATTTTTCAAGAATAAAAAAATTTCCTAGGTTGTTGAACTGAATTTGAATATTACCTTGAAGCTTGAAATTTACAGGATTGATGTCAAATACCCATAATTTTTTGTGAGATTTGAGCCTTATAGAGCATTTATTCTTTTTCATGCTCACTTTATTAATTATGAGTGTGTCAACACTAAATTGTTATTCTAAAAATTGCCTCGATTATACATGTCGAGACCACATTAATGATTTGATATACTGAGATGATAAAGGCACCTAGGTTTTAACCCATTCACTCCACTAAAAAGCTTACCTACATAATTAACCCTTAGTAAACCCATTTGATCCCAACAACCCTTTTATTGAATTGCCCGCTTAATATTAACCTAAAACCCTTTGTATTTGTTATCAACATTCTTTTGACCACCCTTCTATCGAGAATTGAATTGATCAAGTTACCGAATTAGTTTATTCGATAAAGTTCTTTATTTATTTAATTATATACTTAGATTGTTCTTAAAAAAAAACCAAAGTATATTCAAGTATTAGTATATTATTAAATGAGTTTATGCATTTAAATTCCAATTGTTGAAGAAGAGCTCGTATCAAAAGTATTATCAATAGTAGTATTATTAGTTTCAATTTTCAATTGATGTAATCATTTATTATTTTAGTTAAGTAATTGGTCGGGTTAATCTCGATTCTAAACCCTTTAATTCAGCCTTTATCCACCTTAAACCCAAGCCCCATTACAACCCTGTCAAAGACCTTTTGATTTGTGTATCATCTCATATTACAGTGGTGGAGATTTGATTTTCAGGCAAGCCTATGGGATTAACTTTTTAGGTTCGAGTTATGAGTGCTTTTCTTAAAACTTAAACACTTCGAGTGCTTTGAGTGAATCCTTAGTGAAGATGTCAATCCTTGTCGGTTTCAAATTAAAAGGTAATCCTTTAGATAAGGGGAGACACTTATGTTTTCGTACTACAAAATTCATAACTTATATTGTTTGAATCTTTAAGACTCTTTGAGTTAGATTATCCATGTATAAATTGTCTATGAATTATGATGAAGCATTGTTGATAGGAATTGTGAATTACGAAAAGTTTGTTTTAATTGTAAGTTGGGAATTTTGCTTGAGGACAAGCAAAAGCTTAAGTGTGGGGGTATTTGATAAACCGTAAAAGTAATATATTTTAACCCCATATTTAGTATACTTTTAGGATGATTTAGCCCTGATTTATGTAAAAAGGTGCTTTTAATCCTTTCTTTTCATATTTCTACTCAGGAAAGCACCCGAGGATGAAAAGAACAAGAAATGGGCTTAAAATGGACCAATTTGGGCCAAAGAAGAAAATGGACACGGCCTGGACTTCAAGCCACACGGCCTGGACTTCAAGCCACACGGCCGCGCTTCGACAATTAACTAAGACATGGCTATGCCACGATTTACACGGCTGTGCCCCAATCGGCAGAATCGAGACACAGCCCAACCAAGATTTACAAGGGCGTGTGCCATGGCCGTGCCCCTGTTACGGGAGAGAACAATTTCACTCGGATTTGGATACTTAGAGCCAAAGAAACACTTTCCAAAGCTTATTCAAATATCGAGTAAGAAGTAGACTTAAATTAGGACACTTAGAGGCCAAGTAAAGCATTCTAAGAGCCTATATAAACACCCTAAGTGTATCCTGAAAGGGGGCGGTGAGCTAGGCCAAGGAGCCGAGCTAGAAGGTTCACATTTGTGGGAATCACTCGAAGATAGCAAGAAGATCCATCTCGAAGAGCCGAAAATCTACTCAAGACGGCGGATTTCTCCTTCAACTCCTCTAGGGGTTTTAGGGATTTCTTATGTTTTGTTTTATCTTTTCTCTTGAGATTGTTTTATTCATTATGAACTAAACCCTTTAGATACCTAAAGGGGATGAAACCTAGATAAATTTTGTTATTATTTTTTGAATTATATGATAAATACTTAGTTTGTTCTTAATTATGTTGCTTAATCCAAATCTAATGTGCTTAGGTAGAGGAGGAATAGACCTCGCTAAGAGTAGATCTAGCATAATTAAGCGGAGTTGATCGAACGCCTAGAGATAGGGTTACGAGATTTTACCGAATTAGGGTGAAACCTAATATGGGAATCCATTGATCGATTTATCGCTATTCTAGGGGTTATTATAAGCGAACGAGAGTTCCACTAATTAACCTAGGATTAGACGTTATTCGCCGAGAGAGGTTTAATATAGGTTAGGAGTCCTACGGATCAAGCTAAGTAAAGAAATCATATGATTCAAGAATAAGTAACAAGTGAAGTCTAAATGGATTCTTCCTGAGGGTATCGTCGTAATTAATTGAGTTTCTTTAAGTTATTTCCCAATTCGTTCTTTTTGTCTTTGCTTCTTTAGCTTAGTATTTGTTAAACTAGATTAAATCAACCAATCACTCCATATTTTAGGCTAAATAATAAAAAGAAAGTGAGTATTAGTACTTTTAATTCTTTTGGGTTCGATAATCCTATCTTGCCTAAGCTATACTATTGTTCGATAGGTACACTTGCCTTTCACCATTGTCCGAGTTAGTTTCGTGTTTGATCATTCTATTTATAAATTTTAAAGCTCGATTTCAATGATCACTATCGCATCTCAACAAAGATCAGTCACATCGTGGCAAGAACCCAATCCAAGACTGAACTCAGAAAAATCCCATTTCTCACCCATCCCAATCACGTATAGGGAGTTGTACCAAATTTTGTTTGATGTACATGTAGTATCCCCTTTCTACCTAAAACCTATACAACCTCCATACCCTAAATGGTACGACACGAATGCTCAATGTGAATACCATATAGGAATCACAAGACACTCAATTGAGAACTGCACCGCTTTCAAAAAGATGATCGAAAGACTTGTCCAAATGGGTATTGTCAAATTCGATGATCCCTCTAGGGCAAAAAATTTGTCACTCAACCATCTAGGTGAAGGGATGAGATCTATAAGATTCAATAATGCATCGAGTTCAAGGCTTTAGTGCAAGACCTAATATTAGGAATCTGAACACTAATGATATATCTGAAGAGGGAATCGGGGAATGAAGTTTCCAAGCCCTTACGCACTTGGGAGTGTTTTGAATAATAGGACTGTGGAAGAGATCCCTGTATTTTTAGAATTGATCTAGAGTAATATTCAAAACATGCTTGTTTCCTTAAGCCTAGAGGCAATAAGAACCCTTTTGTGAAATAGGCTCGTGTCCAAAATTTTATTTTAATAAAATGCATCTTTTAAGCAAATATTCTTTTATTCTTTCCATTTCTTACTGTACAAACAATTATTCTTAGTTTTTTTTTCTTTCATTCTTCATTCATGACCATACAAATGATCATTCTTTCAATTATTTATTCTTTGAAATCTTCCTCCGAACCTACAATAGGTCTCCAGATATCAATAATGCGAGCAATGCTGCCACTGATTCAGAGTCTCCTTTCGAGTAAGATATGTGTCTAGAAGGATCTCAAGACTTTGAAGATGACAGAGATTGTAACATATCTTCTGATTTGTTAAGAATGGTGGAACAAGATGAAAAACAGACCTTACTCCACAAAGGGTCAGCGGATATTATAAGCCTAAAAACGAGGTGAAGATTGTAGCCTAGCTCACCACAGAAATAAGGCGAGGCATCATTCAAAGATGTTTTTGCATGATCATATCAAGACATGCCTGGGCAACTAAGACGCGGATACATTGAAATCTTAAAAGTGGTCCATAAGGATGTCAGAAGGACACATGCTAATTATTTTACAATAGCCAAGCTAATCATGAGGGTTGAGTATTGCTAATCTACATAGAAGGGGATGTCATTAGTTATGTCGTATTTAAGGAAAACAAGATTCATGTGCCTTCTCCATTTCTTCACAAATTTTCCATATGTGGGGCATAGATGTGATGGGGCCAATCTCGTCAAAAGCTTTTAGCCAATATCGACTCATCGTCGTGGTCGTCGTTTACTTCGCTAAGAGGGTGGAAGTAGCTTAATATGCCAATGTTAAAAGGTCGAAGTCATTAAATTCTTAAAAAATAAGAGAGATCAGGCGCCAACAAAGAATGCCAAAAAGGACAAAGTCAAAAGTTTGTAGTTTATTCAAAGATCAAACGCCATATCATAGAGCAACAAAGGCAAAAAAAAAAACAAAACAAGGATTGTAGAAAAGATGACCGGGACTTGTAAAGATTGGTATAAAGAAGTTACCATTTACTCTGTGTTTTATCGAACGTCGGCTAGAACCTTCACTGGGGCAACACATTGGAATAGAAACAGTTTTGCCAATTGAATCTAATCGAAGAAAAGGTTAAAAGTTATCCATCATGGTCAGATGATGCAAGCTTAGAACAAAGATGTTTATCCTAGAGAATTCCACGAGGGGAACCTAATTTTTCTTTTACAAAAGGATTTCAAAGAAAAGCAGATGCTAAACTGGGAAGGACCTTATGTTATAGAGAAGGCTTGTTCTAGGGGAGCATTGATATTGACTGAGGCGAATGGCGAAGACTTTCCCAATCTGGTGAATTCAGGTTCAGTCAAGAAGTATTTTACCTGAAAAAGAAAAGGCCAAGGTGAAAACCCACAAAGGGCGCCTTGAGTTCAAATTGAAAAAAAAAATGAGAGAGGCCAAGACGAAAACCCGCAAAGGGCACTTTGAGACCAAAGGGGTTTTGAGCCGAAAACCCGAAAAGGGCGGCTCAAATTTTGATCAAAGATAAGGCATGTCATAGTCTTGTTATGCCCGAATTAATAGTAAAGAAGTATGCTACATCTTGGGGCATTGACAAAGTGCTCCGGATCCTCTAAACACGTATTGAGCTTCAAATGGTCCTCAAAAAGTTTGCACAGAGAAGTTCAGGCTGCGATATCTGGGGCACCTAACTTCTATCTTACCCATTTTTAATTTACTATCTTTGCTTACTTTATTCTTTTTAAGATAAACCAATCAATTTTCTTTTATTGCTTTGGTTATCTTTGATTAGCTTATTTGTTTCGAGCTATGCTCCTGATTAATTCTTTTTACGTCTATTGTTGTGATCTTTTTCAAGCATTTTATATTGAAATAATGATTATTGGATTAATAATACTTTCATAAAAAGAGTTTCGCATATTACTTTGGAAGCTTTTAAATAGTATAGGAACCGAAACAAGACTATTGTTTAAAACTTACCAATCCTAAGGGTTGGAAATATTGAAAGATGATTATCTCTTGATTCTTATTGGATAAAACATTTTGTCGATGATACCATCTCGATAAATGACGAGCAATGTTAACCCAAGTGCAAAAGGGGGCTCATTATTGGGAAAAAGAAAATGATGCTTTGCATTCATGCAAATTTTAGGCACATACATCGGGTCATTACACCCAGGGAGTGGTGTAACAGATCAACTTGATTGAAGATGATGCAAATTTCATACCTCTAAGTGGTGACAGGATGCATGAAAGAAACTAAATGTTATTCCCCTGAAGTTACAGTGGGAGGTACAAACTTTATGTCCCAAAAGGTACAGTGGAAGGGACTCTGAAATTACAGTGGGGCAAGCTTGCTGAGCAGAATATGATCGTTTCTTTGGGTTTTTTGTCAAAGAAACCAGTTGAACGAGAAAGCATGGTAACGCATCAATGATAGAACCTTGAAGAACTATGAGCATTTATAACCCAAACATTAGAAAAGGGATCATTCTCATACATTTATGTAAATATCATTCATACACTTCCAATTAGGAGCATTTGATTCATTTCGATCATTATGTCCTAATCATTGTACATAAAAAAAAGAGAGAGTAGAAGATCATTCTCATGACATTCTGCATTCTTGCAAATGTCATCCCTAATATCATTTAGTTAGGAGCATTAGATTCATTCTGATCATTGCATCATAATCATTAGACATTAAAAAATGGGATCATTCTTATGACATTCTGCATTCATGCAAATGTCATCCATAATACATTCGAGTTTACAGGACATGTCCCCTAGAGGATGGTGTAACAACATTAGTGAATTCCCCAGTCCTATCTCCCTGACCAGCAGGGGAATAGGTCAAAGATTATAGATCTTGTCACCCTAAGCAGTAGTGGAATAAGATCGAACGGTAAATTTTATCTCCATGAAAAAGCGGAGTAGAATTAAGCCATCAGTCTTATCTCCCTCGAGATAGTAGTGGAGCAGACTGAAGATTGAAGCCTTCCTGAGATAGTAAGGAAGCAAATTGGAAAGTTTAGATTTTGTTCCCTTGAGATGGTAGTGGAGCAAACTGAAGATTGAAGTTTTCTTGAGATAGTAAGGAAGCAAATTGAAAAGTTCAGATTTTGTTCCCTCGAGATGGTAGTAAAGCAGATTGAATATTGAAGTCTTCCTGAGATAGTAAGGAAGCAAATTGGAAAGTTCAGATTTTGTTCCCTCGAGATGGTAGTGGAGCATACTAGAGATTGAAGCCTTTTTAAGATAGTAAGGAAGCAAATTGAAAAGTTTAGATTTTGTTCCCTCGAGATGGTAGTGGAGTAGACTGAAGATTGAAGTCTTCCTGAGATAGTAAGGAAGCAAATTGAAAAGTTTAAATTTTGTTCCCTCGAGATGGTAGTGGAGCAGACTGAAGATTGAAGTCTTCCTGAGATAGTAAGGAAGCAAATTGGAAAGTTCAGATTTTGTTCCCTCGAGATGGTAGTGGAGCAGACTGGAGATTGAAGTCTTCCTGGGATAGTAAGAAAGAAAATTGAAAAGTTCAGATTTTGTTCCCTCGAGATGGTAGTAGAGCATACTAGAGATTGAAGTCTTCCTGAGATAGTAAGGAAGCAAATTGAAAAGTTCAAATTTTGTTCCCTCGAGATGGTAGTGGAGCAGACTGGAGATTGAAGTCTTCCTGAGATAGTAAAGAAGCAAATTGAAAAGTTCAGATTTTGTTCCCTCGAGATGGTAGTGGAGCAGACTAGAGATTGAAGTCTTCCTGAGATAATAAGGAAGCAAATTGAATAGTTCAGATTGTATTCCCTTGAGATAGTAGTGGAGCAGACTGGAGATTGAAGTCTTCCTAAGATCGTAAGGAAGCAAATTGGAAAGTTCAGATTTTGTTCCCTCGAGATGGTAGTGGAGCAGGCTGAAGATTGAAGTCTTCCTGAGATAGTAAGGAAGCAAATTGGAAAGTTCAGATTTTATTCCCTCGAGATGGTAGTGGAGCAGGTTGAAGATTGAAGTCCTTCTGAGATAGTAAGGAAGCAGACTGAAAAGTTCAGATTTTGTCCTCTCGAGATAGTAGTGGGGCAGACTGAAGATTATAGATCTAGCATTCCTGAGATTGCAGTGAAGCAGATTGAAGATACTAGTCTGACATTCTCGAGTTTGCGTGAAGCGATCCGCATTCCGAGTTTGTAAGAAGCAGATTGAAGATAGCAGTCTAGCATTCCTGAGTTTGCAGGAAGCAGGTTGAAGATAGCAGATCTGGCATCCTTGAGTTTGCAGTGGAGCAGATTAAATATACCAGTCTGGCATTCCTGAGTTTGCAGGAAGCAGATTGAAGATAGCAGTTTGACATTCCTGAGTTTGCAGGAAGCATAATGAAGATAGCAGTCTGGCATTCCTGAGTTTGCAAGAAGCAGATTGAAGATAGAAGATCTGGCATCCCTGAGCTTGTAGGAAGTAGATTGAAGACATCAAATCTTGTCTCCCTGAAATTGCAGTGGAGTAGATTGAAGATAGCAGATTTGACATTCCTGAAGTTACGGGAAGCAGATCGAAGACATCAATCTTGTCTCCCTGAAGTTGCAGTGGAGTAGATTGAAAATAGTAGATTTGGCATTCCTGAAGTTGCAGGAAATAGATCAAAGACATCGGATCTTGTCTCCCTGAGTTTGCAGTGGAGCAGAATAAAGATAGCGGATATTGCCTTCTTGAAGTTGCAGGAAGTAGATCAGACGCATCAGAATTATTGAAAAGAAGTTCCAAAGTTGCAGTGGAGTTGGAGCCATTTGGAGAAGACGAGTGCTGAGAGGTCAAGATTCGGCAAGACCAGGCAAAATTGGTCATTTTATAGTCTTTGCTCTATTCTCGTTACACAACAATGAGCAAAGAGGTGTAGTTGTAGGAACCCAATTTAGCCCGGGCCCATACAAAACAAATAAACCAAAATAATAAAAAATAAATAAACCAATTGTTTTAAACAGTCCATGTTTTACAAAATCCAGACCAGACCCTTGGTCCAAATTAACACTAACCCAATATCAGAACCTAACAACAGACTACCCAAATCAACTAAATCCATGGCCCGTTACACATAGCCTAGATCCTAACTACCCTACCCAGACCCAAATTACATGGCCCAATGGCCCAAACTTGTTTTTAGAAACTAGAAACCCCAAACCCTAGAGTTTCACTAGGTGCCGCAAGTGCTGCAAACACCAGCCTCGGTCACGCAGACAGACAACATCAATCAATCTCCTCGCGCCACGCAAGCCTTCTGTCAGCCATGATCCATGAAAGCAAATCTCGCACCACCATCGAACTTCTTGCTCTGGACCTGAAAAAATGGAAAGAAAGACAGTAGCAACTATGCCATAATATATGTTTCCTTATTCATTTTTTCTCTCGAGTTATAGAAACCCCAAAGAGACCTGTAAATTACAGAAGAAAAACGGAGACAAAAAATATTCAAAGAAATAAAATACAAAAATTTTATCGCAAGAGGTGATTTGTTTTCTAATTCTGTTTTATTTTTGTTATTTTCTATACATTTATGCATACAAATACTATTTTTAAAAAATAAAAGGAGTGGGATTACCTTTCGAGAGTACTGAAAAATCGAGGTTTGACCTCCGACCACCATTCACGGTGGCGCGGATAACGCGTGGGGCACTCGGCGTGTGAAGTCTGATGGCCATTCCGGACAGAGGCGAGGAGAATTTGAGAGCGTTTACAAAAAAAATTTTTTGAAACGGTGTTAAAATGATTTTTTTGGCCGAAATTTGATTTATATAGGCTATGGGAATGACGTCGTTTTGGGGGTTACCTTTAAAGGCTAAAACGACATCATTTTATAAAGCTGAGATCAACACGTTGACCTGACCAGGGGAGGATCCGTGTGTTTTTGTTTAAAGGTCTAATTGCCTTTCAGGCCCTTCCACATTTTTGAAAATTTACAATTATATCCGAATAGTTTTTTTTATTTTTTTAATCTAAGCCTTGAAAGATTGTTTTTATTTCAATTGAGTCCTCGAGTTATTAAAAGGTTAAAATCAAAACGGCGCCGTTTTGGAAAGGAGGCACAATTGCCATATTAGTCCCTATGGTTTAACGCGCATTTTGATTTAGTCCTTGTTATCTATTTTTTAATTGCTATTTAATCCTGCTTTTTTAAAACATTTTATTTGATCTCATTTAAATTATTTTAACATTTTATTTAATCATATTAAAATATTATATTATTCTTGTTATTGGTATATTGATTTATTAATAATATAAAACTCGTATATATATTTTTATGTATTATCCATATATATATATTAAATTATTATTTATTGTTTTATTTGGTTTAATTATTATATATTATTTTAGGATTTATATATTAGTTATTATATTATATATTTTAAAGCTTTGTGTATTATATAGTATTATATTATATATTATTTTTAAAGTTTTACTTTATCTAAAATTTATATCTTGTATAATATATTATTCTTAAGAATGTAGTTTTATATATATTAAATTATTATAAATATGTTTTTATTTAAAGCTATAAATTATTTCAAAGTGTATTTTATTTATTTTCTCAAACATATAATTTTTTTATTAGTTATTTGATATATGTCATTGCATGAAAGGTTTAATTTTATATTAAAAGTGCTCATATTTAGTTCTTTTATTATTTTACTATTTATTGTTCATTATATTTGTTCATATTTTCATTTATTTACAATTGCTTATTTGTAGTTATTTTTATTGGTTGTTATTTTATATTTTATTGTCATATTAATAGGAAATGTTAGTATATCATAATTGCTCTTAGTATTTATGTTTGTTGATGTATTAATGCAATATTTTCACATGGATCATTATTTAAAATAAAATACATTTTGCAAAATTATTATATTCTATCTAAATGTTTTTAAAAATAAGGCAATGTTTTGTATTTAGAAATTCGGGAAATAGTGCCCAACGTGCTGGGTTTCAATTTTCCGTTTGACTATGTCACTAAGTATCCTTTAAATAAATTTTGTAAATTATGAGATAATTTTGATTACGAGGGTTTAAAATATCATGTCTTAACGTGCTGGATGAGATGTTTGTATTCTTTCGGAACAAAGAAATCTCAAATTTTAATTCAAATTGTTCTAGTTTTTAAAGAAATCAAGTTTTCAAATCTTTTTTGAATTTTTGACATTAAGACATGAAATTATCAATTAGGTACCAATTTTGGGTGTTACTAGGGTGCTAATCTTTTCTCGTATGTGAATCGACACCCTAACCTTTTGACAAATGAAGCGCTTTATTTTTCTCCCCTACTCCTTTGGGTTGTTGGGTCTTCGTTTCCCATTTTGTGGTTTACCATTACCATTGTTGCCCGCTATGTTCCTCTTCATCTTCCTTATGATCTCCCCCACCATTTCTCTTCCCATTGGACATAGAATACTCGAACTTATTTTTCTTCGAAACAAGCTCAACCAAAAACTCAACTATAATCATAGCTTTTGGTAGTTCTTAGACCTCTCGACATTCTAATTCTCACTAACCCACATCTTCAACCCATCCATAAAATAGAAGAATAACTCTTCCTCACTCAAATTGGTGATTTGAAACATTAACTCATTGAACTCTTTCACATACTCCCAAATTGTACTTCGTTGTGAGAACCAATGCAACTTAGAATGAGCCTCCTTCTCGACATATTGAAGGTAAAACTGCTCTTTGAACTCATTTTGAAACTCCTTCCAAGTTTCAATTACAACATGACCAAGATTTTCACCTGTGGACCTACGCATCCACCATAAAAGAGCAAAGTTAGTAAAATATCAAGCATCAGCATTTATCTTAGCATCATCATCTTTGATGCCCATGATATGGAAGTATTGTTCCATCTCCTACAAGAAGTGTTCCACTTCACTTACGAGTCTTGCCCCATTGAACTTTTCCGATTTGGGGACATCTATCTCGCAGTTGAATGTCTTACCTAACACTCCTTTACCCACGACAACTCGGCACAAAGCAAGCTACCCCACGAACTCCTCAACCCTTGTTCTTAAAGTCCTTATCGCGACCATTGTTTCCTTTTTCAAAGGCATCTCCATGGATTTGATAGCATTGTCTCTCTTCATCAGCTTACCCACAGTGGAAGTGAGCATCCCTCGCATCTCTTCCACATTGGAACCAAGAGACTCTAACACCACATCTTTGAGTTTCTCTTTTTTCGAGTCCAACTTCGCAGTATGTCCCTTGATCATCTTGATAGTGTTCTTCACGTCCCACATGGGCTCTTCGAGATTGACCACTCATTCCTCCAAAGCCAATAGCATGTCCTGTCACATCCCGAAAATTAGGTTAGAAGAAATTGGAATTGTGCAAATATGTCAAGTAAGTTAATCTGGTTCAGTGGATAGGGGTTGTGCTTGTGTGTGTGAGGTTCTAGGTTTGAATATTTTCTTTGAATATTTGTTATTTTTGTTACAACCCCTATCTTTAAATGTTTGGCTTATATACTAATTTTTGCTCAACTGATAATAGGAATGACTTTATTGGTTCAGTGGTAATGTGTTAGCTTGTCCTTTGGTTTTGTGTTTGAATCCATGCGTTTGCAACGTAGAAAGTATTTTTGTTTTTAACTCTAGGGAAAATCTGACAAGAATATTGGATTTGGTGGGAGTTTGTGGGGGTGTGGATAGTTTTAAAATATATATATTATTATTGTTAACAATTTTATTTTCTTAAAATTTTTCCCCTTCAACTGTACATGTTTATTTTTCCTATTTTTCCCAAAATCCCCATTTTGTTTTCATGTTTATTCCTCTTCTTGTCATCTTCTTCTTTTTATTCTTCTTTTCTTTCCTCTGATTATTTTTGTGATTTTCCTTTGTTTTTGTTTTACTTCTGTTCTTGATTCTTATCCATCGTCATAGGCGCGTACTGGTGCATTACTAATTTTCGGAGTGGGTAAGTTTGGTGTAAGTAATCTTGATTTCGATAGGTTTTAAAGGTTGAGGTTGTATTGGCTTTTGGTTTATGATATGGTGTGTTATAAAATTGTAAGGAATGATGGCTTTATTTTTCTAAATAGGAGAAGAGCGAATGGCGTTAGACGAATCTCTAGCAAATTAATCTTTGGAACAACGTAGGTCACTGTTAGTTCGAGGTGGGTGTGTGTATACAAAATTTTGGGACTGTTATTGTAAAGAGAAGAATGTGTTTTAAGACGAATGTTGCATTAAATCAAATTTGTAATCAATGTGTTTTGATGTCAATTGTAGGGTTCAAAGTGTACGATTGTGTGGTTGATCAATCTCGCTGTCAGATGTGTGATTATAATCTGATTTATCACTCAAAACTCGAGAAATTTACGAAACAATAGCTGTTTTCGAAATTGGCTAGCACCACACAGCCATGTGCCGGGTCGTGTGATAGATCGTGTGTGTTTTTGTAGGTCGTGGAGGTAGGCCATGTATGGCATATAGCCATATGAAATCATGCATACGGATCAATAAGGGAGGAGATACGAAGGAGGGAGTGGTGGTGCTGGTGGAGAGCAAATAGGCTGAAGTTGCTGAGGGTTATGCTGAAGGTAGTAAGGAGGCTTGAATACTTGATGATTGATCCCTTCTTCATTACATCAGGGGTATATATATAAAGAAGGTTTTGTGTTAGATGACATTAACGTGGTGGATCTGCTACCATACCATCATAGTGAGGTACATGGGAAGGATGTCTATGATGAGACGTATTATGCTACTCCTTATGATCCTTGATACGGAGTTATTAAGCCTACGTGAGGTTTGATGGCCTAAAGAATTATGTTTTGAACATAAGAATGAGTGCCGAATGAAGGCCTTCAGTAAGAGGTAATTGTCTTGCAAGGGTGATTAATTTTTTAGTGACTAATTGATAGATAACAAATGAAAAAATGACTATCGAGTAACTTATTGTGTTGCCACGTGTCCCAAACTGAAAGAGATATAATAAATTATACCATATTATTAGAAGTTTTTAATAAAACTATAAATAACATTATTTTGACCATACATACAATTCAATGTTTCAAAAATAATTTTAAAATATAAAATTTGATATTCCATGTATCCTATACGCGAAAAGCCAAAATTGGCGCAGGAAAAGGAAACGTATTATGAGATGCTATCGTCTCATTTATTAATTAATAACGTATGCTTTAAAACTTTTTATTGAATTTTCTAATCTCTATACTTTTTATTCTTGTCGCAAGTGGGTTTTACGTATTTAACTTATATTTATGTTTGACTTAATGTCATTAATTATATTTTTGAGTTTTTATTAATAATTTTATTTTTTAATTATTTTTATAGATTTGATGAAAGTACCATTAAAAAGTTGATGAGATGATGTAAAATTTGAGATGTAATTTACTACTTAGTTAACTTAATTAAATAATTATATGTAAAATAATAAAATAAATAAATTATACATGAAATTAAAAAATAACTCTTAATTTAAAGAAAATAAACATAATTATCTAAAAAAGTTTCAAAATGGATGCATATGTTTTTTTATTGAGAGACTTTAAAAGATAATTAATAAATTAAATCGAAAATATTAAATGTGTGTATTCATTTTGAAACCTTTCTTTTTTTAACAATACTTTTATCAAATATGTTAAAAATAATTTAAAAAATTAATGAAAAAAGACTCAAAAATATAATTAAAATTATTTTAACAAAATATATAAATATTAAAAATTAAATTTATCATTCAACTTTTTGTTCTGGCTAACCTTTAAAAGGTATTATTATTCTTTCTGTGAAAAACAAAACCCTTTCAACTATATTAGTATGATGTAAACTTTGACTGGATTGATATTTTAAAAATAAGTGTCAATAAATTTGACTTTTGAGTCTAGAAGATAATTAAGTAAAACAAATTAATAATTAGGGGCCATGAAAAGGACAGGCGGCTAACGTAAATTTATATATATCTCTATAAGAGTATAAGTGAGGCAAAAACAATCCATGATATGATGAAAATAATAATAATAAATATTTGAGGAAATTAATAATTTTTCCAAAATATTAAATATTTATAACAATGTGACTGGGAAACTAATAATTGAGAAAAAATATAAATTATATGTGACGTGAGTAGTTTTATAATTTAAATAACTATAAATTTTGAACATTGAATTTTGGTATGAAACAAGAAAGTAGCGACATCTCTTTTTGAAATATAAATTATACGTGAACTGTGAAGTGAGTAGTTTTTAACATTGAAGGCATAAATTTTGAATATTATTAATAAAATATTTTGAAATTTAAGTTAAATAACATATATTCATTTCATCTCTTTTTAAATATATATATTCTTTTTAAAGATTTCTCATTTGAATATAAATTCATAACTTGTTTGTCAAAGAAATTATATTAATAACTTTTTAAAATTATCAATTAAATTCATACTTGATTAATCCTTTACACCGAAAGCAATTAGAAAAATTACATCAGTACAGACAGACTGTGGCTACAAATCTAGTAAATTTTGGTTTACACTGCATTCTCATTTTCCTTTTTTTTTTTGGCCAATATTCTGGTAGTAGTTAAATTTGAGTCCTTACTTTTGTTAGCTGAAGGGGGACGTGAAAAAGACCGGTGGCTTGAATATAAGGAAGAAAAGGGCGGCTAACATAAATTTAGCGTTAAATTCTGCTATTAGTCATTGTACTTTATGAAATATGTAGATTTAGTCTTTATACTTTAATATAGTTATTTTTTGTCCTATTATTTTTAAAACTTCAGTTTTTATCAAACAGTAACTATTAAATTCATTAAGTTAAGTTCTGTTATTTCTAAAATTATATGTGTAATCCTATGTGAACTTGTTTGTTTCCACATACTACTCACTAAAAATTCAATTAATGAGTTAACCATTGTCATTTGCGTTGAGACTAAATTTTTAAATTTTGAAAAGTATAGGGACTTCGAGTTATCCAATTAGAGACTATACATAGTACAAGACTTAGAGCTAATATATCAATATCTAAAAAGCACAAAATTTGTGATGGTTAATGCATTAGTTTTCAAAGATATTCATTATAATGGATATCACATTGAGATTGTGAATGAAGAAAATATTATATTTCATATGTAGACTTGATCATGGGTTGGGCCACCTGGCCCGAAGGCCCGGCCGAAATGTGGGAGGGTTTGGGCAAAAATATAGGCCCGAAAAATAGGCTTGGATAAAAAAATAAGGCCCATTTAAAAAATGGGCCGAGCCTCGGGTAAGACATTTTTTGCCCGGGTTCGGCCCGAATTCACTAAAGGACAAAAAAAATCTACTCTTTTTTTTAAAAAATGTTATTTTCTTGTTGTTTTCTCCCTATTTTGCTACCATTTTACTATTATGTTGTTACTATTTTGTTGTTATTGTTTGAATATTGTATAAAACTTATTTTATTGTTAATTTTGTTATTATTTTTAAGGCATTTGTTAATATTGTTATTATTTTAGAGGCATTAACTTGTTAAGTTGCATTTGTTAATTTGAGTCTTTAACTTAGTCGCAAACACCAACAATGCAATCCTAGCACCAAGATTCAACCTTAAACAACAAATCGATCACTTACCCCTGAGACAAATGTAAAGTCTAAATAGAGACAAGAACAAAAGAAGAATGAGAAATTTGAGGAAAAATAAAGTTAGAGAATTTTAGGAACAAAAGAAGAATGAAAAGGAATTTCAGAAAATTGGTTGAAAAATCCAAAATCTTAGAGGAAATAGAAAAAAAAAAAAAGAGAAAAGAGGCAGAAAATTCCCAATAAAAAGGATTCAGGTTCAAACAACTTGAACAATAGACCTGTAAAAAGGACTAAGCCGCAACCTAAGCCCACTAAAGAAGGTGCCCCAAAATGTCAACATTGTCAAAAATACCACAAAGGAGAATGTTGGAGAAAGATCAATGCTTACCTTAAGTGTGGATCGAAAGAGAACCAAATAAAGGATTGTCCTCAATTGAATAATTCAACTCAACTGCAAAATCAAGGCCAAAATTAGAACCAAACGCAAGGAAACTGTGGTGCCAACCTAAACGATAGAAACTGAAACCCAAGAGTGCCAGCACAAGGCACGCACCGCGTAAAAGCAAGGCACCCAGCTTTAATTTATGCGATAAGAGGATGGGAAGATAAGGATGCCGCCAATGACATCACATGTTCTTCATAAAAAGTCTTGTAAAAAAAAACTCTGAGTAGCGCAACAAAAGCAAGGTGGGTCCAAATCATTCTGGTCCTTCCCATATCGTTCCCATTGAAGAAATCAAGCTTCGACCAAACTTTCTTAATAAGGTAAGTAAAATTCGAGGATGAATTTTTTAAGGAGTAGATTTGTCACATCCCAAAATATAGGGAGTTAGATTAATCGGGTTACAAAATAATGGGGTTGAAACTAATATTAAAATTAGGGTAAAAATAATTAATTAAAGTATAAATATAATATAATCAAATTTTATTAGAATGAAACTTGATTACAAGGTTCAATTTGGAAATAGTGGGTTTTAATTGAGTTAAGACCTAATTGGAAAAGAGGTAAAATAAAACACTAATAGTGAGTCCCGACTATGTGTATTAATAATTATATATGAACTAAAATATGAGAGTATTAAAAAACTACAATAGTTAAATAAACTAGGAAAAAATTGAGTAATTATATAAACTAATAGAGAATAGGTAATTTGAGCCCCAAATAGATATGTACAATTAATTGACTAAAATAACATGAAATAAGATATAATTTAAGGAGTAAAGCACTCTCCTCTTTCTCTTGTGGTCCCAAGTTCAAATCTTATCCTTCCCTTTTATTTTGAAAAATCGACAAGCCTCCAGCAAGAAGAAATAAGAGTAATTAAGCGTAAAAATCAAACAAGAATTGGGTAATAACCCATTGGTTAAGGCGCCAACCTCCCCATCAAACTTGTGTTCAAATGTCTCCCCCTTTTGTTCTCCTTTTAATTCGGCCAACTTTGAAAAATTGTAGTCACACCCCAAACTTAAAAAAAATAAAAGTAATGCCCAAACGTTTCTAAACCTTAGAAATTCGCTCCAATCCAATCCTAATTAGAATCCATATCTTATCATTGTTTAAAATTTAAATAGAATTAAAATTCCATATTTTTTAATCTTTTATCCTAGTTATATCTTTTTTAAAAATAAATTCAAATAGAAATATAAATCCATATCTTTTTTTTTTATCTTCTTATCCTAACTAGAATTCAAATTACTTCTTTTCAAATCCTAATAGAATTTATCCCCCTTCCTTCTATTTATTCTCTATTTTTCCTTCAAACTCATATTGCAAAATTCTTTCAAATTCTTGGGTTCTTTCTTTTTCTCTTCCATTGTTAAATAGGTTTTCAATCAAGGAATTTAAAAACCATCTCTCTTTTCTCGAGTAGATCATCAATCTCTCCAAAGCTAAGGTTTTTAAGTCTTCAAATTAGGTGTGAGATCTAAACTTAAAACATAATGTATGATTAATTGTAGTGTTAGGAAATTAAAAGAGTTGTTATGCGAACCTAGAGGAATATCATGTGAACACGATAAGAATTGTAATGTGAACACATAGAAGTTATATGTGAACCCATAGAAATTATATGCGAATCGTAACTACTTGATAGGTGAGTTATACATATTTAATTAAGCGAACCCTATACATGCTATGTACGAACTCTACGTATGCTATGTGCGAACTCTACGTATGCTTTATGCGAACCCTTGTATATGCATCATTGTTATTCTTTGTACATGCACCAAATATACGTGTGTATATGTGAGATTGATTGAATGACATCTGATGATAATTTGTGACAATAAATGTGCTAAACAAGCATAGTATCAAATTTTGATAACGAGTATGATATGATTAGTATGTGTGCATATTACATGAAATTGGGAATGGAGGACGGAGGAGTTCCGTTGGAGACAATGGTAATTCAAGTCTACACCAAAAGTCAGTACTGCACGAAGTAGGCGACAATGTTATCCAAAACTGATAAGCTAGGATGGTAGGCTAAAAAGCCACCAAACTAGGTCAACCGAGATGATAGTTTATGTGTAAAGCCATCTAAATCGGATAGGATAGGATGGTCATTTTAAAACATCATCAAAACTGGACCAAACCAGGGTGGTTGTAATAGTCATCATCATAGATGACCAGTGAACGACCATCATCATTGGAAATTAAATTCGGGATGGTAAGTTATTGTTATGTGTTATGCGAGATTGTGTGTCGAGCAATGCTCGAGGGCGGTTCGGATGGATGAGTGGGAAATTAAAACATTAAAACATAAATGTGCATCATAATTATATTTTGTATATGTATTGATTTATTATATGTTCCTCTTATTATGCCTAGATTATTATTATGTTAAGAATTAAATACTTTACTATTCAATTGATTATATATAATGATTTAAGATTACTCTCACACTGAGTCATTGTAAACTCATTCCCCTTTTCCTTACCTCTAAGCTAACACAAAAATAGGATTCGAATTGGCATAGGAGGACCCTGATTTGAAAGCCATTTTTTATTTAGGTTCTACTATTAGGTTTTATTTAAAATTTTCCTTAATCATTTATTTTGAGTGTGTAATTATTTAGTATTTTCTCGCTTTTATAAATCTTAGGTTTGGAATTTTTTACCTTATTTATTTTATGCATGACATTTAAATATTACTCTAATATTTGCATGTCATTCGATTTAGAAAACTATCTTTTGATTTTTGCTTCTATAAAATACTTAAAGTTTTGAAAATCTTTTCCCAAAACCAAACTATTTTTTTTCAAAATCTCACATTAATATTATTGTAATTAAATTACTACGTAAATTCAGTTTAAATTAAAGAATGTTTTTCCTAAAAACTAAAAAGAAATTTTAAATGAAATAGACTCAAGTAAAAAGATTGGATTTACGAGATCACTTTGGTGATCGAATGTAACGTTTTTGACTTTGCTGAAACTCTTAGGTTGGGTTGGGGATGTAACAATGAGACCGTAAAGTAGCAAAAGAAATCAGCCAAGAAACTGTGATAGAAAAGGGTAATCATACATCACTTTTCATAAATTTTTAGCAGTGAGTGCAAGCTTAGGATTTGTTTTTAATTATTTTTTATGTAACGCCCCAAAATTTTAAGAATGTAATTATAAGAATCTGCAGTAATTAGATTTCTGTATTTATGGTTCTGTGCTCTGCTTCGTGTTTAAGGTCTGAAGTTCGAGTTATATCGTTAAAATTTTATTCTTTTAGAACAATCCCTGTCCTTGAGGTATATGGTTAAAGGTAGTTCTATAAGAATCTATATCAAGAATGAGCCTGCTGGTTCACTGATTAAGCATCTGTCTGTATTTTGTCTAGTATCGAGTTAGAATCCCATCGTATGCATTAAGAGAATTTTTGCTAATTGTCAGAGGTATGCTGGTGGTTAAGACAAACTTCATTAAAATTTGGTTAACATCTGTGTTTTTCTTCTTCTTTTTAATTTTTAATTTTCTTTCCTTTCTTTATTTTATTTCTTCGATTTCTCCCTATCGAGTGTGTTCAAGAAGTGATTATCGGAAATTAGTGAGATCTTTAAGTTACTAAAAGACTTCTGTATAAGTTCTGTAGGAATCCTTCGACGTTTGTGAGGTTTGGTTAAATTTCTGTTGCTTTGTTAAATTGGGAATTATCTGATCGTTTTACTTAAACTCTCTGTTAACTAGTTGTTTTGTCCCCTTAGGCGTGAGTACAGAGGGAAGCGACCCTTCACGTGTTGTGCCGACTTCGCACGGTTGAATCGTTGGTAAACGTTAGTGTTGAAGTTCCTCATGTTGATTTATTCAAAAAATTTTATTGTGTATTAATGTCGTGTTATTTAGTCGTTTTAGTCAAATGATTGATTTTTGAATGGTTAATTAGGTTTCGGGTAATCTTCGTATTGTTTTCTCGACAAAATGAAATCAGGTGCGTATCGGAAACCTTAATTTCTACAAGTTTTAGTCACCAGAAATGGTGGCTATCGACGCCACACGACTTGCCACAAGGCCATGTGGTTGGCCGTGTAACTCATCGTTCATCGATTTGGGGCCACACAAGCAAGGCACACATGTATGTCTAGGCCGTGTGTGGCCATATTAGTGCAAAGTCCATATGGCCAGGGACACGAGCATGTGTCCAGGCCGTGTAACTCACTGTTTGTGGTACAAAGCCAAACGGCCAGGGACATGAGCGTGTACCCAGGCCGTGTGAGTCACTTGGATAGGGACATGGGCATGTACCTAAGCCGTGTGAGTCACTGTTTATGCTTCGGAACCACACGGGCAAGGCACATGGGCGTGTGACTTGGCCTTGTGGCATGTTATTGGGGCCCTAAATCGATTTTTGAGGCCAAAAATGTTACTTAACACTGATACTGGCCTCTTTAATGTACGAATCATTGAATTTCTACACTGGTGGCAGATAAGATGGTTCGTAAGGGATGTGAGGCATTCCTAGCCTACATAAGTGTTTCGAATTTTGAGGATTCTACAGTTAAGGATATCAGAATGGTAAAGGATCTTCCGGACGTCTTTCCTGAGAAGCTACCGAGGATACCTCCGAATCACGAGTTGTAATTTAGGATTGAGCTACTTCCAAGTATAGCTCTGGTGTCCATCGCTCCCTATCGAATGGCACCGAAGGAGCTTGTGGAGCTTAAGGCTCAGATTCAGGACCTGTGCTATTAATTTCTAAGGCAGTTGGGAGGATTATCTACCACTAGCGGAGTTCGCCTATAATAACAGTTTCCAGTCTAGCATCCAGATGGCACCTTACGAGGCACTGTATGGTCGTAAGTGTCACACTCCTTTATGTTGGACTGAGTTCGGCTAGTGACATGTTCTGGGTCCTGAGTTGGTTTCTGAGATAAAGAATAAGGTTAGATTGATTCGGGATCGACTAAAAGTGGTTTTTGATAGAAAGAAATCCTATGCGGACCTGAAGCGACTTGAGATTAAATATTCGGTGGGGGACTTTGAATTCCTTAAAGTCTCGCCATGGAATAAGGTACTGAGGTTTGGTCGTAAGGGCAAGTTGAGCCCTAGGTTTATTGGACCTTACCGTATTTTGAAGCGAGTGAGACCAGTCGCTTATCAGTTGAAGCTACCTCCAGAGTTGGATCGTATCCATGACGTGTTCCACGTTCCAAAGTTGAGGCGCTACCGCTCTGATCCTACTCACATTGTTTCCATTGAGGAGATTGAGGTTAGGCCAAACTTGACCTTTGAGGAGGAGCCTGTCCAGTTTCTGGATCGAGTTGTAAAAGTAATGAGGAGGAAATCTATTCCACTGGTTAAGGTTCTTTGGCGTAATCATAGCACTGAGGAGGCTACGTGGGAGCCTGAGGATACGATGCGTCAGCAATATCCTCATTTGTTCTGACCGGGTAAATTTCGAGGACGAAATTTTGTTTTAGGGGTAGAATTGTAACTCCCCAAAATTTTAATTTTTGATTTTGTGTATGTGTGACACACAATCTCTATCTACTTCAGTGGTTATGTATTCTGGTGTGTGTGTGAGGTCCCAAGTTCAACCCTTACTTGGGCAAATTTTGACATTTTTATAAATAACGCCTTAACCTTGTGCAAAGGGCTTAAGTTTAATTGTTGGTAAGTTTATATTAGAATGGGCCTACTGGTCTAGTGGTTAAGTGGAGTGTTGAAGTGTTGGATGTCCTGTGTTCAATTCTCTGTGATGGCGTGGAGACAGTATTTTTGCTCCAATTTCCGCTAAGAGTTGTGTTGGGGCAAAATTCTGAGTAGTTGTGTTTTAGTGGGTTAATAGGGAGTGATTTTAGGAGATAATTGGGGAGAGGTTATTAAAAAATAATCTGATTATCTTTTTTTTTTTGAAAAAAAAGAGAGAGTAGAGTTTCGATTTTCTCTCCAATTCCCCAAACTTTTTCTGACGTTTTATTTTTCTTCATTTTTCCCTCATTTGTTGATTCTTTCCCTTAGTTACTGTCGAAATTTCCATTATTTTTCCCTTCCGTTTATTTTTTTCCCAATTGATTCGGTTGTTCATCGTTAGTTGTGCGTGTTCAGTAAGTAACAGTTTTGTCTATTTTAATCATTCTTGGTTAATCTCTAAAAGGGGGATTCCTTTTTGGTGTTTAGGAGTTAATTAAGGGGCTGGTGGTTTTGAATCGACGCTGTGATTATGCAAAGTCGTGGTTACTCAAGCGAGGTAAGGGTTTTGCTAGGTTTTTACTCGAGTTCCCTCCGAAATTGGTTGATTAAAAATGAATTAAGTGATTAATCTAGAGATATGTTGGTCGATTTTTAAGTTCTGGAGGCTTAGGAGTGCTTACGCATTAGAAAAGATACCAGGTGTGTACCTGAAATGCAGAAAATGGGATTCGAAAAAAAGCCGAAATTGCTTGCTGTCGAGAAGTAAGAGAAATAAGAGAAAATGATGTGAAAAATTGTGGAGAAAGGAAATAAGGGTGTTATAAACTTGGAAATTAACATTTTGCACTAAAATAGTTTTGGACAGCAGTAGTAGTCTAACTTTGAGAAATAATCAAAAATAGTGGGAATTTAGTTAGAGGTTGAATAAAATATGAAATTAAATTTTATTGAGTCTAGTTTTTCATGAAAGAAACAGTGTAAACAATGGAATTGTAAATCATGAGATATAATAAATTTTGTGAGACAAGGTCAGAATGATTTCGGGTTCCCCTATTCTGACTTAGGAAAATCATAAAACAATTTAAAAAAATAATTAGGGGATGAAATTTATATGTTTAAATCCTTAGTGAGTCTATTTTCAAGAGAAACAAACGGAAACATCATCTAAATTTCATACTAAGAGATAAATAATTTTTAGTAAGGAAGGATGAAGCTGTAAAACAGCAGAATAGGGATAACTTTAAAGATTTTACTGTACTTATTTGATAAACTATAAATTTTGAAAATTTTATGGTAGAAAGGTATTTGAGTCTAGTTTCAAAACATCAAGCAGATCTTAATTTGGAATCCTGTAGCTCAAGATATAAATAATTTAGTGATAATGACTCAAGTAGACAGTTTTGAATGAACATATAAGTAAATAGTGAAAACATATATGAGTATTGAGCTAGCATGGGTTACTTTAAAAATGGATCACACGGGGAAGGCCAATTTGGGTCGAGTGGGCCACACGGGCATGTGGGCCCATTTTTACCGAAATGTTTTTAAGGTTGCACGGGTCGCCCAAGTCGACTATGAACCTACTGTAGGGTTGGTAAGCGCTACTTAGACCCCTAAATGTGTGAAATTGATTGAATGATATCTGTACTGTGCATGTTAATATCTGAACTAAATATATGTACTGAAATTGCATAATAGCATGTCATCCATTGTGTGTTGCATTGCATTGGGTTGGGGGTTCTTATTCGGAAGAAGTGTATTGAAAGGCTTAAGCCTAATTTACTGGCAGCTCAGCTGCAAACTACTATATTGTGCCTCATTCGGTACTAATTGGAGTGTAGGGATGGGTGAGTTGATTATATCCCCACATGGAGTGTAGGGGACAAAGATGGTGTGTAGAGGCTGGTTGGGTAGGATTTTGCTATCGCATAATCATATTTCATCGACATGTGATGGGCTAAGGTCCAAATCACATCGACATCGAAAATGGCTTAGGCCCAAGACTGTTCAACTGTGCACTGTGAATACTGATTGTTTGTTTGTTTCTACGGGGATTACACACTGAGTTTACGTAAACTCATCCTTTTTGTTTAATGTGCACATGTAATCCCCAGACTTCGACAGATTGGTGCGACGGAGGACTCAGCGGTGACCACAGTAATTTTTGGACTTCATGGTTTTCAATTACGATTTATAATTTGATTATTATTGATTATTTGGGTTGTAATTGAAGGACTCTCTGGGACTTTGGTTTTAAATTTGGGTTTTTATTTATTTATATTTATTTTACTTTATGGATTTATACCTGCTGGTCGTAAGAAATTCAGTTTTCAAAAAGTTAAAGTAATTTCTAAACGCATGATCACCTAGACTGTCTTATTAAAGCTTCCGCAATGAGGGATGTTTCAAAACAAATGTTTTAAATGAATAAAGACGACTTCCTAAGTTCTAACAAAGGTTTACTAAAAATAATAACATGGAATGTTTTCATCGTAACAACGAGGTTTCAAAAACACTATCGTGTGACATTGCCAGATATGGCCATAACGTCTAGGTCGGGTTTAGGGTGTTACAAATAATGAATGATGATGTAACTCTCTAAATCTAGGCTGGACGTCTACCCCAGATTTAGGGTGTTACATTTTAAAAATATTTTTCGAGCCATATACAATGTTAATCGGAGAATATTTTAGATTAAAAGTACTTTTAAACTCAAAAGCAAAAGCATTTTGTTGCAATGTTTTCTTTTTCACACACATTTTCAAAACAAAATGACATCTTTAACCATTATTTATACTCTAATATATTTTATGTAATATTTATTTTAAATATATAATTATTTTAAATATATATATAAAATTATATATTTAAATTTATAATGGTTATTTTATATTTAAATTATATTTTACTAATAATTAATATTAATTACTTACAAATATTTAAAATTTATATTTCATATATTAAGATATTAATAATAAGTTAAAATAAATTATTTTATATTTTTATTAAAATATCATAATAATTTTATTCTTAATAAAGTTTATTTTTGAGTGAAAATAAATATTTTTATATTTTATAAATAAATAATAATTATTATTTAATTTAATTTAATTTAAATGTAAACTTTACTACTAATTAATCAAGTAAATTTTAAAAAAAAATACAAAATCCCCGTATAAATAAATAGATAATTATAAACATTAAATATATTCAGATCATACAAATAAATTAAGTCTAAAAGTTGTTAATAGTATACTATAATAAAAAATAATTAATCATTCCATGCATTTCATGCTATTTTATAATATAATATATATTTCTTTATCATGCTATAATAGGTATTTGACAAGAAGAAGGTAATCTGTTGAATTTTATTAATAGATCTCAAGAGTGTATATATATATCTATATAATAGTAGTTGTGTAGAAATCAAATTGCTAAAAGATAATATCACATAATAATATCCTATTAGGAATCAAATTGCTAAAAGATAATATCTTATAATATCTTATTAGAAATCAAATTGCTAAAAGATAATATCTCATAATAATGTCCTAACCTCCCTTAAGTTGGTGTAACACCCTGAATTAGGGGTTATTTGTAATTTAATTAATTTCCCATGTGTATTTGAAGAAATTAATAATATGAATTTATTTGGCATGTTTGAAGGTCCAAAAAAATAAACCCGAGCTAGGCCTGACTTAGGGCTAAAAATTTATTTTTGGGTGTTTAAAGGAGGAAGCTAGGTGACATAGAGGTTAAGAAAATTTTTAAAAGGAACTTGACACAAGGAGATGGTTGGCTAAGTGGTTCCATGCGTGTGGGAGGAGAAGGGGGGAGCGCAGGTCACAAGTTCGAGTGGCAGGAGGAGCATTCTGTGTTTTGTTTTTTTAAGAAGTGATGGGCTTAAGTAGGAAGGCCTTAAAATTTATTGGTGAAGGATTATGGCATGAAAGTTCAGGTAGTAGGAGTGGCTTGGGGCGCCACTTGAGAGAGAGAGAGGTCTCGGGTTCGAGGGACGCAGGGAGTATTTTTATTTTGGGCCTTTTGCGTTAGAAGAAAAGGGCCAAGAAGAAGGTTTTATAAATTAATAAAAGGGGTATTTGACATGAAAGTCTTAAGGGGAGAGTTGGCATAAGGCGTGAAGGGGTGTGGGGGAGGTGGAGGTTCCGTGTTCGAACCAAGGTGGCAAAGAAATTCATTTTATCTTTTATTATTTTTGTCATCAAGTGGGTGAAAGAATTTGGCTGCACTTTGGACTCCCAAATTCAGCTAGAAGAGGGAAGTTTAGTGTTTTATTTTCATTTAATTTGTTTAAGAAAGGATAGAAGATAAGTGTTATTATCTTGAGTGATAATTAATAGCTTAATTATCACAAGAGAGGGGAGGAATTGACCAGCATTGGGACTCTTGGGGTGCTGTTCAAAATTGATTTTTGTACAGCAAGAAGTGCCCAAAAAAAATCCAGCAACTATTTCTTCTTCTTTTTCCTCTACTGTTGCCGAATTTCCTTAGGAAATCCTTCAAAATTTTCCAGCATCTTCCTCTTTTATTTTAGCCGAAAACCACCATTGATTTCCCCTACATATTTTCTTTTTCTTTTCTTCCTCCATTAGTCGAACCCCTACCACCTTGCTGCCGAAATTCCCTTAGACAAACTGCCCAAAATTTTGCAAAATTCCAGCATCTCTTTAGCCGAATCTACTCCTCCCTATTTGCTATAGTTTTGGCCGAACATCAAAGAAAAGGGTGCTTTCTTCTTCTCCAATCGGTTTGAGAGGAAGGGCCTTCGAGGATTTGGAAACGATCAAGTGAATCCATCATCTTTGATCAATCGGTTTGGTAAGGTGGTAAGGATCTATTTTTATTTATTTGATATTCGATTAAGCCAAAGGCTATTGATATGAGTGATGACGGTGGCCAATTGTAGGGTGGTGAAGCAGAGTTGTAAAGCGTGTACTGTGACTAAGAAGTGGTTGGGTAAGGTTTCAGGTTCAAATATTAACCCTTTGGATTAATGTGGTTTAGCCGAATAGGCCATGTCACTAACTCTCATGTTTGGCCGAATATAGGGACAAAAAGATCTTGAAAGGCCGATTGATTCGTCGGGATTTAGGGGCTATCGATAGTAACAGGTGTGTACATACACACTTAATAATTAATTAATGTGCTGAATATATTACACTAAATTGGATTGTGTAGAATTGGATTTTATACCATCATGGTATAAGCAAGGAATCCGTAAGTCCTTGATATTATGAGTTACTTAATGATGCTTTTGGGAAGCATGACGATTTGGTATGTTGTTAAATAAATGTGTGGGCATGATTCTGTTATATGCATATTATTGATTGTTTTGGGTTGAATGAGAGGAGGGGAAATAATATTCGTGTCGACGGACACCGTGGTTTGGTACCACATTTTGTGACTACTGTTACGGAGGTTTGGCACCTCCGGAGGTTTGGCACCTCATAGCGTCTCGTCCCAAAGGGCTTAGCACCACGGTGGGTTGGCCCCATGGATTATATTATGGGATCGACGCCATGATTTGGTATCACACGTGGGTTGGCCCCACCAGTGGTTTGGCACCACAATTATTGATGAGTATCGTGACTTTAAGTCACCAGTGGTTTGGCACCACCAGTGGTTTGGTACCACACGGTAGAGAAAGGTGTTTGGATGGCTAGGTTGGGTGCATAATTTAATGCATGTTAATTTGTTATAAATTGTGTATGATGTTGCACTAAATCAGGAAAAGGGTTACACACTGAGTCTTGGTGACTCGCCTTTTCCTTCAACATTTTTCAGGTGACTCGTAGATCGCGGATGAGGAGCCGGATGGACTCGAGGTGGCCATGCAGAAAGAAATAGGGATTAAATGGATCTTGGATAATTTTATTTTATTTTAGTTTTATTTATTCAGTTGTAATAACGCCTCCTAAGATTTTATTTTTATTATTTTACGTGTTTGGATGAATTATTAAAACTATTTAATGATTTTAAAATGGTCACACAAGTATTTCTTAAATTTAAACATATAAATGTTTTCTGTGCCATCGGGTACATCTGAAATCGGAACAATCTGACCCAACATGTTTTTAAACAAACTAAGTATCGTTTTCCTTATACATCTCAACTGTTCTTTTAAAAACAAGACAAAATCTTTTACCTTAAATTAAATCGGCTAAACAAGGGTTTCCAAAATGTTCTCTCTGTAACATACCAAATTCGGTCGTAACGTTTGGACCGGGTTTGGGGTGTTACAGTTGGAGCAAGCAGATCATAAATGGCCAACTTGCTGAGAAAATATTCAAATTGCGGTTTACCGAGAGCTTTTGTAAAAATGTCTACCAACAAAATAAAGGTCGGAACATAAGAATGTGCAACCAACCCATCCTGAATTGCATCTCTAACAAAGTGACAATCCACTTAAATATGTTTAGTATGCTCGTGAAATATGGGATTCTGTGCAATATGCAACGCAGATTCACTATCACAAAATAAAGGAATTGCTTTAGGATGATGAACACATAAGTGCAATAGCAAGATCTTCAGCGACTTGAGGTCACAAGTAACAGAAGCCATAGACTTATACTCAGCCTTAGTAGAAGAACAAGAAACAATATGTTGTTTCTTAGTTTTCCAGAAAATAGGAGATTGTCCTAAAAAGAAAAGCTAACCATTAAGCGAATGTCAAGTTAACAACCCAATCTGAATCGCACCACCCTTTCAAGGACAAATCACTATCAAATCTCAAAAGAATCCCCTGGCCAAGAGAGCCTTTTTGTAACATCCTGTTTTTAGTGATATCAAAAATAGTGGTTTCAGGGCCAGAATTCTAATGAGTAAATTATTATTTTATATTTATTTTAATGTTTACGGAAGCATATTAATGTCATATTAAAATTTCGTTAATAAATTTTGATGTTTAAATGGTTAATTAGGTGAAAAGCACTAAATTGTAAAAAGTATAAAACTTGAGTTCTACTAGTAAAAGGGCTAAAATAATATGGAAAGGAAATATAATGAACTGAAATGGTAATTAGACCATTTTATGAATTATTGGATAGTTTTGATATGGTTTTGATGAAATTATGATAAATTTTAAAGGTTAAAATGGTAAATGGGTAAATAAAGCTAAAATAACTAAGAAATTAATGTTCATCTTCTTCATTTCACACAACACCACCAAAAATCACCATTGAAGGATAGGGTTATGTTTGACCAAGCTCTTTTGGTGCATGTAAGTGATCTCAAGCCCCGTTTTTAATTATTTTTATGTTTTTGAGTTCGTTTTAGCTTAATATACCTAGCCCGAGGGTTCATTTTTAAAACTATTAAAGGTGAAGGTTATGCCATGAATTTTCTTGAATTATTTTTATGTTAAATTGTATATTATGAATCATTGTTAAAAATAAACAAGTTTTGTTAAGTGATTTTTATGAAATTACATTTAGGGATTTATTTATGAAATTTCATGCTAAATTTATGAAATGATGGTTTAATTGGGTTAGTATAAGTCTCTAAATAATTCGATTATCCTATATGGAGGATTAAAATGGTTAAATATCAAATTGGGAGCTTAATAACTAAATTGTGAAAAGCTAAAATTTTAGGGGCAATTTGGTAATTTTGTGCAAATATGAAATATGGATTAAATTGAATACTAGAAGTATTTAATTGATTGAAATTATCTATTTAGATCAAAATAAACCACGTTCAGACTTAGATCGAGGAAAAATGAAAGTTTTGGATTAGTTCAATCTAACTACTATGCCTTAACTATCGAGGTAAGTTTGTATGAATTGTATTCGATTTAATATTATTTAAATTGAATGCTTATTGTGTTGTTTTAATATAAATCAATCAATATATCAATGTAACAATACTATGATGAATTGACTGAAATCGAGTCCCGATTGAATCTTAGGAATTCTTTGGATATGTCATTAGAGATTTCATGTTTCGAGTGATGGTCTTGAATGTCCTACCGATGGCTGAGGTCCTACATTTGTTGCGAATTCTCCATAGCTTGTGTGAGCAGCATCGTGTAGCTTACATTCCAACCCACATCTTGTGTGAGCAGGCCCATTTGACAGCTTATGTGAGCATTGATGTAAAGGAATGGTTACAATTATGTGTAAAGGCACACTTCGTGTGAGCTTTCCAAGTATCCGATGTAATTCTAGATGGTTCAAAGGGCAAGAAAAGGGATTGAAATGGTAAGTATGAAATTACAATGAATCATGACATTATGGTAACATTGATGATGCAAAATGTTATGTTTATACATGGTAAACTACATATCGTATGGTTTTTTTCAATATGTCATGAACAAGGATACTAACTTGTGAGTTTTATGATGTTGCATAGGCTCATACTAAGCTTGTGGTATTGGTTTTGAGTTATGTTTACTCTATGAATTATTTAATAGAAATGGTAAGTTGTGGTTAAGTTTATACAAGTTTACTAAACCATCGTTGCTTACGTATTTTTCTTTCCTTTGTTTTATAAATCATTAGAAACTCGATTTGGTTGGAATCTTGTCGGAGACCTATCACACTATCCAACAATATATTTGGTAGTTTTTGAAAATTTTGGTCAAGGTTATTAACAACATGTATAGGTTATTATGAAATGGTACTTAGTAGATGTGTTAATGTAAGTTTTGGTATGTACATGTTTGAGGTTATAATGATTTGGTGCATTTCAATGCTTACCAAGATATGTTATTTTGGTTACTTTCATGTGCTTGTGTATAAGATTCCTTTATGGTATGTTTTGAATGGTTTGAAATTGGTTATATGTGGTATGTTTTAGTACCTATTTGGTTTAGGTTTATGTGCATGAAAAGTGGCATTATTCACATGTTTAGGTAAGTGTTGTTTGGATATACTTGTGGTGCCTTTGAATGGCATATTAGTTTGTTAAATTAGGGCCTTTGAAATGGTAACTTTATGTATGTTTGAATGGTGTTTATGTCCCTTGGAAGTGTGCACAATTGGATTGAATGTTTATGCATAGTTAGGGTATGAAATGGCTTGATTTCAGGTTAATTTTAGGTTCACACGGCTTGGCACACGGGCATGTGACATGACCTGGCGACACGGCCGTTTGTCCTCTGAAAGTTCCTTAGTATTCAAGTTAGTGAGTTACACAACCTAACACACGGCCTGGCACACGGGCGTGGGACACGACCGTGTGACCCTACCTAGTGAATTACATGAGTGAGGACATGGGCTAGGACACGACCGTGTGTCCCTTGTTTGAACGTAACACGGCCTGGCCATACAGCCGTGTGACCCCTGTTTTCCAATTTTTGCAACTTTTTCCTAAACTTTCCAAATTGTTTCAAATTAGTCCCAAACTGCTTTTAAGTATTTTCTTGGACCTCGAAGGCTCGATTTAGGGACAAAGTACATGTGATTGGATGGATTATGAAATGTTTAATTTATTTGAATATTATGATGTTAAATGTTTTCAATTGTACTGTAATGCTCCGTAACCCTAATCTGATGGCAGAGACGGGTTAAGGGTGTTACACTTTCAAGTACCGGACAACATGCAGAGCCGCATCCCAATACTCCTACCTCGACTCATGTATAAACTGGGATAAGACATAAATCGTGTATGCCAAATTCGGTCTGATCACTACTAAATAAATCAAATGACCCATTAACTGTTTGTACGACTTAGGATAAGAAAATATCAGCCATGTAGCATGCTCAAATTTATGATTTTTCTCTATTGGCGATCTTACGGGCTTTGCTCCCAAAAGACCCACCTTCGAAATAATATCAAGTGTATATTTCCATTGACAAAGAAATAACCCCAAAGAGCTATGAGCTACCTCTATCCCCAAAAAATATTTCAACGTACCAATATCCTTCATATGGAAGTAATAATTGAGATACCCTTAAAAGATTTCAAAACAATAAAATCGTTCCTAGAAATAAGCAAATCATCAACATAAACTAGAACATTAATGCGTATAGATCCCATAATGTATGTAAATAGGGAGTAATCTAAATATGACTGAATAAATTCATATCCTTTCAGTGCAATAAGAAGCTTCGCAAACCAACATCGAAGAGCTTGATTCAATCTATAGAAAGACTTGCGTAAATGACAAACCATTCCAGACTTATCAAGAGCAAAACTTGGAAGAAGCTTCATGTAAACCTCTTAATCAAGATCAGCATGCAATAAGGCATTATAGACATCCATCTGATGTAACTCCCAATTTTTCGAAGATGCAATAGCTAAGAAAGCACAAACAATCACCATTTTCGCTACAGGTACGAAAGTTTCAGTATAGCCAATATTTTCAACCTGGTGATTACCAAAAACAACAAGATGAGCTTTAAGTCTCTCAATACTTCCATCAGAGTTATATTTAATCTTGTACACTCACTTACTAACTAGTGGTTTCTTTTCAAGAGGAAGTGTTTCCATAAACCAAGTACCATTATCCTATTGAGCACAAATCTCTATTTTCAAAGCATCACACCATCCTGCATTCTCCACAACCTCTTTAAAAAACTATGGCTCGACCCCTGTAGTAATATCTGCAAGAAAATTTTGGTGTTTCATAGTAAATTTGTCACAATTAAAATAATGTGCTATAGGAAATGAGGTACTTGAAGATGGCACTGAAATAAGTGAAACGGGAGATGGATTTTTTTTATGACGGTACGAATGACAAAATCCCGAAGCTTCATAGTGGGAAATTTCTCCCTATTCCCTCTTCCCAATTTAGACGCACCATTACCTAAAGTCCCTTGAACCACTGTGTCATTAGAGGAACAAAAAGATACCACCGATATAAAAAAACTCACAGGCGGCGAACTCATAGGCTGCAGAGTAGCAAGCGGAGGAACTGTCGTGGGTTGTAACACCTCTGACTCACCAAAATGTCTATCAAAATTGCGTCTGCACTCTTATATGGTAGGGCAACATTGTTAGGCTCATTGGTTGCAACATTCTCATCCAAATATGGAAAAATGTCCTCAAAAAATTTCACATGGTAGGACACAAAGAATTTCTTAGAAGCCAGATCATATAAATACCAACCCTTTTTGCCAAAAGGGTACCGAAGAAAAACACACTTTTGACTTCGACTAGCAAACTTATCACCCTTAGAACGTTGATTATTAGCAAAACATAAGCAGCCAAACACATGAAGATCATCAAACAAAAGAGGGATACCAAACAACATTTCATAAGGTGTTTTATTGTAAAGAACAGCTTAAAGAGTTCGATTAAAGAGATGAAAAGCAACCAACACATACTTACCCCAAAAAAGATATAGGCCGATTTCTCTGAAAACACAGAGCACGAGCTACATTTAAAAGATTCTAATGTTTCCTCTCCACAATCTTATTTTGTTGAGGAGTACCAACACAAGATGTTTGAAAAATAATGTCATTTGTAAGAAAACAATCCTGGAGAGAAATAAATTTGGTCCCAATATCACTTCTAACACACTTTATTTATTGAGAAAATTGATGATCAACTATAGCAATAACTGATATGAAAACCTTGAAAACCTTATTTTTAGTAACTAATACATATAACCAAATAACACGAGAGAAATCATTAACCAATGTAAAAAAATAATGAGATTCACAAGATGAAAGAGTGTCATAAAAACCCCATAAATCAAAATGAACTAAATAAAAAAATATAAGTGGCTTTTTGTTCACTAATTGGAAAGCTATTTCTAGTTTGTTTAGCATGATAACAAATTTCACATACTTTATTGAAATGATCTCTAGAGTTACTAACATAAGAAAGTAACTTTACTACTTTCGTAGAAGGGTGACCCAACCTTCTATGCCAAAGTTCCAAAGAGTTTGAAGTTTCAATCGAAATCGCTTTGGCCATCAAAACCTGTCGAAAGTAGTAAAGTCCATCCTATGTCTCATCCACTCCAATCAGCCCCTTCGAATGAAGGTCCTGAATTGCACATATATTAGTAGAAAATTGGAAAAAAATAGTTCATATCATCATTAAACTAGAAAGCCAAAATAAAATTGTAGTTTAATTTTGGAACGTAAAGAACGTGTTTTAGGTGAATTTTTCCTTCAATTTAGCCATGCATTCTTTGGTAGCCACCACTGTTTGACCATCAGGGAGTCCAACGAAACTTGATACAACAAATCTCACATTCGTTACACACAAAGATCACCCGTAACATGATTTGAACACCTCATATCAATAATTCAATTATGCTTGGACTCACCATACAACCGAGTGGATGTTGATTGTTTATTATTTAACACCGCCAGAAGAGATTGAAATTGCTCAGTAGTAAAACCAAGAAGTGTTGACCCCCCGACACTGGCGTTGCCTTTGCTGTGTTCTACATTGATGTTGCTCCATAGCTTGTATCTATGCCAATAGTGTTGGCTCGCACACTGCCTTTGTCATGAGAAACTTGTTACATGCAAGATGCGACACTTCTCTTGCCACCGCGACCATCACTTTTCATCTTTGGTTTCCCATACTTCTCGAGCAACCAATTCGGACGGTCGTGTAAGTGAAAATAGGTAGCCACCTTATGCCCATTGTGATGGCAATGAGTGTACAGCAAGGTCGAGTTATTAATACGATCAGTTCGTCCTTTGCTGAGCACCGAAAAGACCAAAATTTCGAGCTTCCTTTTCTTAATCAGTGTAATGCCACGTATGCATTCCTCCTGAGTAATTTTTGGAATGCCTGATTCAACGAAGGCAAAGGATCTTGGGAAAGTAGTGTAGACCTAACCTGGGCATAATAATCAAAATAGAGACCAAAAAGAAATTCATCAAGTTGATCATGCTTACGACATTGTTCATGTGCCTTCCCTAAGTTACATAAATATCGTCCACACTTGCAACAAACCAAAGGTTCATGATTATCTAATTCATCCCACAAAACCTCTAATTTACTGAAATAAACTATAGCACTCATAGTCTATTTTGTTAATTGTTAAATATGTAAACCAATGAAAATGGAAAAACGTTCATGTAAATCATCCTACAAAATTTTCGCATTATCATAATTGGAAAGCATCGATCTTACCTCTGGATCGATAGTATTGAGAATCCAAGACACAAGAATACAATGGATGGTAACCCAATCATCCTTTGAGCAAGAGGGAACAAGACCTGTAATGCTACCGTCAAGAAATCCAAATTTACACATATAAGTCAGAGTGGCACGAATAACATAAGCCCAATCATCAAAATTGTCGAGCTTTAATCTAATAGGAGTAATAAAGTCACCGAGTGGATCTTGAGGACTCAAGAAAAATGGAGAGTTAGGTTCAATTTTAGGTGGTGGTGGTGGTGGAGAAGTCTCGTCATCGGCTATTTAGAATGAAGAAAGAAAGAAGAAAAAATTGTGTCAAAAACCTTGCTTAGATACCATGTCAAGATTTGGGTAATTTGTTGAATTTTATTAATAGACATCAAGGGTATATATATCTATACAGATAGTAGTTACGTAGAAATCAAATTGCTAAAAGATAATATCTCATAATAATATTCTATTAGAAATCAAATTGCTAAGAGATAATATCCTATAATATCTTATTAGAAACAAATTGCTAAAAGATAATATCTCATAATAATATCCTAATAATATTTAATTTTAATGATATCTTAAGTTGTTTACTTGCATCAAATGATAATTGCAATGAAAGTGTTAGATTACAGTGGTTACAACGACTAGCCACTGCGAACAAATAATACCAAAGATTTGTTTACACAGTTTAGTTTCCTACGTCTATAGATCCTAGTTTCAGTGAGTAATTCCACTATGTTTGTCCAAAAATACAAGTAGTAATACACATTCTATCACTCCCAAATATAGAGATCTCACATTCGTACCAAAATACTAGAACACTCATCTCGAAATCCCCCTGAGATCTTGGGCAGTAAATACTCAACAATGTTTACAATAATAGTTTGCACTCTCTTACAAAACAGTTCCACAATTAATAGAATAAAATGCACTCAATTAGCTCTCATACAAAACCTATGCAAGCCTCAAAACATAAATCAATTTTGGCTTGCTAACATAGGGAACTAAGTGAATACAAAATAACTCCTTGAAAATAGGTATTACTTTTGGAAAATGTGTCAATATTGTAGTAAACATGTAACTATTTTCTATTTATTTGAACAATGAATAAATAAATAAAATTAATTTCACATTTCGCTATTATATCTTGTATTTTTGTCTTTTATATTTTGCATGCATAGCGAAATTGTGACAAGCAAATATTAGCTTATTGATTTTCTAAGTTCAAACGGAGATAAGTGACATTGTAAGAATGTTTACATTGTGAGAAAGAGAACTTACTTCAATAGATAATCTAAAACAGTCCGTAATCTCGTAAAAGAATTGAAATAAGCATTTGATTCAAATATTGAAAAGGATTATTATGTCGTCTAAAATTCTAATTGGGGAGATGGCTAGTCTTGGCTATCAGAGCAGTTGACTCCACGAGTAAAGACATAAATGTATTCATTGGTAGAATGATACATTGGACATGACACAAGATGAATTAATTCTGAATCAGTTTGTGAAGTGATTCACTTGTGACGTTCATGGTGTGATTTACCTAAATCTTGAGTTAGTCACTGACCACGCGTATAAAACTCATGTGATTTGATATAAGTGGAGACTTATGCTCTAAAGATGATTGAGCCTATAGCCGGTATGCTACGTAAATGACTTGTATATGGCATGGCTTTACTAGCAATAGTGGAATTCATAACTTAATGAAAGAGTTAATGATATTCTCTCATTGGCATTGTGTGGATTGATAAATATGGAATGTGGCCATGGGGTGCTTGTTCTTGAACGAGCAATTTATCACAGTCATTTGTTGACAATGATCATGTTAATAATTAAGAAGACACAATGATGATAATGAGATAAAATAGGATTGTATTGAATGAACGGATTCAACTCAAAGGAATCAAGGATATTATATGAGGGTAACACACCCATGGCGAGGTCATTGGACAAAATAGTTGGATGAATTACTTTCGTAAAGAGTATACAATAATTAGTTTTCAATCATGGTACTTCTTGTAGACTAACTCCATGATTAAGTAATTTTGAATTATCAGAACAATGCTTCTGGACATAATTGCAATTACTAGAGCCTAATTGTATATGTCCAATTGGTCCCTCTACTAGCTCAACAAAAGTTTGATCGAATTGCATTTGAATCGAATAAAATTCTACGACTTTGGAAATAATTTAATTGAGTCAATTTATTCGATGTGGAATTAAATTAGGTAGTCGTAAGAATTGTTCAACTAGAGAATTTGATTAAATAATTTTCTTGAAAAATTAATTTTGATCAAGTAAAATTAAATTAATCAAATTAATTAAAATTAATATGATAATTTTATAAATTAATTTTCAAGTCAGACAATTAATGGGTAATTGAACTTGAAAATTGAACTTGAGATCATAATTGGGCTCAAGAGCCCAAAATCGAGACCAAGACCCAAAAACTGGTCGAACCGAGCCCGGTATGTGAAACTGAGTCGTCGGTCCAACCGGTGGCTAGACCAGACCAGTCGGGTCATCATTGAACCAAATCAAATCATCAGTAGCCGAATTGTCTCGAGGTGTCGTAAGGGTGTCGCACTTGCATCATCGGACACGCCGGTGCTGGCGGCTACGACAACGGTGTCCCAGTGGCCGGCAGTAGTTGGTTTTCGATGGTTGAGCGGTGGAAGAGTTACACTTCTACTGGGACTCTACCAGGGAATTTGATTTCAAATTAACTATTCCAAAATTATTTTATTTTAATAATTTAATATTAAATTAAATTAAATACTTATCTTAATAGTATTTTATTAATTTAATATTAAAGTAATTATCTTAATATTAAATTTAATTTAATTTTATCCAAGATAAATATTCTATTATTTTAATAAGATTTAATATTAAATTTAATCTAATATTTATCATATTAATTTAATATTAAAGTGATTAAGTTTAATCATAGTTGAACTTTCTAAACTCTTCCTATATAAAGACAACCTTGAGTCATTATTTGACATACGCTTGAATTCAAAAGAGAAAGTTGTAAAGAGAAAATTCTCTAAAAAGATTATTTTAGAAAATTTCTAGAGATATTTTTCTTATTTACAACTTGACCCAAAAGTTTAGAGAAATTGATAAATTCCCTCACTGGTAATTTTTGTGAATTTTTTTTTTTGATTCGAAGCGAACCCAAACTCAATAGACATGAACTTGAGGATAATAGAGAAGACTACTCGGTCGAAGCACTCATCCTAGATGAATAAAAAAGATACAATTTTGATTAAGTGTTCATTACTTTAGATGTCACAATTAAGATCTTGTTTTAGAAAATTTTTTAAAACTTTGTTTCCCTAAATTTATTTTCCGCTACGTTGTTCAAACCCGTTTTTCCAACAATTACAATTACAACATCCAAACCACAATCAATCTAATATTTGATTTCCAAAACATCAACACAGTCTTGACCGATCCTACACATTCAATAGGTTGATTTGATTCAGTCAAATCCAACCCAATCTTCAAAAACCAATGATTGTTTCCATAAATGGACCATAGTATCTTCAATAAAACAACACATTAGCAAGTCTAAAAATTTTCTTCATTAAATTGTCAAACCAAATAAGGTAATTATTTAAAATACCTCAATAGTAGTCTTAGGCCTGGCCCTGTGGGTCGTTTGAGAGTCTGATGACTAGGGCCCAAGGGTGAAAGGGGTGGAAGGGCCAAAAAACATATTTTTTCAACTTCCAATGTAGGAAAAAATTTCAAACTAAAATAAATAAATTAAAAATCTATGGCTTAATTTTTTTCACCATAAATATTTCATCTCCTAAGGCCCAAAATTTTCTAAGAAACTGTGTTAGAAAAGGGTAATCAGACATCGGTTTTCATTAATTTGTAGCTGTGAGTGCATGCTTAGGATTTATTTTTAATAACTTTTCAAAAATATTTATTGAGCCATAAAAATGTTAAGCGGATAATTTTTTAAGTTTAAAAGTACTTTTAAACTCAAAAGAAAAAGCATTTTGTTTCTATGTTTTTCTTTGTCAAAACATTTTTTGAATAAAATGACATCTTTAACCATTATTTATACCCTCATATATTTATGTAATATTTATTTTAAGTATATAATTATTTTTATTGAAATTTATTTTAAATATATTAAATTATATATTTAAATTTATAATGGTTATTAATAATTAATCATTCCATGCATTTCATGCCATTGTATAATATAACAAATAATCATTCGATGCATTCCATGCTATTGTATAATATAATTAAGGGTAAGTAAAATCGATTCAATTCAAAAACTTGATAAAATTTCAAATTTTGAATTAAATAGTTCGAGTTATTTGAGTTAATCAAGTTATTCGGATCAACTCGAATAAAAAATTAAGTTTTTTGTTTAACTCGAATATAAAGTATACAATTCGAGTTATCTGAAAATTTGAATAAGAAAAGGCAAAACTACGTCGTTTTGATAAATGTTTACCCTTTCTAAAGTTAAAAGTCAAAACTATTAAGTTAAAAGGTAAAATTACGTTGTTTTGATAAATATTTACTCATTAAGTTAAACGGTAAAACAATTTCATTGCTTATGTAGTTAAATAATCTTGTACTTCGTCTACTAGTTAAATAAACGTTCCATGTAAACGCAACATTGAGTATAAATAATATGATTTGTTAACTCGATTCGACTTAACTCAAAATTTTTTCACTCGATTCGATTCAATTCGAAAAAATTCAAATTGAGTTCGGTTGCTAAAATATGATTCATCAACTCGACTAACTCAAATTTTTTTGACTCAATTTGACTCGACTCGACTCGATAAAATACTCACCCCTAAATATAATATATATTTCTTTATCAAACTATAATAGGTATTTGACAAGAATAGGGTAATATGTTGAATTTTATTGATAGACCTCAAGGGTATATATATCTATACAATAGTAGTTGTGTAGAAATCAAATTGCTAAAATATAATATCTCATAATAATATCCTGTGAGGAATCAAATTGCTCAGAGATAATAATCCTATAATAACTTATTAGAAATCAAATTGCTAAAAGATAATATCTCATAATAATAGCCTAACACCCCTCTCAAGTTGGAGCATGCAGATCATAAATGCCGACCTTGCTGAGAAGATATTCAAATTGCGGTTTACCGAGCGCCTTTTTAAAAATGTCTGCCAACTGAATGAGGGCCGGAACATAAGAAAGTGCAATAAACCCATCCTAGATTGCATCCCTAACAAAGTGACAATCCACTTCAGTATGTTTAGTGCACTCGTGAAATACGGGATTACATGTAATATGCAGCGCAAATTGACTATCACAATATAAAGGAATTGCTTTAGGATGATGAACACCTAAGTGCAATAGGAAGGCCTTCAGCCACTTGAGCTTACAAGTAACAGAAGCCATAGACCTATACTTAGCCTCAATAGAAGAATGAGAAATAATATGTTGTTTCTTAGTTTTCCAGAAAATAGGAGATTGCCCTAGAAAGACAAGCTAACTAGTAAACGAACGTTAAGTTAACTGATAAGTAACCCAATTCAAATCACACCATCCTTTCAAGGACAAATCACTATCAGATATCAAAAGGATCCCTTGGCAAAGAGAGCCTTTCAAGTATCGGACAACGCACAGAGTCGAGTCCCAATGTTCCTACCTCAGCACTTGCATAAACGGGGATAAGACATGAACCGAGTAACCCAAATTCAGTCTAGTCACTGCCAAATAAATCAAACAACCCATTAACTATCTGTACAACTCAAGATTAGACAAAATCATCCATGTAGCATGCACAAATTTGTGATTTTACTCTATTGGCGATCCTACGGGCTTTGCTCCCAAAAGACCTTCCTTCAAAATAATATCAAGTTAATATTTCCTTTGAAAAAGAAATAACCCTAAAGAGCTATGAGCTATCTCTATCCCCAAAAAATATTTCAACACACCAAGATCCTTCATATGGAAGCAATAACTAAGATACCCCTAAAAAGATTTCAAAGTAGTGGAATCGTTCCCAGAAATAAGCAAATCATCAACATAAACTAGCACATTAAACATTAATGTGTACAAATCCCTTAATGTATGTGAAGAGAGAGTAATTTAAATATGATTGAAGAAATCCATACCTTTTCTGTGCAGTAACAAGCTTCGTAAACCAACACCAAGGAGCTTGTTTCAACCCATAGAAAGACTTATGCAAACGACAAACCATTCTAGACCTATTAGGAGTAAAACTTGGAGGAAGCTTTATGTAAACCTCTTCATCAAGATCAGAATGCAAGAAGACATTATAGACATCCATCTGATGTAATTCCAAATTTTTTGAAGGTGCAATAGCTAAGAAAGCACGAACAGTCGCCATTTTTGCCACAGGTGCAAAAGTTTCATTATAGTCAATACCTTCTACTTGGTGATTACCAAAAATAACAAGACGAGCTTTAAGCCTCTCAATACTTACATCAGAGTTATATTTAATCTTGTACACCCACTTACTACCTAGTGGTTTCTTTCAAAGAGGAAGCGTTTCCATAGATCAAGTACCATTATCCTCTAAAGCGCAAATCTCCTTTTACATAGCATCACGTTATACTGCATTCTTCAAGCCTCTTTAAAAAAATTGTGGCTCAACCATTGCAGTAATAGTTGGAAGAAAATTCCAGTGTTCCACAGTAAATTTGTCACAATTAATATAATGCGCTATAAGAAATGGAGTACATGAAGATGTCTCTCAAGTAGGTGCGATGGGAGGTGGACTTTTTTTATAACGGTATGAAAGACAAAATCCCGAAGCTTCATAGAGGGAAATTTCTCCCTATGCCTTCATCCCAATTCAGGCGCATCATTACCCAAAGCCCTATGTACAACCATGTCTTTGGATGAAGGAAAAGATACCACCGGTGTCGGAGAACTCGCTAGGTGGCGAACTCATAAGCTATGGGGTAGCAAGCGGAGGAGCCATCATGGATTGCAACACCTCTGTCTGACCAAAATATATATCAAAAATTGCATTTGCACTCCCATATGGTAGGGCAACATTGTCAAGCATAATGGTTGCAACATTCCCATCCAAATACGAAAAAAATATCTTTAAAAAATTTCACTTCTTGGAACACAAAGAATTTCTAAGAATCCAGATCATATAAATACCAACCATTTTTTCAAAAAGGGTGCCTAAGAAAAACACACTTTTGACTTTGACTAGCAAACTTGTCACCCTCAGAATGTTGATTATGAGCAAAACATAAGCAACTAATTACATGAAGATCATCAAACAAAGGAGGGCTACCAAGCATGTAATAGTCCAAATTTCAGCAATGTAGGAAATAGTGGTTTGAGACCACCAAACTGGCAAATGAACTCATAAATTATATTATTTAATAATTAAGAGCCAAATGTAGCTTTTAAAATATTTTTGAAATAGTAAACTATGTTTTATAAAGATTTATTTGGTTAAGAAATTGAGAAAAAGAGGTATTGAGATCTCGGTGTTATAAACTAAGCCATAAATATTTTTATGAATATTTACGGAGGTGGGTAGGCCCAACCACCACACTACACGTATAGACGCGAACCCCCCTCGTTACCGTACATGCGAGCTAATAAGGTAGTATTAAAATTTCGCCAGAAAATTTTAACGTTTAGGTAGTCAACTAGATAAAAAAGACTAAATTGAAAAGGTGCAAAACTTGCTATGTGATTAAATAGCTTAACCATTAAATAAGGAAGGACTAAAAAGGGGACCATTTTAAAATGGCTGAGGCAGCATAGCGTGAAAAAAATCAAAGAATTTTATTTGAAAAGGACAAAATTGGAATTTTAACAAAAGTTACATGGCCAAAGTTGATTTTAATGATTTCTAGGCCATTTCTTCTTCAACTTTCTATCAAAAATAGCCATGGAAGAGGGTTTTGAGCTGGTATTTCATATTTTAGCTTCAAGTAAGTTAATTCTTGCTTTTTTCCTTGAAATTTTTATATTTTTAGACTTTTACAATTAGGTCCAACTTAGTATTCTATAAGTTTTTGATTTTGTTAAAATTTTGGAAGTTACCATTGATAAGTTCATATGATTTTTGTTGTTTTATGATGAAATTGAGATGTTAATAGATGTTTAAAGGTGTTTTATTAAAGAGTTTTGGATGAAAACATGTTTTGGGGTTAAATTGAAAAGTGTTGAATTTATGGAAAATTCTGAAATTTCATGGAATTCATGGGTTGTGATTAGTATGTATGAGAATAATTAGGTTGGAATAAGGATTAAATTGCAAGAATTTTATTTTTCGAGCCTAGGGACGAAATTGTCATGTATTAAAATTTTAGGGAAAATGGTAATCAATGTAATAGCCCATTTGTGCTCGGGCCCGAACAAACAAAAATAATAAAAAATAATAAACCAAATGTCTAGTTTTTTTTTTTTTTTATAGTCCATTTATAAGCCCAAAATAGACTACCTAGACCCAACAAAGACCCAAACCTACGCGGCCAAAAAGGCCCAATACCTAAACAGAATCGGAAGCCTAGGGTTTATGAAACCCTAGGCGCCATGCACTCCAACCACAGGCCCCTCGGTCGTGCATAATCAGTAGCGTAGATAGCGCTCCTCACCGCCCCATCTTCGCCGTTCACCGACAAAAGGAAAGAAAAAAATGGCAGAAACAGAAAACAGAATCTTTGTACTTATTTTTGATTTTTTTCGGGGCTATAAATAACCCTAATACAATCTGTAAAAGATGGATATACACAATACAGATATACAATCCAAAAAAAAAAATCAAGCAAAGGTTTATTCCTTTTTTATTTTTTCTTTTTCCTGAATCGCCTACTTATAATTTGTGTTTCTATTTTCTTTTTTTTTTACCATATATACATTTAAATAAACTGTAAAAAAAAAAGAGAAAAAAATTACCATATATAATTTGCGACGGCGGTGGGCGGCAATGATCAGCGCCGAAGTTTCACCGGAGTCCTCGCCAGAAATCGTCAAGAGAAAAGGGGAGTGGGTGAGCATTTTGTTTTCTTTTTTTAGAACAGAGAAAAATGAAAATTTTTTAGAAAAAAATAGCTTTTATAAACATCTAAAACGGCGCCGTTTTGGGGCTGGCCCCAATAGCCCAAAACGACGTCGTTTTCTCCCTCCAGGCCCGCGTGTTGACCCGATCCGGGGAAGGATCCACGCGTTTTGTAATGGAAGGGCAAATTGCACCTTTAGCCCTTCCGCTTTTTTATTTTTCTGCAATCGAGTCCTTTTTATTTTTAATTTGGCCCTGTATTTTTACTTACTGTTTCATTTTAATCCCACAACACACAGCCACGTTTAGGAGGGCGGGGATATCTTCCATTTGGTCCTCCCGTTTTTGTGCGCGTTGCTACGGGGCCTTAATTCACTTATTCCTTTTTAAAATTGGCCCCAAAGTTTTGTTTTTAAGTTTAATTTGGTCCCTTCTTTATTTTCTTTTGTTATTTTTGTTATTATGCCATGGTTTTAACATTAGTTTTTATTTATTATTTCTATATACATATTATTATCATTTTATTATTACCATATTCATTATTATTATATTTATTATTATTATTTTCATTTACTATTAATATTATTATTACTATTATTGTTACTAATTTAATATTATTATTCTACTATTATAATTATTATTTAAATATAACTACTACTATTATTTTTATTATTATTTTATTTATAATTAATTTTATTATTAATTTTATTATTATTTTATTTTCAACATTATTATTATTTTCATTATTATTATTCTTATTATTACTAATATTATTTTTATTTTACTATTATTCATTTATTAATATATTTTATTATTATTGATGCATTTTCGTTACTATTATTATTATTATATATTTTTTATTATTGTATATAGCTTCCATTTTATTACTATTCTCTTTTATTTTATTTCATTTGCCTATCTTGCTTTTGCTTTATTGTATTTTATTTCCGCCTTTATTATTATTATTATATTTTATCATCTTCATGTTGTTATACAAGCTATCATTGTAAATCGTTTTACATTCATTGTCCATTTTATTACGATCGCATTACATTTTATTTGATTTTCAAAATAAGCAAACACTCTGCGTTCTAAGGTTCGAAAGAAATCGTATCCTAACTTACTGGGTTTCGATTTTTCTCTTCGAGTCTAAAGAACTTATTATTTTCTTTAAAAAAAAGTTAAATAAAAACTTATTCTCGGGAATTCGAGATGTTGTATTCTAACTTATTGGATATGACGTTTTGTTGTCTTGAGGTAAGGATTTTCTACAAATAAAGGTAAGCTTAGTTTCGAAGTCTTGAAATGTTGCATCCTAACTCATTGGGTGTAACATTTTATTTCTTTGAGATAAATGGGTCTTGGCGTGCAATTTGATTTATTCAAGTTTTCTTTCAAATAAAAACGATCGTATTTTAATTTTTCCAAATTTTTGACATTAGGATATTAGTTAACCAATTAGGTACCAATTTTGGGCGTTACGAGGGTGCTAATCCTTCCTCGTGAGAAACCGACTCCCGAACCCGTTTTCTCAAATTTCGTAGACCAAAATCATTATTTTAATAAATCAAAATGTTTTATTAAAATGATTAATTTCAAGGTGACCCAATCACACCTCTACAAAAGATTGGTGGCGACTCCATTTTCATTTTTAAAGTCGATCCCCTTTTTTTCAAAAACTTAAAAATGGTTTCGACAATCAACATTTTGCACTAAAACAGTTTTGGACAGCAGCAGTAGTCTAACTTTGAAAAATCACGAAAAATTTTGGAAATAATTAGAGAATGAATAAAATATTAAATTAAATATTATTGAGTCTAGTTTCTCATAGAAGAAACGATTTAAGCAATAGAGTTGTAAATCATGAGATGTAATAAATTTTGTGAGACAAGGTCAGAATGATTTCGGGTTTCCCTGTTCTGACTTTGGAAAATCATCAAAAATTGGATAAAAATAATTAGGGGCTTAAATTTATATTTTTAAATTATTAATGAGTCTATTTTTAAGAGAAACAAATGAGAGTATCATCCAAATTCTCTGTTAAGAGATAATTAATTTTAATGCATAAAGGTCAAAGCTGTCAAACAGCAGAATAGGGATAAATTTGAAGATTTTACTGTACTAATTAGATAAACTATAAAGTATGAAATTTTTATGGAAGAAGGATATGTGAATCTAGTTTCAAAAACATCAAGCATATCTTAGTTTGGAGTTCTGTAGCTCAAGATAAAAATAATTTAGTGACTATGACACGGATGAACAGTTTTGAATATACATATAAGTAAATAGTAAAATTATAGATAATGTTACTTATAAGCGTGATATATACATTAAGGATGTGGAATGGAGAGGAGGAGGAGGAAAATATATGAATGACTTGTGTATAATTTGATCACATGCCCGATTATAATCGATAAACGCTGAATTAGAAATGATATAATGTTTTATATCAAATATTTATTATGAAATTAAGATTATCGTTATGGTATAAAAATCGAATTGTAAGTTTTGTAACTTGAATATATTATTAAATGTTTTAAATGTATGTTTGTGTGATGAAAATGTGATTTGAATGCTCAATGTATGATTATTGATGAAATGTTGATAATATTCAATAAAGGAAATAAATCCCATTTGAATGGAATGGAATTCGATGGATCATTGAAAAGGATTTGATGGTAAAAAGGATCTAGCCTGGATAGGTGATCCTGATATAAGCCCTCCCGAAGAATATATGTGAAATGGATTTAGCCTGGACAGGTAATCCAAAGTAAATGTGAGTCTGAATTTAGTCTGGACTGGTAATCCATACAAAGTTCTATAGAGTATTTGTCATTGTACAGGATTTAGCCTGGACTGGTAATCCTGACAATACTCTATGAGCATATGTTATAAGGGATTTAACCTAGACTGGTAATCCTACTGTTAGAAATGAGGTTTGCGGGAGTGTGCTCTCTTATAGGGGATTTAGCCTAGACTGGTAATCCCGCTGTAAGAAATGAGGTTATTGAGTGTGCTCTCTTGAGATTTAGCCTTGGACTGGTAATCCAGTTATAAGAAATGAGGTTCATGAGTGTGCTCTCTAAAAGGACTTATGTATATATGTGTATGAATTGACGGTTAAAAAGATTGTATACCATGAGTGTACTATAGGAAATCTATCGAAATTAGAGGAATTCAACGGGATAAATATGAAAAATGGTAAATACATGGAATTATGAAATTGGTGAGTGTATTCACGAAAATTTTTCATTTGAAATTGTGATTGACAGGAAGAAATAGCGAATTGCATACTTATGTTTGGTTACAAGTATTTATCTGAAATACAAGAAAATGATGGTTATTGATATATGGAGACATGAGACTATGATATATGAACATGGAATATGTTTGATAAATATGTTCATTCATAATTATGGAATTATGTACCTCATGCGTACTATTTGCATAAAGATGATATTTCAAATACTTTGATGAGTAAAGCTCAAATATAAAATAGTATGAAATCAAGACAAGTTGTTATGAAAATGTATTTAAAAATATAGAGATATGGTTGCTATATGTTATATGATTACATAATGTGAAATTGTCTATATATATGAGAAATTTAATGAGAATTGAGCCCATACATGTTTCTTGGTATTTATATGAAGTGTAAGACTAACAAGGGTGATGAGGTTATGTGTTAGGGCTCGTAATCAAAATGATTGAATATGTATGTTTATATTAAATTTAAATGATTGAGTTTTCAGATGCTCGTTGGTTAGGAAGCTCGATGAAGATCACTCACACTATCCATCAGCCTATTTTTGGAAGGTATGGTAAATGAATTATGGTTATAATGGCATATATAGGTTAATTAGTTAATGTTGGCTTATAAATGATCTAACTATAACTAGCCATTGGTATGGTTTATATTTAGTAAGTTTTGAGTTACATATAAATATGATTTTATCATGTTTGACATGGGTTTAAAATGAACAAATGATGAGATGGTATAAGTATAGGGATGAAGATAATGGTTAAGAATGCTATAAAATTTATGAATATGTCTATATATATATATGAATAGTTGATTGATAAATTTAGATATTTAACCATATAAATTGAATCTTGAACATATTTAAATGTTGATGTAAGTAAAAGACCAATTAGGTAAGAAATGAGGCTTAGATATAGCCTTGTTTTTGTCTACACGGGTAGACACACGGGAGTGTGTCTACGCTGTGTGTGACACACGGTCTAGTACATAGGCATGTGTCAAGGCCGTGTGTCCCCTATATCTAGAAATTGCAAAAAAGAATGCCCAGGATCGAGCACACAAGCTCCCACATGGGCGTGTGACCCCTGTAATAGAGAAAAAATTTGGGATTATGCAAAAAATTCTCTATGATCCCGATTTAGTCCTGAATTGTTTCTAATGTATGTTTTGGGCTTCGAAAGCCCAATAGAGGGACATTATAATTACATTCAGAATATGAATAGTAAATTGACTCGGTTTAATAAAAAATAGTTTTGTAAACTCCGGTAATGCCTCGTACCTTATTTCAATGAAGGAAATGGGTAGGGGTTGTTACAAAGCAACATTTCATATTGTGTTTTATTGTGAAGAAGAGGTCAAGGAGTTCGATTAATGAGATGAGAAGCAGCCAACATACACTCCCCCAAAAAAGATATAGGCAAATTTCCCTAGAAACTCAAAGCACTAGCTACATTTAAAATATGCTGATGTTTCCTCTCCACTCTCCCATTTTTTTGAGTACCAACACAAGATGTTTGAAAGATAATGCTATTTGCAAGAAAACAATCTTGGAGACAATTAAATTTCGTCCCATTATCACTAATAACACACTTTATTTATTAAGAAAATTGACGATCAACCATAGCAATAAATGATATGAAAACTTTGATAACCTTATTTTTATTAACTAATAGATATACCCAAACAAAATGAGAGAAATCATCAACCAATGTAAAAAAATAATGAGATCCACAAAATGAAGGAATGTCATAAAAGCTGCCTTTCTTGTTTTTGTTGTGTTCTCTGTTGGTGTTGCTTCATGGTTGGTATCTACGAAAGTAGCGCTGGCTTGCAAACTGCCTTTGTCTCGAGAAACTTGTTGCACAGAAGATGCAGCACTTGTATTTCCATCACGACCATGACTTTTCATCTCCGACTTTCCATACTTCTCAAGCCACCAATCTGGACGACCATGTTAGTGAAAACAGGTAGCCACCTCATGCCTCTTGCAATGGTAATTAGTGCACAAGGTCGACTTATCAATACAATCAACCTGGTCCCCAACTTTGAAGTGATTGGTTCCACCTTTAATACTCGATGTCTTAGCTATGTCAAGAACTGCGTTTAGCTCCACATGCGACGTATCTTCTAACTTCCATTTGTTTGTCAAAAACTCTTTTAAAAATTTCCTTGAATCTGGCATCTGCAAAAGAGCTTCAAGAAACGACAAGTTAATATGTAATTTCTTTAAAATTTTAAGAAACTTACCGAACTGTTCATCTAAATTGTCTTTTTTCATCGTATCGGGGTATGGTATACGAGGTTGGTATTCTTTAATTACCGATTTTGGCTTTTCTTGGTTTACCTTAACCTTACTTTCACTTACCATAGGTTCTTGCCTTGGCTCAGGTTTAGAATCCACTAACCCTTCACTATTTTGAGCTGTTATGGCTTGAAGTTGCTCCTTTGGGTTAGTCTCAGTGTTACTTGGCAAGCTACCTTGTGGTCGTTCGGAGATCAGCTTAGCGAGTTACCCTAACTGGTTCTCAATTCCTTTAATCGACGCTTTTTGATTTTTAAGTGTTGTTTTGGTGTTTTGGAAACGAGTTTTTGACACCGCTATGAATTTTGTCAGTATCTTCTCAAGGTTCGGCTTCTTTTCCTGTGGGTAGGGCTATTGTTGGAAGTTTGGAGGAAGTTGTTGTCTCTAATTTTCTTGACCACCCCATGAGAAATTGGGGTGGTTCCTCCAACCTGGATTATAAGTATTACTATAAGGGTTATTTTGAGATCTGAAATTGTTACCCGTATAGTTTATCTGTTCACTTTCCATGCCAGGATTGTAGGGTGGGTACTCAGGATCCGCCACACCTCCTAGGTATGAGTCACATTGCATTACTGGGTGTACCTGCGAGGAACCACACAAACCATCAATTTTTTTATTTAACATCTCCACCTGATTTGATAGCATGGTGATTGCGTCGACGTTGAAAACTCCAGCTATTTTTGTTGGTCTTGTCCTTGTAACTTGCCACTGATGGTTGTTCAATGACATCTCCTTTATAAACTCATGGGCCACCTCAGGAGTTTTGTTATTCAGGGTTCCACCGGCTGCTGAATCAATCAGTTGTCTCGTTGAAGGATTCACACCTTTGTAAAAGGTTTGGACCTGTAGCCACAAGGGTAACCCGTGGTGTGAGCACCTTCTCAATAGATCTTTGTAACTCTCCCATGCATCGTATAGTGTTTTTAAATCCATCTGTACAAAAGAGGAGATATCATTCCTTAATTTGGTCGTTTTGGCCGGTGAAAAATATTTTAATAAAAAATTTTCGGTCATTTGTTCCCATGTAGTGATTGATCCTCATGGAAGAGAATCCAGCCACTATTTAGCTTTATTCCTCAAAGAAAAGGGAAATAACCGAAGACGGATGGCATCATCAAAAATGCCATTAATTTTGAAAGTATCGCAAAATTCTAGGAAATTTGCCAAGTGATTATTTGGATCTTCATCCTGCAAATCATCAAACTGAACAAATTGCTGTATCATTTGTATAGTGTTAGCTTTCAGTTCAAAATTATTAGCAGCTATAGTAGGTCTAACAATAATTGACTCAGTTCCTGTTAAATTAGGTTTAGCATAATTATACATAGTTCGAGGAGCATGATTTTCGACCACCTCTGGAGGTAGCGGATTATTCTCAGTCATCTCTTTGGAAGTATTTATGTATTGTAGGCTTCTCCTTATTTCTCTTCGGTTTCTGCGTACAGTACCTTCGATATCACTATCGTAAACCAAGGGTCCTGTCGGGTTCCTTCTAGTCATAAACTAGAGGTACCTACTAGAAGCAAATAAAAGAAGGATTAGCAAAGTAAAAATAAAATTAAATTGCAAAAAAATAAAAAAATGGCTAAAGTAGTAAAAATTGATCGTTCTTAATAATTTAGTTCCTCGGCAACGACGCCAAAAACTTGATCGTGTGTCAGAGTCTTAAAAATTTATATTATGAATGATCTAGCCTAAAAACTATCTGTGAAAATGACTTGAGGCGAGTGCACCTATCGAACAGTAGTATAGTTTAGTGGCAAGACCGAATTGTCGAACCCAAAGGAACCAAAAGTACTAATACTAACTTTCTTTTTATTATTTAACCTAAGAATTAAAGGAATTGTTGTTTAACCTAAAATTAACTAAATACTAAGCTAAAGATGCTAAGACAAAGAGAATGAATTAGGGAAATACTTGAGGGAAAAACCAATTGATTAAGACAATACCTGAGGAAGAATCCACCTAGACTTCACTTGTTATCTAACTCTGAACTAGACGATTTATTCACTTGACTTGATCCATAGGATTCCCTAATTTATATTAATACCTCTTTGAAGTCTTCTAACATCTAACCCTAGGTTGATTAATTGAAATCTCTTTCTAATTAAAACCCCTAGAATTGCATTAACTCGATCTATGGACTCCCATATTAGGTTTGACCCTAATCCGGTAGATTTTCGTCATCCTATCTCTAGGGTTGCGATCAACTCCTCTTAACTATGCTAGATCTACTCTTAAATAGGGTCTATTCCTCCTCTGCCTAAGAGCATAAATGCTTGAATCAATATCTTGAAAAATCAAAACAAGAATTAAGAACACATAGTTAAAAACAAATCAAGTATTTATCATACAGCTTAGAAAACAATAACACGATCCGTCTTAGGTTCATCCCCCTCAGGTATTTGAGGGGTTTAGTTCATAATCATAAAAGAACACATCTCAGAAGAAAATATAAAAAAAAACATAAGAAAAACCCTAAAACCCCCTAAAGGAATTGAAGGAGAGATCCTCAGTCTTGAGTATGATTCTGGCTTCTTGAGATGAATCAACTGGCTTTCTTCGAGTGAATCCCACAATTCGGCCCCTTTGGCTTGGCTCCTTGGCCTAGCTGAATGCCCCCTTAAAGGTTGGCCTCTAGGGTGTTTGTATAGACTTTTGGAATGGCCTTCTTTGCCTCTAAGTACCCTATTTCAAATAGAATTTAAACAGGTCACGTCTGGGACACGCCCATGGCACACGCCTGTGTAAGTCGAGGTCAGGCCGTGTTCGAGTCTGTTAATGAGGCACGACCATGTGGTCTTGGGCCCAGGCCGTGCCGATTTCATAATTCGGCCCGTTTCTCATTCTTTTCATCCTTTGGTGCTCTCCTGAGTATAAAACATGAAAACAAAGGATTAGGAGCACCTATTTCCATAATTAAAGGGATAAATCATCCAAAAGTATGCTAAATGTGGGATTAAAATATGTGTATATTATGGTTTATAAGTAACGCCACGTACGCATTCCTCTTGAGTAATTTGCTGGAATGCCTGATTCAATGGAGGCAAAGGATCTTTGGAAAGCAGTGTAGACCTAATCTAGGCATAATAATCATAATAGAGACTAAGAAGAAATTGATGAAGTCGATTATGCTCACGACGTTCATGCACCTTCCCTAAGTTACTTAAACATCGTTCCCACTAGCAACAAATCAAAGGTCCATGATTATCTAATTCATCCCACAAAACCTTTAATTTACTGAAATAAACTGCAACACTCATAGTCTTGGTTTGCTCACAACGGCTAATATATTGTTCTTTGTTTATTTATTTATTATTTATCATTTTTATTTGTTCTTTTTTCTTAAATTGCTTCTTTTACTATTTAAACTTCTTTATTACTAAATTTATTTATTTCTTCTTTTGATTAGATCTAAATCTTTCCTTTTTGAGTCGAACAACTTGAATTTGATTCGTTTCCGCCTTCATTCCGTATCGGTCCATTATCACTTTAAAAAACTTTATTTATTGAGAAAATTGATGATCAACCGTAGCAATAAATGATCGAAAACTTTGAAAACCTCCTTTTATTAACTAATAGATATATCCAAACAACACGAGAGAAATCATTAACCAATGTAAACAAATAATGAGATCCACAAGATGAAGAAGTGTTATAAAAACCCTATAAATCACAATAAACTAAATAAAAAACATGAGTAGCTGTCTATTCACTAATTGGAAAGCTATTTCTAGTTTGTTTAGCACGATAACAAATTTCACATTTTTTATTCAAATGATTTCTAAAGGTAGTAACATAATGAAGTTACTTTACTACTTTCTCGAAAGGGTGACCCAATCTTATATGCCAAAGTTCCAAAACCAATGAAGCTTTAATTGAAATCGCTTTGACAATCGAAACCTATTGGAAGTAGTAAAGTCCATCCCATTTCTTACCCACTCCAATCAGCCCCCTCGAATGAAGGTCCTGAATAGTGTATTTGTTAGTAGAGAATTGGACAAAATAGTTCATATCATCATTCAAATGGGAAATTAAAATTAAATTGTAGTTTAATTTAAGAACCTAAAGAACATGTTTTAAGTGAATTTTGTTCGTCAATTTAACCATTCATTCTTTGGTAGCCACCATTATTTGATCGTCAGGTTGTCCTACAGAACATGCTACAACATCTTTCACATTCGTTTAACACATAAGATCACCCATAACATGATTTGAACACCCCTATCAATAATCCAATTATTCTCGGACTTACCATTCAACCGAGTGGAACATGATTATTTATTACCGAACACTGCCAGATGAGACTACCATTGCTCAGCAGTAAAACTAAGAAGTGTCGCCCCCTAACACTGGCGTTGACTTTGTTGTGTTCTACGCTGATGTTGCTCTATGGCTAGCATCTACGACAGTAGTGTTGGCTTGCACACTTCCTTTGTCACGAGAAACTTGTTGCGTGGAAGATGCGACACTTGTCTTGCCATGGCGACCATCACTTTTGATCTCCGGTTTCCCATACTTCTCGAGCCACTAATCTGGATGGCCATGTAAGTGAAAATAGGTAGCCACCTCATGCCCCTTGTGATGGCATTGAGTGCACAACAAGGTCGACTTATCAATACGATTAGTCCGTCCTTTGCTACGACCCTCTATGCACACTACAAAGCCTAAAATTTTGGGCTTCTCTTTATTGATCTGTGTAATGCCATGTACGCGTTCCTCCTGAGTAATTTGCTGAAATGCTCGATTCAACAAAGGCAAAGGATCTTGAGAAAGCAGCGTAGACCTAATTTCGGCAAAATAATTAGAATAAAGACCAAGAAGAAATTGATAAAGTTGATCATGCTCACGATGTTGTTCATGCGCCTTTCCTAAGTTATAGAAACATTGTCCACACTTGCAACATATCAAAGGTTTATGATTATCTAATTCATCCCACAAAACCTTTAATTTACCTAAATAAACGCAACATTGATAGTCTTGGTTTGCTTACAACAACTAATATATGCTTTTAATTGGTTAATATGTGGATCGCTGACAACAAAAAAATGCTCATTTAAATCATCCCACAAAATTTTCGCATTATCATAATTGTAAAGCATCGATCTTACCTCTGGATCGGTAGTATTGAGAATCCATGACACAAGCATACACTGGATGGTAACCCAATCATCCTTTGAGTAAGTGGGAACAACACCTGTAATGGTACCATCAAGAAATCCAAATTTGCGCTGAGAAGACAAAGTGACACAAATAACATAAGCCCAGTCATCAAAATTGTCCAGATTTAATCGAATAGGAGTAATAAAGTCATCGGTGGATCATTGGGACCCAAGAGAAATAGAGAGTTAGGTTCAATTTAAGGTGGTGGTGAGGGTAGTGGTAGAGGAGAAGTCTTGTCACCGACCATTTAGAATGAAGAAAGAAAGAAAGAAAGAAATTATCTCAAAAATCTTGCTCGAGATGCCATGGCAAGAATAGGGTAATCTGTTGATTTTTATTGATAAACCTCAAAGGTATATATATATCTATACAATAGTAGTTGTGTAGAAATCAAATTGCTAAAAGATAATATCTCATGATAATATCCTATTATGAATCAAATTGTTAAGAGATAATATCCTATAATATCTTATTAGAAATCATATAGCTAAAGGATAAGATCTCATAATAATATCCTAACGATATCTAATTTTATTGATATGCTTAAAGCGATAACTACAATGAAAGTGTTAGATTACAATGGTTACTACAATTAGGCCTTACAAAAAATTTGCAAACAAAATAACAAATAATATCAAGGATTTGTTTACATAGTTCAGTTTCCTACGTCTACGGATCCTAGCTCAATGAGTAATTCCACTATATTTGTCCACAAATACAACAAGTAATACACATTCCATCACTCCCAAGTATAGAGATCTCACCTTTGTACCCAAAAACTAGAACACTTATCTCCAAATCCTCCCTCTAAGAACTTGGGCAATAAACACTCAACAATGTTTATAATAACAATTTGCACTCTCTTACAAATCAATTCCACAATTAATAGAATAGAATGCACTCAATTAACCCTCATACAAAACCTGGACAAGCCTCAAAGCATATATCAGCTTCGGCTTGCTAACATAGAAACTAAGTGAATACAAAATGACTCATTGATAATAGCTATTACAATTACAACATCCAAACCACAATCAATCTAATATCTGATTTCCAAAACATCAACACAGTCTTCACCGATCATGCACATTCAATAAGTTGATTTGATTCACTCGAACCCAACCCAATTTTCAAAAACCAAATATTGTTTACATAAATGGGCCATAGTATCTTCAATAAAGCAGCACATTAATAGGTTCAAAGATTTTCTTCATTATGTTGTCAAACCAAATAAGGCAATTATTTAAACTACCTTAATAGCAGCCTCAGGCCTAGCCTTGGAGGTTGTTTGAAAGTGCAGCTGCCTAGGGTCTAGGGCTGGAAGGGGCTTAAAAAAATTATTTTTTTCAACTTTTCATGTGGAAAAAAATTTTCAGACTAAAATGAATTAATTAAATATCTAGGGCTTTCAACTTTTCACCATAAATGCTTCATCTCCTAAGGCCTTAAAATTTTTCAACTTTTATTGTATTATATTTTATAATTTTTTAAAAAGGGGCTTAATCTATTATTTCACCTAGGACCCCAAAAATGTCAAGCACGGCCTAGGCAATTGCGATTAGCTAAATCGCTGAGTGCCACTTGATAAACCATAAAATGAACATATTTTAATCCCACATTTAGCATACTTTTGGATGACTTTAATTACGGAAATAGGTGGTCCTAATCCATTGTTTTCATTTTTTATACTCAGGGGAGCACTAGAGGATGAAAAGAACGAGAAAACGGCCGAAAACAGAGAAAAAGGGCCAAAGCACAAATTCCACAAGGCCTGGGCCCAAGACCACACGGCCGTGCCTCTTAAGAAGATTCGACCACAGCCTGGACCCTGAAATGCACGGACGTGCCTCATCAACAGGTTCGACCACGGCCTGGCCTCGAATCACACAAGCGTGTGCCATGGGCATGGCCCTGCCATAGGAAAGAAGAATTATATTCGAATTAGGATACTTTCGGGCCAATTAAGGCATCTCGAAGCCTATATAAACACCCTATGAGGCAACTTAAAGGCGATTTCGACAAGAGTTTGACAGAAGCCTTCTGTCAGGGCTTTTCAGGCATTCAGCTAGGCCAAGGAGCCGAGCCAGAGAAGTTGAATACAGGGATTTACTCGAAGGGAGATAGTTGGTTCATCTCAAGAAGCCGAAATCATACTCAAGACGGAGGAACTCTCCTTCAATTCCTTCAAAGGGTTTTAGGGTTTTCTTATGTTTTGTTTTATATTTTCTTCTGAGATGTTTTCTTTTACTATTATGAACTGAACCCTCAGATACCTGAGGGGGATGAAACCTAAGACGGATCTTGTTATTATTATCTGAACTGTATGATAAATACTTGATTTGTTCTTAACTATGTGTTCTTAATTCTTGTTTTAGTATTTCCAGGATATTGATTCAAGCATTTATGCTCTTAGGCAGAGGAGGAATAGACCCTGTTTAAGAGTAGATCTAGCCTAGTTAAGCAGAGTTGATCGCAACCCTAGAGATAGGATGACGAAAATCTGCCAGATTAGGGTCAAACCTAATATTAGAGTCCATAGATCGAGTTAATGCAATTCTAGGGGTTTTAATGAGAAATAGATTTCAATTAATCAACCTAGTGTTAGACGTTAGTAGCCTCGAGAGAGGTATTAATATAAATTAGGGAATCCTACGGATCAAGTCAAGTGAATAAATCGTCTGGTTCAGAGTTAAATAATAAGTGAAGTCTAGGGGGATTCTTTCTCAGGTATTGTCTAAATCAATCAGTTTTCCCTCAAGTCTTTCCTTAATTTCTTTTCTTTGTCTTCGCATCTTTAGCTTAGTAGTCAGTTAATTTTAGATTAGATAAACAAATCCCTTAATTCTTAGGCTAGATAATATAAAAAAAATTAGTATCAGTACTTTTGGTTCCTATGGGTTCAACAATCCGGTCTTGCCACTAAACTATACTACTGTTTGATATGTAACACCCCAAACCCGGCCCAAACATTACGACCAAATTTGGTTTGCTACAGAGAAAACATTTTGAAAACCATTTTAAAACCAATTCAAAATTTTGTTGAAATGCCTTTCATTTTCAATTCTCTTTGTTAAAAACCATACTTAATTTGTTTAAAAATATTTATTGAGTCGAATTGTTTACAGACTTCAAATGTACTGATGGCACTTTAAAACATTTTATGCTTTAATTTGAGAAAACATGTGCATCCGTTTTAACATCATCAAATAGTTTAGACAAAACATTCAAAGCATGCAGCAATAACAAAAATAATTCTAGGAGGCCTTATTACATCTTAAATAAAACAAACCAACAGAAAAATAATTAAAATTCAAAGTTCTTTTATATCTAATGTCCACTGCATGGCCACCTCGAGTCCATCCGGTTCCTCATCCGCAATCTACGAGTCACCTAAAAATTTAAAGGAGAAGGTGAGTCACCAAGACTCAGTGTATAATCCCTCTCCCGAGTAAATGCCACATTCTTACACAAATTATAACAAGCAACATATATGTATTATGCACCCAACCTAGCCATTCATAACTCCTTTTCTACCCCGTGTGGTACCAAACCACTGGTGGTGCCAAACCACTGGTGACTTAAAGTCACATATGTGATACCAAATCACCGGAGATACCAAATCCACGTGTCCGAGGACACAAATCGAATGATGGGGCCAACCCATCGTGTGATACCCAATCACCGCGTCAATCCCATATCTTAAAGTGGGGCCAACCCACGGTGGTGCTAAGCCACGGGGACGAGACGCTATGAGGTGCCAAACCTCTGAGGTACCAAACCTCGTGACCGTAGTCACAATGTGTTACCAAAACACCGTGTCCGTCGACACGATTATCACCGCCCCTCCACTCATTTGATCCCACATGAATCAATAATATAAACAAATCATGTCAATATATCTTGATATGAATCATATAACAAAATCTCATAAATCGTAGATCATGATTTAAATCCTCATGTATTAACAACATATCAAAACAGACTTACCGAATCCTCATTCATACCATCATGGTATCATCTCAAAACTCATCATTTCGGCTTTAACAACATGAATAGTTATTTAACATACATATATACAAATATGAATCAAGTTATAAGTGTGTAAGTTACACACCTTTCACCAACGCAAGAACTATCTCCCAAAATCCGATCTATCGCACTAGATCACTTTGTCCTACAATCGGCCAATACTAAAATTATTAACAAGGGCCATTCGCCAAACCACAATACTTTAATCCCAAAACTTTAGTCTTTTCAAAAGAATGATGAATCAACTAAAGTCCTTACCCTTTGACTTACCAACCTTTGATTGCTAGAGAGAGATAGGGCTTAAATCAATTGCTTCCAACGTCCCAAAGAGCCTATCTTTCAAAATCGATTGAATAGAAATCAAAGAAAATCTACCCTTGAATATTCGGCCAAAACAATGCAAAAAGGAAGTGGAAAGTTTCGGCAATATGGTTATGAAAGAAGAAAGGTATGTGAGTAGAAAAGAGAATAGAAATGAGAGAGAGAGGATTCGGTTTAATCAACAATAGAAGAAAGAAAAGAGAGTGTTTGGAGAAGAGAATGGTTCGGCCAAAAGAAAGAGAAGGAAAATATGGTTGAGAGAAAAAAAATCAAAAGAAGAAAAGAGAGAGAGATGGAAGAAAAAGATTCGGCCAACACCTATTTTACCAAAGAAGAAAATGCACAAAAGTTCCAATGTTGTTTCGGTTTCAAAAGGACAAATAAAAGAAGAAAAATGGTATTTGGTTCAACAAAATGAAGGCTAAAACACAAGTAAAATTTTCACAAAAGTGCACAATAACAATCGGCCAAAAGAAAGAGTTTTTGGAGAGGAAAAGCAAAATGCAAAAAGATGCACAAAAGAGGAATTGGCCAAATATTCCCCCCTAAACCACCTAACAAAATTCGGCCATCCCCCTTTTCCACACATGCCGTCCACATTCAACCATTAAGGCCTAGGAAAACATTCTCCACCTTTAATGCCCTTGTCCCCTCATAATACCATAAACTCAAGATTCTTATCCCTATCTTCAAGCTTTCCTTAAGCAAAAATTCAACTTACCAAAAGATGAAGTCCAACCTATCATAAACATAGGTTGACCGGCCATTAATGTTAAAATACAAAAATAAAGTTTCAAAATGCTAAATATACTACTCGAACCTCTAACCTCAAGCCACCTTTCAAGCTCCTTAACCAACTTGCCACTTACTCCTCTTATGCTTTAAAATGAACACTTAATTAACTTAAGTGTCAAGCTCACTTAATCCTACTTCATTAAATAAACCATACTAAAAACTATTCTAATTTCCTAAAGCTCAAGGCCCAATCCTACTAGGCCCAATTTCGGGATGTTACAGTTCTACCCCCTTAAAATAATTTTGTCCTCGAAATTACTTACTATCGTCCAATCGTGTATCCTTAACTCATCACCCTACGCTACTGTTGCGCACTCTGATCTTAAAGATCTATCATACGTTCTAGAAACATTCCCTATGTCCATAATCCAAGTCCCATGCACTTTACTAGCTACATAAGAGCGAACTAACGTAACCACAAACAAGACAATTGAGGGTATTTCGGAAATAAGAAACTTACCTGTTGTCATATCTGGCACATCTTCCTCCTCGCGACGGCCAACTGCATAAACCAACCTTGGTTGCCTCGCCTCTGTACCTTCAGTACCTCAGCCACGCCCGTTACCATTTCCTCTAGCTGCACCTCGACCCCTCTGTGGTGGTCTTTCATTTCTAACCTGAGCACTATTCTGACCCTCTGGGTGATTCTTAGCTAACTTCTGAGGACAATCCCTTACACGGTGATCCAACGATCCATATTCAAAGCACCCTCTGCTTCCAGCCAAACATTCTCCCGAGTGGGATTTCCCGCATCTAGCACACTGAGGTGGCCACTGAGTAGGCTTTGTGGCTCTTTCTGATTCCCCAAATCTAGCCCTCTTCTCGACATTACTGCCCGATCCAGGCGATCAAAAGCCTCTTTTCTGTTTATTCTTTTCGTGATTCTGTCTTACGGACTCCTTGATCCTTTCGGGTACCTTAGCCTTTTCCACTAGGACTGAAAACTCACGCTCTTGTTGTGGAGCAATCAGTAACCATAGATCATCCCTAAGTCTGTCCTCAAAGCGGACACAGCGTTCGTGCTCCGTTGACACAATTCCCCGAGCATAGTGGCTCAGCCTTAAAAATTCTGCCTCATACTCCGACACTGACTTATTTCCTTGTACTAACCCCAGAAAAGCTTTCCTCTGAGCATCAGTGTAGCTGGTGCCCACATATTTCTTCTGAAAAGCAGCTTTGAAATACTCCCACGTAAGATCGTCTGCCGTAGCACTATCTCAAACTGTGAGCCACCATCGATATGACTCATCCTTGAGAAGCGACACCGCCCCTTTCAGTTTCTCCTCATTTGTCAAATCTATCTCATCCATGATTCTTTCGGTCGATTCTAGCCAATACTCAGCCGTATTGGGCGCTACACCAGATACACCTCGAAAAAATTTAGCTCCGTTAGCTCGAAGTCTCTCAGGTACCGATTTTAGAGCTCCTCCACCTCCACCCATTCTAGCTACCCTTTCCAAAACCCGCAGCATCGCTTGTGACACTGCGTCATCACCCGTCTGATCCTGCTCTTTGGCTCCAAAAGTTGGGGGTGGTAGTGGTATATCGTTCTCAGATCCCGACCGACCGACAGAGTTCGATACGGTCATCCTACCCTTCAAGTCCCACTGACGGCCACGTCCTCTAAAGCTCATTCTAACTATCGCGCTTTTAATCTGATTAGAAAAATTTTATGGATTAGTAATTTGTTTCACTTGGTTATTCGCGAAGAAGTTTTATGGAAAGCTCAATAGGGATTCTTTCGATCAATCAAGGTTTTAAGTTCTCTATCCTAATTCACACAGAGAAGAACATCCATTCCCTAATACCTTCCATACTTATTCACTCTTCGGACATTTCTGTCCTATTTCTATCCCAGGGGTATTTTCGTCATTTTCCTACAAGGGTATTTTCGTAATAAATCGGAGAAATTTTAAAACTTTCGTAATTCAGAACATTTTGAAATTTCCAAAACTAGAGGGTTCTTTTCAGAAATTTCTCAAATTAAAGGTATGGTAAAATTTTAAAAATCAGGGGCATTTTGGTAATTTTGTCAGTCGGGGGTAATTTTGTAAATTTCCAAAGTCAGTGTATATATTTTGAAATACAAGATTTTCGGTTACTTTTGCAAAGTAAGAAGATTTTATTGAAATCGAGGTAATTCGATAATTCTAGAACCAAGGGCATTTTCGTAATTTTGCCACTAGGGGCATTTTGGTAATTTTGGTAAACCGGGAATATTTTGAAGAGATTTTTTTTTCAAAATAAATTTTTCCTAATATCTAGAGAGTACTTAAACAATTTTAAAACTCGAGTTTTCATGAAAACATGGCTAATCCCTTTCGGGTTTTATTTATTGTTTCGCCTATGACCGAGTCCTCTTGGTTAGGGTGAACCGAAGCTACGCACCAGGTAGGATTCCTGCGAAGAGGAGGTGAGTCATGAGGACTGCTTAAATACCAAGCTCTTTCAGATCCAATCCTAGACATGCGCACCAAGGTTACCACACCCTAACTCGGCGACTTGGTCACGGGTTGGTTTTAATTAGGCCATTAAAGTCTTATGAGTTTTGTTTGGGGTAACTAGTCCTAAATTTTAAAGTACTTATCACTATCTACGTTCCATGCTTCCTACCCTTCTACAGAAAATAAATCATACAGAAGTTAGGAGTATTTACCTGGGCGGATTGGTGCCGGAGACTCGGCGCCATGCTTATTCAAAACCAAAATATTTCAAATAGGCCTACTAAAAACATTTTTGGGCCTTGGGCCCCCACAATTGAGCTTTGAACTGAGCTCTGATACCAATTTGTAACACCCCAAACTCGGCCCAAACATTACGACCGAATTAGGTTTGCTACAGAGAAAACATTTTGAAAACCATTTTAAAACCAATTCAAAATTTTGTTGAAATGCCTTTCATTTTCAATTCTCTTTGTTAAAAACCATACTTAATTTGTTTAAAATATTTATTGAGTCGAATTGTTTACGACTTCAAATGTACCGATGGCACTTTAAAACATTTTGCGTTTAATTTGAGAAAACATGTGCATCCGTTTTAACATCATCAAATAGTTTAAACAAAACATTCAAAACATGCAAGAATAACAAAAATAATTCTAGGAGGCCTTATTACATCTTAAATAAAACAAACCAACGTAAAAATAATTAAAATTCAAAGTTCTTTTATATCTAATGTCCCTTTGCATGGCCACCTCGAGTCCATCCGGTTCCTCATCCGCAATCTACGAGTCACACGAAAATTTAAAGGAGAAGGTGAGTCACCAAGACTCAGTGTATAATCCCTCTCCCGAGTAAATGCCACATTCTTACACAAATTATAACAAGCAACATATATGTATTATACACCCAACCTAGCCATCCATAACTCCTTTTCTACCCCGTGTGGTACCAAACCACTGGTGGTGCCAAACCACTGGTGACTTAAAGTCACATATGTGATACCAAATCACTGGAGATACCAAATCTCTGGTGTCCGAGGACACAAATCGAATGATGGGGCCAACCCATCGTGTGATACCAAATCACTGGCGTCAATCCCATATCTCAAAGTGGGGCCAACCCACGGTGGTGCTAAGCCACAGGGACGAGACGCTATGAGGTGCCAAACCTCTGGAGGTACCAAACCTCTGGTGACCGTAGTCACAATGTGTTACCAAAACACTGGTGTCCGTCGACACGATTATCACTGCCCCCTCCACTCATTTGATCCCATATGAATCAATAATATAAACAAATCATGTCAATATACCTTGATATGAATCATATAACAAAATCTCATAAATCGTAGATCATGATTTAAATCCTCATGTATTAACAACATATCAAAACGGACTTACCCGAATCCTCATTCATACCATCATGGTATCATCTCAAAAACTCATCATTTCGGCTTTAACAACATGAATAGTTATTTAACATACATATATACAAATATGAATCAAGTTATAAGTGTGTAAGATACACACCTTTCACCAACGCAAGAACTATCTCCCAAAATCCGATCTATCGCACTAGATCACTTTGTCCTACAATCGGCCAATACTAAAAATTATTAACAAGGGCCATTCGGCCAAACCACAATACTTTAATCCCAAAACTTTAGTCTTTTAAAAGAATAATGAATCAACTAAAGTCCTTACCCTTTGACTTACCAACCTTTGATTGCTAGAGAGAGATAGGGCTTAAATCAATTGCTTCCAACGTCCCAAAGAGCCTATCTTTCAAAATCGATTGAATAGAAATCAAAGAAAATCTACCTTGAATATTCGGCCAAAACAATGCAAAAAGGAAGTGGAAAGTTTGACAATATGGTTATGAAAGAAGAAAGGTATGTGAGTAGAAAAGAGAATAGAAATGAGAGAGAGAGAATTTGGTTTAATCAACAATGGAAGAAAGAAAAGAGAGTGTTTGAAGAAGAGAATGGTTCAGCCAAAAGAAAGAGAAGGAAAATGTGGTTGAGAGAAAAAAATCAAAAGAAGAAAAGAGAGAGAGATGGAAGAAAAAGATTCGGCCAACACCTATTTTACCAAAGAAGAAAATGCACAAAAGTTCCAATGTTGTTTCGGTTTCAAAAGGACAAATAAAAGAAGAAAAATGGTATTTGGTTCAACAAAATGAAGGCTAAAACACAAGTAAAATTTGCACAAAAGTGCACAATAACAATCGGCCAAAAGAAAGAGTTTTTGGAGAGGAAAAGCAAAATGCAAAAAGATGCACAAAAGAGGAATTGGCCAAATATTCCCCCCTAAACCACCTAACAAAATTCGGCCATCCCCCTTTTCCACACATGCCGTCCACATTCAACCATTAAGGCCTAGGAAAACATTCTCCACCTTTCATGCCCTTGTCCCCTCATAATACCATAAATTCAAGATTCTTATCCCTATCTTCAAGCTTTCCTTAAGCAAAAATTCAACTTACCAAAAGATGAAGTCCAACCTATCATAAACATAGGTTGACCGGCCATTAATGTTAAAGTACAAAAAATAAAGTTTCAAAATGCTAAATATACTACTCGAACCTCTAACCTCAAGCCACCTTTCAAGCTCCTTAACCAACTTGCCACTTACTCCTCTTATGCTTTAAACTGAACACTTAATTAACTTAAGTGTCAAGCTCACTTAATCCTACTTCATTAAATAAACCATACTAAAAACTATTCTAATTTCCTAAAGCTCAAGGCCCAATCCTACTAGGCCCAATTTCGGGATGTTACATGATAAGTGCGCTTGCCTCCATTGTTGTCTTAGTTAGTTTTCAGGCTCAATCATTCTTTTTATAAATTTTTAAGACTCTGACATAGTGATCAAGTTTTTGGCACCGTTGTCGAGGAACTAAAATATTAAGAATGCTCAATTTTTATTACTTTAGCCATAATTTTTTTTCTTTTTATTTTTGCAATGAAACTTTATTTTTTTTTTACTTTTCTAAATTTTCTTTTTTTTCTCTTTTCCTAGCAGGTACCTCTAGTTTATGACTAGAAGGAACCCGACAGGACCACTACTTTACGACAGTGATATTGAAGTAACCGTACGCAAAAATCGTAGAGAAGTAAGGCGAGGCTTAAATTACATACAAGAAGAGCAAGAGGACGAAACTAATACCACCGAAGGGATGGCTGAGAATAAACCTCTACCTCAGGAAGTAGCCGATCATCATGCTCCTCGAACAATGTATGATTATGCTAAACTTAATTTAACAAGAGCCGAATTGAGTATTGTTAGACCTGCTATAGCCATTAATAATTTTGAATTGAAACCTAACACTATTCAAATGATTCAACAGTTTGTTTAGTTTGATGGTTTGCAGGACGAAGACCCGAATACTCATTTAGCAAATTTTCTAGAATTTTGTGATACCTTCAAAATAAATGACGTTTCTGATGGTGCCATTCGTCTTTGGTTATTTCCCTTTTCTTTGATAAATAAAGCCAAACAGTGGTTAGATTATCTTCCACGAGGATCAATCACTACATAGGACCAAATGACTGAAAATTTTTTACTAAAATATTTTCCACCGGCCAAAATAGCCAAATTAAGGAATGATATCTCTTCTTTTGTGCATATGGATTTAGAAACATTATACGATGCATGGGAGAGATACAAAGATTTGTTGAGAAGATGCCCACACCATGGTTTACCCTTGTGGTTACAGGTCCAACTTTTTACAACAATGTGAATCCCTCAACCAAGCAGTTGACTGGCTCAGCAGCCGGTGGAACCCTGAATAACAAAACTCCTGAAGCAGCTTATGAATTCATAGAGGAGATGTCACTGAACAACTATCAATGGCAAGTTACAAGGACAAGGCCAACCAAAACAGCCAGAGTTTTCAACCTAGACATAGTCACCATGCTATCAAATCAGGTAAAGATGATGAATAAAAAGATTGATGGTTTGTGTGGTTCTTTGCAGGTGCATCCAGTTATGCAATGTGAATCAAATCTAGGAGGTGTGGCGAATCTTGAGTACCCACCCTACAATCATGGCATGGAGAGCGAACAGATAAACTATACAGGTAACAATTTCAGATCTCAAAATAACCCTTATAGTAATACTTATAATCTAGGTTGGAGGAACCACCCCAATTTCTTATGGGGTGGCCAAGGAAATCAGAGACAACAATCACCCCTTCCAAACTTCCAACAATAGCCCCACCCACAGGAAAAGAAGCCGAACCTTGAAGAGATACTGACAAAATTCATAGCGGTATTTGAAACTCGTGTTCAAAACACCGAGACAACACTTAAAAATCAACAAGCATTGATTAAAGGAATCGAGAACTAGTTAGGGCAACTCGCAAAGCTAATCTCCGAACGACCACTAGGTAGCTTGCCATGTAACACTGAGACTAATCCAAAGGAACAAATTCAAGCCATAACAGCTCATGCAGTGAAGGATCAGTAGAATCTGAACCTGAGCCAAGGCAAGAACCTGTGGTAAATGAAAGCAAGGTTGAGGTAAGCCAACCAAAATCGGTAATTAAAGAATACAAACCTTGTATACCTTGCCCTAAGGTGATGAAGGAAGACGACACAGAAGAACAGTTCGGTAAGTTCCTTAAACTCTTAAAGAAACTACATATTAACTTACCACTTCTTGAAGCTCTCTCGCAGATGCCAGATTCAAGGAAATTTTTAAAAGAGCTCTTAACGAACAAACGAAAGTTAGACAAGGAGTCGCATGTTGAATTAAACGCAGTATGCTTAGAAATGTTATAGAACAAACTACAATGAAAATTAAAAAATCCAGGGAGTTTTACAATTCCATAGTTAATTGGTAGTTTATTTGTTGATAATGCTTTAGCTAATTTAGGGGCAAGCATCAATGTTATGCCATCTAAAATGTTTAATCAGCTAGGTCTAGGGAAACCCAATCAAACTAGGATGAGTATTCAACTAGCTGATAAAACTATTCGAATTCTTAAGGGTATAATTGAAGATGTACTAGTTAAAGTTGACAAATTCATATTCCCCGTAGACTTCGTTGTTTTAGATATGGATGAAGACAATAGTATCCCCTTAATTTTAGGAAAGCCTTTTCTAGCAACTGCCAGATCTAAAATTTCTATTAGCACAGGTGAACTTATACTTCGTGTAGGTGACGAATTAATCAGTCTTCAAACTCTCGACTTAGCTAGGACATCGAGAGAGAAAGGTGAGGACGTAAATTCCTTTGATAATTATTCAGTTAAACTTTCTTTTTAGGAAGCACCACAGAATTACACTATAGAGCCAAATCCTATAGCTCGTACCAACAAGGAAATATCTCATGAGGAATGACGGGTTCAGACCGATGAGCTAGATGAGTGGGAGACACATTTCAAGGAGGAATCAAACCCACACGAAGTGAAACCAAAGGAACCCCCAGAAGAATCTAAAGGAACATCAAATCACTTCAAAATAGGAGATTAGGTACTATTAGATAGAACAGACCCATGAATCGCCACATCAAACCTGAAGACAAATGAAGAGATCCCATTTACGGTACTTAATGTTTTCCCTTACGAAACAGATGAGGTAAGTAATTTTACATTCAGTACTTTTAAAGTAAACTCTACTCGACTCAAACTATATAATGATAGCATGAAAAATGATTTTTCACTCCTTAAACCACTGTGAAGGTACGAATGAGAGGTAAGTCTAGCTTAAGACTTTAAACGAGCGCTTCTCGGGAGGCAACCCGAGCACTAACCCTATTTAATTTTATTTTTTTTTTGTTTTAACACCTAACTGTAAACTAACCAAGTTAATGAAGCGCAAATTTCCACACCACACGGCCTTACACATGGTCATTGCCGTGGCCGTGTGGATACTACGAATTTTAGCTCCGGCATAGCAGTGATAGTACGAGACAAGATGAGAAAAATATCTTTAAATAACGGACTCAACTAACACCACAGCCTTGTAACACAGCCGTGGCCGACACTGTTGAACCAACACGGGAGTGGCAATCCAATGCAAGGCATGGGAGAAGCGATTGAACCACCACATGGCCGTGGGACACAACACGCCCATGGGACACGGGCGTGGGGATGTACCAGAACTAAAAATTTCTATTTAAAATACCCCTCTCCCCTTCTCACCCACTTCCCATTCACTCTTCACTCCCCTCCATCTTCACTTTCCTCCTTCTTCATTCTCTAAAGTCATGATCTACTCTTCAACAATGTCGAAGAAACGGAAAGATCCTAGCCTAGTCTCCCCGTGCGAGACTAATCAATATAAATTCATGCTGGCCGCTTTATCCACTTGACAAGCCAATGGTCTTTGAGGCCATTTAGCTTTTATTTTTCTTTTCTCTTCTCTTTTATTTTCTTTCTCTTTGACTTTCTTATGCTTAATTTAGTTTATTTCGTTTTATTTTCTTGGTTTTAGGTTCTAAAGGCTGCTAGGGAATCACACACCATGGCCTTAGAAATCATACCCACCTCACGAACCATCTACCAATAAGGACCTTTCGGTCCAATAATCGGTCCTTTTAGTCTTATTTCCCTTTCTACACTCTTTCTTTCTATTTGTCTTTTCTTTAAATATATAATTAGTATATTTTAATTATTTTTACTATTTCTGGCTAATTAGATTCGAGTTACCCAATTTCTTCATCTAAGCGAGAGATTGTCGTGCCACCACACCACGACCACTGCCAACTTAAGGATCTCATCTAAAATTTAGGAAGTTTCAATTCTCTCAATCTCTTTTGATTTTCTTATTATTATGATTATTATCTATCTTTGTACATTGAGGGCAATGTACATCTTAAGTGTGAGGGGTGAAATGCCTAACTTTTTGCATTATTCTCAAATCCCTGAATAATATTCTATCTTAAAATAATTTTCTCATATCACTAATTAGAATGAAATTCCTGTTGATTCAAGATTTTTATTAATATGTTTTAGATTAAGTCATTGATAATTGTGCAATGATGATTTAAACTTTAAGATATTAGAGAATCAAGCATTATGAGTCTATTTTTAAAAAAAAAATTTAAAAATTCTGTTAGGTTGTCTACACGAATCTAATTGTTACCTTGAAATTTGAAATTTACAAAGTTGAATCAAAATCCCATAATTTTTGTGAGATTTTGAGCCTTTTAAAGCATACATTCTTTTCGTGCTCCTTTTTTTTATTATGAGTGTGTCAACATTGAATTGTTATTCTAGAATTTGTTTCGATTATACATGTCGAGACCTCATCTTTGATTTGATATACAGAGATGATTAAGGCACTTAGGATTTAACCTACTTACTCCACTAAAAGCCTACCCTCATAATTGACCCCTAGTGAACCCCTTTGATCCTAACAACCCTTTTATTGACTCAACCACTAATATTAATCTAAAACCCATCTTGTATTTGTTATCACCATTCCTTTTTACTACCTTTCTATCGAGACTTGATTTGATCAGTTGCCTAATTATATTATTTCAGTTGTTAAAAGTTTTATCTTAACTTGATTTGTTCTAAAAAATAAAAATAAAAATAAAATTTTGAAGTATATTTACCATTAGTCTTATAATTAAGTGAGCCTATTCGTTTAATTTTAACATCTTGAAGAAGAAGCTCGTATTATTAGTATTACAAGTTCTCAATTGATTTAATTCTTCAGTTTATTAGTTCATTTTTCTAGTTAGGTAATTTTTCAATTCAATCTCAATTCTAACCCTTTTAATTCAGCCTTTATCCACACCGTTAACCTAAGCCCCGTTACAACCCTTTTTAAAGACCTTTTGATTTGTGTATCATCTCATTTTACAGTGGTGGAGATTTGATTTTCATGCAAGCCTATGGGATTAACTTTTCATGTTTGACTAATGAGTGCTTTATTTTTGAACCTTAAACACCTCGAGTGATTTGAGTGAATCTTTAGTGAGGATGTCAACTTTTGTCGATTTTGAATTAAAGGTAATTATTCGGATAAAGGGAAAACACCTATGCTTTCATGTTAAAAACTCATGACTTTGATTGTTTGAATCTTTAGGACTCTTTGAGTTGAATTATCCATGTATAAATTATCTATGAATTATGATGAGGCATTATCAATGAATATTATGAGTAGAGGAAGTTCGTTTTAATTGTGAGTTGAAAATTTTGCTTGAGGACAAGCAAAAGCTTAAGTGTGGGGGTATTTGATAAACCGTAAAATGAACATATTTTAATCCCACATTTAGCATACTTTTGGATGATTTTTCCCTTTAATTATGGAAATAGGTTCTCTTAACCCTTTGTTTTCATGTTTTATACTCAGGAGAGCACCGAAGGATGAAAAGAATAAGAAACGGGCCAAAAATAGAGAAAATGGGCCAAAGCACGAATTCCATACAACCTGGGCCCAAGACCACACGATCGTGCCTCTTAAGAAGAGTCGACCATAGCCTGGACCCCGAAATGCACGGTCGTGCCTCATCAACAGGTTTGACCACGGCCTGGCCTCGAATCACACGGGCGTGTGCCATGGGCATGGCCCTGCCGTAAGAAAGAAGAATTATATTCGGATTAGGATACTTTCGGGCCAAGTAAGGCATCTCGAAGCCTATATAAACACCATATGAGGCAAATTAAAGGGGAGTTCGACGAGAGTTCGATAGAAGCCTTCTGTCAGGGCTTTTCGGGCATTCAGCTAGGCCAAGAAGCCGAGCCAAAGAAGTTGAATATAGGGATTTACTCGAAGGAAGCTAGTTGGTTCATCTCAAGAAGCCGAAATCATACTCAAGACGTAGGAACTCTCATTCAATTCCTTCAAGGGGTTTTAGGGTTTTCTTATGTTTTGTTTTATATTTTCTTCTGATATGTTTTCTTTTACTATTATGAACTAAACCCTCAGATACCTGAGGGGGATGAAACCTAAGACGGATCTTGTTATTATTATCTGAGATGTATGATAAATACTTGATTTGTTCTTAACTATGTGTTTTAATTCTTGTTTTGGTATTTAGGGATATTGATTCAAGCATTTATGCTCTTAGGCGAGAGGAGGAATAGACCTATTTAAGAGTAGATCTAGCATAGTTAAGCGGAGTTGATCGCAACCCTAGAGATAGGATGACGAAAATCATTTGGATTAGGGTCAAACCTAATATGGAGTCGATAGATCGAGTTAATGCAATTCTAGGGTTTTAATTAGAAAGAGATTTCAATTAATCAACCTAGGGTTAGACGTTAGTAGCCTCGAGAGAGGTATTAATATAAATTAGGGAATCCTACGGATCAATTCAAGTGAATAAATCGTTTGGTTCAGAGTTAGATAACAAGTGAAGTCTAGGTGGATTCTTCCTCGGGTATTGTCTAAATCAATCGGTTTTCCCTCAAGTCTTTCCTTAATTTCTTTTCTTTGTCTTCGCATCTTTAGCTTAGTAGTCAGTTAATTTTAGATTAGATAAACAAATCCCTTAATTCTTAGGCTAGATAATAGAAAGAAAGTTAGTTTAGTGCTTTTGGTTCCCACGGGTTCGACAATTCGGTCTTTCCATTAAACTATACTACTGTTCGATAGGTGCGCTTACCTCCATCGTTGTCTTAGTTAGTTTCCAGGTTCGATCATTCTTTTTATAAATTTTTAAGACTCTGACATAGCGATCATCACTCTGCATCTATCAGCTCATCTTGCCTTAAAAATATCTCATTTTGACAATTTATTGAACAAAACCAAGCAATGTAGGAAGCTAACTACCACAATCATCAATAGCTCCCTTCAATACAAACTTCACTCTACTTAGCTCAACTTAGAACATAACATAGTAATTTCAACTATAAATGTTGTGTCTAAAATTCGCACTAACAATCAAAATACTACATTATATCTAAGTAAGCAGTAGCTAAGGCAAAGTGCAACAATGTCAATATACACCATAACATAATATCATAGTTTCATATAAGTTCCACAACAGAATTATACAGACTGAATCAAATAAAAGTTCAAAAGAAAAATAAATCATCACCGCATCAAGGTCCAATTCATCTTCAAGATCACCAACATCTTCAAAAAAAAACGTAAGTAACTTCGTAAGCAATAAAAAGGCATATACTTTCTATATAGCATGACATTAGCAATCCTAACACACTCAAACTCAACAACTTCCATATTACTAATCAAATCATTTTTTGTTCAACAAACTTTTCAATCATAATTCCTTCAAATAGATAATTATAAGTAAGCTATAACGGATGAGATTGTAGCTTTTGAGGAGCCTTGACAATCATGCCTAAGCATATTGTGAAAAGCAAAATAGGAGGAGTCCCATGTGATGGTTCGATGGTTAAGGGTGTTCACCGCCCCAGATGTGGCTTGGGTTGAGTCACGCTAGTCACATTGGTTGTTTAAGCTTTGCCTTATTATTTTAATTCACCAAAAAAAATTGTAATTGGAGCATTTTGATTACACTCTTTTATTTTTTTAGAGGGTAAAATTACAGTAATTACATGAATAATTACAAACAATTACTCTCAATCAAATTACCTTATGATTTTCCATGCACATCCATACATGATTTAAGTTTAAGAAGCTATTTTATACAAAACTATTATTTAATTTTTAGGCATATATTTTATTTTTAAAATATAATTATTTATTATTTTACTAAATCTCATTTAAATAATTTGAAATTTTTATTGATAAGAGATTGTTTTCTATACATTTTAACCTACTAAATATTTAACTAAATTACATTGTATTTATTATAAATTATTTATACTAAATTTAACTAAATTATATCATATTGATGATTGATTATTATTTATATGTGGCTAAAGACTAAACTGATGATGACAAGGTGTATGCATTTAATTTTAGAAAAGAAAAGCTAAATAAATATGACTTACTAGAGTAAATTAGACAAAATAATATATGTATTTTTTTTGTTAATTTCATTATAGTTGTGTTATCGAATTTTTTAGACTAATATATTACATACAATGATTTGATTTTAAGTTTTGTTGTTTGTTTAGAAAATTTTTCTCTCAAGTATTACCGATAATATTTTTATAATAAATAATATTTTTGTTTAGAATTTAAAATCATGTAATTATGTAATTACATTTTATACTATTAAAATGACAAGAAATAACAATATAATTCCTTATAATTATAATAGGGTGTAATCACAACCCTAGTTAATAGTTATATAGCATAGTTTTCTATTCTAATTTTTAGAATTTTAAGGTTAAAATATATTTATGAATTTAGAATTTACTTCATGTACTTTTATTTCAAGGAATTACTCTCTTTACTTTTAATATTTCAAAATTCAAGTTAAATTGATAACACTATTTTTTGAGTTAATTTGATTGGTGTAACATTTTAAAGAAAAAAAACTCACTTAATAGTAATATAATTAAAAATATCTGAATTTAATAAAATAATTTTAACAAAATTAATAATTAGACATAATTTTTAAATCTGAAAATTAAATTAATTAAAATTTTAAAATAAAAGTATAGATATTAAATTTTAATTTTACTAAAGAGAAAATAACGTGTGTTAGTATTAAAAGTTATGGTTTTGTGTAAATCCCGCTTGGAGAAAACTTTGGGTTATAAAGAAAAAAAAATCAGGTATTGTGATAATAAGATTATTCATGTTTTTTTCCTTTTTTAACAGGTTATTTCACAAAATGATCGCATCCAAAAATCTAGAGGTTATTTTCTCAACTCTTTGAGCATTAGCGTTTCCAGATTTTCTGTAGATCCAGTCTTACCTTCTATTCAATTTGATATTCTTCGCATTTATAACGATTTTTAATTTGATTTTCTTTTGATATTTTTTCTATAATTTTTAATATTTGATTTCATTTTTTTAATGAATTTTCTAAAACTTGTAATGATATTTTTTTTTATAAAGGTTAATTGTAACACTCCAAACCCGGCCTAGAAGTTAGGCCCGAATCTGGCATGTCACCTTGGGTTGCTTTTCGAGAAACCATGGTTCCATTTGAAAACCTTTCTTGATATTAAAAACTAAAGTCTCAGTTTGCGTTTGTTCATTATTAATCGATATTTATTAAAAAGTTATTACCAAAAAAACTTTGTTGGTTGCAGAAACTTAATTAAAATGACTGACTTATGAAAACGAGATGTTTACGACCTATTCGCGAAAGCGTAGTATTTTGAAAGCAGATATTATTTTGGAAAACCGTGATACAAAGTTTAGCAGATTTAAGACATAATAAATTAAAATCCAAAATTAAAACCGAATTTAAGAGAGGCCTTATTATAAAATATTTAAGAGAGGCCTTATTACAAAATATTAACTCAAGTTAAAAATAAGTAAAATACTAGAGTCCAAAAGCGCTCGTAGTGTGGCCACCTCCGAGTCCTCTAGCACGTCGAACCGCCATCGAGGATTACACGAGAAAAATATTAAAAGAGGGTGTGAGTTTACGAAAACTCAGCAGTGCATAACCCTCATCAATATGAACATGAATCACAACAGTTTGGGCGAAGCCCATTTCAAGAACGGTGGCAATTGGGCCTTAGCCCATAAAAGCCTCGATTGGGCCTTAACCCATAAATGTCACAAATCATATTTATCCGGGCTGAGCCCATCTCAAATAAAACCACATATGCAATGCATTAATGCCCATACCAACCACACACTCCGTCTCCTGTCCAACCCTGCACTCATGTGGGGATTTAATCGACCCACCCATCCCTACACTCCTTATGTAGCATTGGTTGCGGCACTAACTTATCGGTGCAAGATAGTCTTTCGGTGGCTAAAGCCTTCGGTGGATCCACAGTCGTTAAGCGACCATGCGATCCTATCTGCACTTCCCGGTTCGAATAATCTCATCCCCATGCAACATAATAACACATGAATGCAACACACAATAATAATCATACGATAACAATCATAAATCACATACAAGAATAATCATATAACATGTAGGGGCATTTTCATCATTTTTTTGCCCTCCAAGGGCATATCGATCATTTTACCCATCGAGGGTATTTCTGTAATTTACCTACCACGAGTATTTTCATAATTTACCTACCAAGGGTATTTTCGTAATTTAGCAACTTAGGGATATTTCTGTAATTTTACAAACCAGGGGTATTCTAGTAATTTTAAAAACTAGGGGTATTTTGGTAATTTCACAAACCAAGGGCATTTTGGTAATTTTACAAATCAGGGGTATCTCGATAATTTTGCAAATTAGGGTATTTCGGTAATTTCATAAACTTGGGGTATTTTGGTAATTTTGCAAATCGGGGATACTTTGGTAATTTTGCAAATCGTGGTATTTTGGTAATTTCACAAATCGGGGGTATTTCTGTCCCTTTCGGGTTTTAGCTATGAACTTTGGCCCATCAATAAGTCTTCGCGGCTAAAGTGAACAGACACTACGCACGAGGTAGGATTCCAGAAAAGAGGAGGTGGGCCACTAGGCCGCTTAAATACCAAGCTCTCCCTAGATCCAATCTCGGACATGCGTATGCCTTGCCACACCCTAACCCAAATGACTTGTTCACGAGACATGTTTAATTAGAAAAATTAAGTCTTATGGAATTTAAGAGTTGTTCAAACTAGACCAAAGGTCCATAAACCCTAACATACATGTCTACGCCCCCATAAGCCCAAATAACTCCCTTATGGCCCATTAGGCCCAAATCTCATCATATGGCCTATTAGGCCCAAAATAAATCCAATTCATGTATCATGCATGACTAATTCAATTCGTATAACCAACCAAACCATTTCATCAAACTTAGCCTTAGGGCCCACCGGGACCATTTAGCCACTTTCAGCTTTTCGGCTTTTTGGCATTGCCGACATCATGTGTGTGGTGTTTGTACACACCTGGTAACCTCGCGTGCTGTAAACCCTTTAGTCACGAACCTAAAATCGACATCACCTAACGATTAATCATAACTTAATATACACTTATCGAAAATCAAAACCTCACTGTAACCTTACCGTGCACCTCACATTATAGTAGCCCTTCCTTCGCTACTATTGGCGATTATCCTCTAGGCCTGCACCCAAACGCCCACCAAGGTATATTAACTCTCCTCATAGAATGTGCTCTCTATATAGCTAGCTTCTCACCTTCCTTCTTTGTATCTTACCGACGTGGGATCCCTCCGTTAGCAGAGTTCAAATCTAACTCAAACGCTTCTCGTCCAATCCGCAAAATAAATACTCCCTTGCTTGTCATGAGATTCGAACCCAGGCTCCCTTGCACCCTTAATGACACATTGCCACAAGACCATTCACTTTCTTGTGTCTAAAATCATGCGCAACTAAATATAACCCTATGGCAAAATTCTAGAGTCCATTTAAAAAGAAAACTAAAATGCAAGCACCAAGACTTGAACCTTGGACCTCCTTCCTTCCTCTATGGCGTCACCCCCTTGCTCCTTAAGTGGCGTCACTTTGCCACTACACCACACACTCCACTTGTCATTTTTCCCCACATTTTATTCTTAAAGCCTACCTACCAACTCCCAGGCTTTTTTCCACCTAAAACCAAAATTTTCCTAAAGCCAAAGTTTGACCCCGAGACTTCATAGAAGCCCCCTAACCTTCTGAAATCACTCACCTACTAGATCCAACTTGCATTAATTCCGTTCTCTTGTTCTCAAAAATTTATAAATGCACCTACGCCTAAGGCCTATTGGGCCCAATTCTTCTAGGCCCAATTTTGGGATGTTACAAATCTACCCTCCTTAAAAAAATTTCGTCCTCGAAATTTCCAACTATCTCATAGCCGCACAATACCGGATATACCACTACGCTTCTGCTGCGTACTCTAGTCCTAATTATCTGAATTACAAATTTTATGAATTTAGCTCATAGTTCCAATAATTAAACAAATGTTTTATGGAAGTAGCAGTTAAGAGTTGTTTTCGAAATTGCCAGCTCACTATAGTTTTTAGTCTCCTATGAGCCTCAGTATAGTCTATTATCTAAAGTAAGCCCAGTATCTACCTAGAGCAATAATGATTTAAAACAGATAAGAGAACTTACTTAGTCCGACACTGGAGACTCGGTGTGCCACACAAAAACCTTTCAAAATTACTTAAAATCATTTGTAAACATCTTTAAAATAAACACTAAAACCCATCTCACAAATTTGAGTTTTGCAACCTAGGCTTTGATACCACTAAATGTAACACCCCAAACCCAAATTTGAAGTTAGGCCCAAATCAAGCGTGTCACATTAGGGTGCTTTTCGAGAAACCATGGCTCCATTTGAAAACCTTTCTTGATATTAAAAACTAAAGTCCCAGTTTGCGTTTGTTCATTATTAATCAACATTTATTAAAAAGTTATTACCAAAAAAACTTTGTTGGTTGCGAAACTTAATTAAAATGACTGACTTATGAAAACGTGATGTTTACGACCTATTCGCGAAAGCGTAGTATTTTGAAAGCAGATATTATTTTGGAAAATCGTGATACAAAGTTTAGCAGATTTAAGACATAATAAACTAAAAATCCAAAACTAAAACCAGAATTTAAGAGAGGCCTTATTACAAAATATTAACCCAAGTTAAAAAAATAAGTAAAATACTAGAGTCCAAAACTGCTCGTAGTGTGGCCACCTCCGAGTCCTCTAGCACGTCGAACTACTTAATGAGGATTGCTTGAGAAAAAAATATTAAAAAGAGGGTGTGAGTTTACGAAAACTCAGTGTGCATTACCCTCATCAATATGAACATGAATCACAACAGTTTGGGTCGAAGCCAATTTCAGTAACGGTGGCAATTGGGTCTTAGCCCATAAAAGCCTCAGTTGGGCCTTAACCCATAAATGTCACAAATCATATCTATCTGGGCCTGAGCCCATCTCAAATAAAACCACATATGCAATGCATTAATGCCCATACCAACCACGCACTCTGCCTCCGTCCAACCCTCGCACTCTGTGGATTTAATCGACCCACCCATCCCTACACTCCTTATGTAGCACCGGTTGCGGCACTAACTTATCGGTGTAGCATAGCTGCTCGGTGGCTAAAAGCCTTCGGTGGATCCACAGTCGTCAAGCGACCATACGATCCTATCTGCACTTCCCCTTTCGAATAATCCCATCCCCATGCAACATAATAACACATGAATGCAACATATAATAATAATCATACGATAACAATCATAAATCACATACAAGAATAATCATATAACATGTAGGGGCATTTTTGTCATTTTTTTGCCCTCTAGGGGCATATCAATCATTTTACCCATCGAGGGTATTTTCGTAATTTACCTACCAAGGGTATTTTTGTAATTTACCTACCAAGGGTATTTTCATAATTTACCTACCAAGGGTATTTTCATAATTTTGCAACCTAGGGGTATTTCTGTAATTTTGCAAACTAGGGATATTCTAGTAATTTTACAAACTAGGGGTATTTTGGTAATTTCACAAACTAGGGGTATTTTGGTAATTTTACAAATTGAGGGTATTTTGGTAATTTTGCAAATTAGGTATTTTAGTAATTTCATAAACTCGGGGTATTTTGGTAATTTTACAAATCGGGGGTACTTTGGTAATTTTGCAAATCGGGGTATTTTGGTAATTTCACAAATCGGGGGTATTTCGGTCTTTTTCGGGTTTTAGCTATGAACTTTAGCCCATCAACAAATCGTCGTGGCTAAAGTGAGCAGACACTACGCACTGTGTAGGATTCCGAAAAGAGGAGGTGGGCCACTAGGTACGCTTAAATACCAAGCTCTCCTAGATCCAATCTCGACATGCGTATGCCGTTGCCACACCCTAACCCAAATGACTTGTTCACGAGCATGTTTAAATAGAAAAATTAAGTCTTATGGAATTTAAGAGTTGTTCAAACTAAACCTAAAGTCCATAAACCTTAACATACATGTCTACGCCCCCATAAGCCCAAATCACTCCCTTACAGCCCATTAGGCCCAAATCTCATCATATGGCCTATTACGCCCAAAACAAATCCAATTCATGTATCATGCATGACTAATTCAATTCGTATAACCAACCAAACCATTTCATCAAACTTAGCCTCAGGGCCCATCGGGACCATTTAGCCACTTTCGACTTTTCGACTTTTCGGCATTGCCGACATCATGTGTGTGGTGTTTGTACACACCTGGTAACCTCGTGTGCTGTAAACCCTTTAGTCACGAACCTACAATCGACATCACCTAACGATTAATCAAAACTTAATATACACTTATCGGAAACCAAAACCTCACTGTAACCTTACCGTGCACCTCACGTTATAGTAGCCCTTCACTACACCAAAACAGACTTGTAGCGGCGTTTTTAGTGGCGTTTTAATGAAAAATGCCGCAAATATCATCCACTAGCGGCGTTTAAGAGAAAACGCCGCAAAAAGTGGAGCAATAGCGGCGTTTATTTTCAAAACACCGCTAAAAAAGGAGAAATAGCTACGCCGCTAAAGACCTGAGCATTTGCGGCGCTTCTGAAAAAACGCCGCTAAATACCTGAGAATTTGTGGCGCTTCTATAAAAAAGTCGCTAAAGACCTTAAATTAGCAGCGCCTTTTTAGAAACGCCGCTAAAATTTTTTCATAATTTTTCCTCTTCCTTGCTTTGAATTATATTTTATTTTGATACATTCACTTATAAGCAATGAGAAAGTTTCATTTTAGTTACTTAATTATGAAAAGTTACAAATTGCTAACTAAACAATTTAGAAGTTTTCATTTAAGTTACAAATTAAGCTATTCAATTGATTAAGGGTTTAATGTTTAGTATATTAAATTCATGGTTTAGGGTTTGTTATTTTGGTGTATGGGTTTAGTGTTTTAAAGTTTGTTGTTTGGGTTTATTGTATAGTGTTTAATATGTAGGTTTAAGGTTTATAGATTATAGTTTATGGGTTTAGGGGAAATGGTTGATGTGTTAGGTTTTTAATTTTGGGGTTTATGGTTCAAGTTTAGGATTTTAGGGTTTAGGGTTTAGGGCCCAAAATCCCGAAACCGAAATCCCTCATGAGCTATTTATGGTTAATGTGTTAGCTATTAAAATATATGTTTTGTACTACACTAACATTGGCCACATGAATTCCCAATTTAGTCTCAGATTATGGTTTAATGTTTGCAGCTTAGAGTTTAGGGTTCGAGTTTTATGGTTTAAGATTTATGTTTTGGGGTTTTGAGTTTGCTATTTAGGTTTTAGTGTTTGTGGTTTATGATATAATAATTAAGGTCTAGGGTTTAGGGTTTAGGGTTTAAGGTTTAGGGCTTAAGGTTTAAGGTTTTAGGGTTTAGAGTTTAGGGTTTAGGGTTTAGTGTATTAGTGTTTGTGGTTTATGATATAATATTTCACTACACCACGAGTCAGTGTCACAACATTGGAATATTCTGCCCTGTCAGGGCACTCATTTTTCAATATTGCGACATTGACTCTATTTTGATCCAAATTAAAAGACCCTAAAAAGTTCTCATTTGTAATCAAACTCTAAAAGAAAGTATAGAAATTATTTGAAAACTTCAAATAAGCTTAAATATGTTAAAATGAAGTGTTTAGATAAATATTTAAATTAAACGATGGTTGTATTTAAATGTAATATTTCTTACTCAAAATATAGACTTAAATCGGATAGAGGATATTACATGTATATATAGTAAGATAAATATAGTTTTCTTAAAAAGTTTAAAAATTATAAAAATCTTCAAAAAATTTTGAAATTTTCTTTAAAAGTTTAATATTCAAAATTTTAAAAAATTAAAATTCAAAAAAATGATAATATCAACAAAAAAAATTGTGAAAGAAAAAAATAAGTAAAAATAAAAAAATTAAAATTGAGAATAGTGGCATTTTCGTAAAACAACGCCGCAAATATGTTTGACTATTTAATTAAAACGACGTAGTTTTGTATATTTTAGTGGCGTTTTTTTGTTAAACGCCGAAAAAAAGTTGGGATATAGCGTCGCATATAAAAAACGCCGCAAATATGTTTGTGTATTTTAATTAAAACGACGTAGTTTTGTATATGTTAGTGGCGTTTTTTATGTAAACGCCGCAAAAAGTTGGGATATAGCGGCGCTTATAAAAAACGCCGCAAATAAGTTTGTGTATTTTAATTAAAACGACGTAGTTTTGTATATGTTAGTGGCGTTTTTTTTTGTCAACGCCGCAAAAACTTGGGATATAGCGACGCTTATAAAAAACGCCGCAAATATATTTGTGTATTTTAATAAAAAAGACGTAGTTTTGTATATGTTAGTGGCATTTTTTGGTCAACACCGTAAAAAGTTGGGATATAGCGGTGCTTATAAAAAACGCCGCAAATATATTTATGTATTTTAATTAAAACGACGTAGTTTTATTTATTTTAGTGGCATTTTTTTGGTAAACGCTGCAAAAAGTTGTGATATAGCGGCGCTTATAAAAAACGCCGCAAATATGTTTTTGTATGTTAATTAAAATGACGTAGTTTTTGTATATTTTAATGGCCTTTTTTTGGTAAACGCCGCAATAGGTATGTCTGTAGCGGCGCTATTTTATAAACGCCGCAATGCTTGAATTGTTTTAGTGAAAACGTTGCCGTTTTGCTCTCCTCCATTTCCCCCAACCCTTAAACCCGATTGCCTCAATTTCCCCCTAGGCTTCTTCTGAAATTCATTTCCCCCTTCTGAAATCCCTAAATTTCTAAATGTTGCCGTTTTGCTCTCCTCCATTTCCCCCAACCCTTAAACCCGATTGCTCTCCTTCATTTCTCTCTTTGTTTCATACCTCTCTTCAGTCCGCCACCATCGTTCATCAGATCAATAATCTCTTCGCCTTCCATGGCTCCACTATTATCATCTAAACCAACGCTCCTTCGGCTTCAAGCTTTAGCTCTCTTTCTCCCGACTGTTGACGCATGCACATCTCAGATTCTCAAAAAAGGTAACATGCAAGTGAACAGGATATGGGTGAATTTGCATTTCGATTAATTTTTTAATGGTTGAAAATTGAGGCTTCGTTGTAATGGGTTTTCTGATTATAACTCTGTTTTTCTATTTTGGATTGTTGTCACCCTTTTATGGCATTCTTGGTTTTTACTCTTGTATTACCTATGCTATGGGTAGCCATCTAAGGCAGATTTATTCTAACCTCTGTTGATGTTTCATTAATTATAGATTCTTTTCCAAGCTTAGTGCAATTGCAATGTGCCAGCAATTAATGGTTCTGCAAACGACGTTAAGAAATTTTCATCTATAAATTGCTTAAATATGAACTTTTAGTAAGATTTCCAAAACAAGAGCTGACACTTGCCTTTTGGTTTCTACAGTGTGCTTCCACCAGGATTTGTTCCTTGCCTTAATTTGATGAAGGAAGCAGAAAGTTGAACATATCTTGTGGTGGGTGATTTTTTGCAAACATTGAGGACCACATGATTCTGTATCGTTGATACTTGAACCTTTTCAGGTTCTCTCTCTCTCCTCATTCATAAAGTTTGTTTTACATTTTGGTATTAATCCTGGTGTCATTTTTCCCGATTATGGAGCTTCTGAATAGAATAGGTGATATAAATTTAATGTTATTACTTTTGTCAATATAAGTAAAGGATATATAACCTAAAAACACCTAGTTTTTGAACATGTCAATTATGTCATATACTGACACTGGCAACTAGAGTGAGCATTCTTACAATCCTATTTACGATCTCTTGTCTAGAGGGGGACTCACTTTTATAATTTTCTCCTCTTACAATTCAGCAGTAAGATTGAGCTTGGAACAATTCTACTGAATTGTAAGTTTCTCCTCTTATAATTTTGTCTAGTTAGGTCAATATAAAATAAGAATACTAATTTGTTCAATCTATTTCTGTTTCTGTTGATGTTTTTTATCTGATTTGCCATATCTTATTGAGGTAAATGAAAAATTAACTTCTGTATTGGGACTGATTAGGAGCGGACCCAATCAGATTACGATAACAATTGTTGAGGGAAACGAAACTGCACGGAACCTTCTTCGCCTGTGGATTTATACGGCTGGGTAGCGGCTTTATCTTTTCATCTGAGGTGAGTTGATTGAGTTGAAATTTTTAAATGTTTTACATCCTTTAGTAATAATTTGATTTGATTTGATTTATTATAATTCTGAAAAAAGATAGTTACCAAAATTGATTTTTAAAACCGTAAAATTGACATGTTATTGGAGCTAAGGTCATTAAAACTATTTGTTCAGGTTACTTAAGTTTAACTCAAAAAAACTTAATTGTAGTTCAATAATTATTAATTTTAGCTTAATCAATTTATACTATTGAGAGAGTCGAAATTGATTATTTTGATTCTTGAGTTGAAAAAATCATATAAGCGGTTTAATATATTATTTAGTGTGATATTTGTATTATTTTTAGTCCAATATGGTAGTAAAATTTATATATTTTGGTACTCAAATCAACTCTAAAATTGAATTGAATACTAAAAGTTAATTAATATTGTTATCTATGCATACTAAAATATATAACTTTTCGTGTTGTGCTATTTTTTTAAAAAAAAGATTATAATTGTTTAATAATTCATTGTTTTTTTTCTATAATTGTTTTATATTATTAATATTTTTAAAAATTAAGTACTTTTAATTTTAAAATTTATTGTAATTTTAAATTTTTAATAAGTTATATATATTTTGAATTTTTATATTTTCATTTCAAAAGAGTAAAAAACATCACAAGAGAAAATCAAAAACCAACTAAGCCACATTAGCATCCAATGGGTTAACAAATATATTCAATTAATCATTCAATGATTATAAATTAAAACAAAATTTTTAAAACATATAATACAAATAATAAAACATTTAACAAAAGTTTCATTTATAATCAATAATTCCAAAGATGATGTTGTTTGGTATAGCATATGCCTTAAGAATCTCACCCTTACTAGGTTTCTTGAGTTTTAAATAAAAGTCGTAAATGCACCTTCAACTAGGAAAGATAGTAATAACTTTTTCATGTATTTGAATTCTATTATTTTATATTTAAATTGTAATAATTGAAACTTATTTGCTAAGTTGTATTTGTGGTTTATGCTAAACCCTAAACCCTAAATCCTAAAACCCTAAACCATAAACCCCAAACCCTAAACCCTAAACCTTAAAACCCTAAACCTTAAAACCCTAAAACCTTAAACCCTAAACCCTAAACCTTAAACCCTCAATCTTAAACACTAAACCCTAAATCTTAAACCATAAACTCTAAACCCTAAAACCTTATAATCTTAAACCCTAAACCCTAAACCCTAGGTGTAACAATGCCACGTATGATGAATCTAAAAGAATACAAAACTTACCTAATTTTAAGATCAAATTTCATAACTTACATAAGTTTACGATCAAATTTCATAACTTACATAATTTTAAGTTAAGATCAAACTTCATAACTTACATAATACTTGTATAGAAAAAAATGATTCAAAGTATAAAGGTTGGAAACTTTGACGGGTTGCCTTATATCTCACAAATGATATAATGGATCCTCCCTAGGTGTAACAATGCCACGTATGATTAATCTAAAAGAATACAAAACTTACCTAATTTTAAGATCAAATTTCATAACTTACATAAGTTTACGATCAAATTTCTTAACTTACATAATTTTAAGTTAAGATCAAACTTCATAACTTACATAATACTTGTATAGAAAAAAATGATTCAAAGTATATAGGTTGGAAACTGACGGGTTGCCTTATATGTCATAGTCGATATAATGGATCCACCCTAGGTGTAACAATGCCACGTATGATGAATCTAAAAGAATACAAAACTTACCTAATTTTAAGATCAAATTTCATAACTTACATAAGTTTACGATCAAATTTCATAACTTACACAATTTTAAGTTTAGATCAAACTTCATAACATACATAATACTTGTATAGAAAAAAATGATTCAAAGTATATAGGCTGGAAACCTGACGGGTTGCCTTATATCTCACAGTCAGATATAATGGATCCTCCCTAGGTGTAACAATGCCACGTATGATGAATCTAAAAGAATACAAAACTTACCTAATTTTAAGATCAAATTTCATAACTTACATAAGTTTACGATCAAATTTCATAACTTACATAATTTTAAGTTAAGATCAAACTTCATAACTTACATAATACTTGTATAGAAAAAAAATGATTCAAAGCATATAGGCCGAAAAATCGTTGACAATGCTGTTAGAGTTTCTGCAAGAAATGTTCCCGTTTGCAAAAATCCCTCAATCTTCCAAAGACATGAAGAAATTGATAAAGGATTTGGGCCTTGGCTACAACAAAATTCACAGTTGCCCAAATGACTGCATGTTGTATTGGGGTGACCGGATAAATCAACAGTGCTTTCATGTATGCGATCAATCCCGTTGGATTAATAGAAATACAGAGGACGGTAACGAGGATGAACACGATACACAGTCAAGGAAGCAGCCAGTTAAGATGTTACGATATTTTCTACTAATACCAAGGCTTCAACGGCATTTCATGTCGTCGAAGACAGCCGAATCAATGACGTGGCACCGTGATGGACGATCAGATGATGCGTTGTTAAGGCATCCTGCAGATTCTTTAGCTTGGAAATCATTTGACTCCAAATTTCCAAGCTTTGTAAGCGATCCAGGAGTGTGAGGCTTGGCTAGCATCCGATGGATTTAACCTTACAAACTCATGAGCACAACGTCTGATGACTTGGCTCGTGGTGCTTGTTCCTACAATTTGCCTCCATGGGTTTGCATGAAACAATCTTCTTTTATCTTGTCTATGATTATACATGGAGAGAAAGGGCCGGGGAACGATATTGACGTATATTTGCAGCCACTTGTTGACGAGTTAAAACAACTATGGGCTGGTGTTCAGACATACGATGCAATGAGAAAAGAGAACTTTATTTTACGTGCGGCTTTAATGTGGACTATTAACGACTTCCTGGGTTATGCTAATTTATCTGGTTGGAGTACTAGGGGACGTTATGCTTGTCCGTGTTGTGCTGCGCAGACATGTTCGCAACGGTTATATAATGGGAAGAAGTTCTCTTACATGGGGCATCGTCGGTGGTTACCAGAAAATCATACATTTAGATTTCAAAGTGCTCAGTTTGATGGTACTGAAGAGTTCAGACCAGCTCCTTTGCAGACCGGTGGATTTGAAATATTCTTAATGTTGAAAGATATGAATTTTATTTATGGGAAGATGAATCAACCGGCCAACCCGCAAAGAAATAGAAGATCTAGGGATGAATGTGATGATGAATCTGATGAAGAGGATGATCCTAATGAGGCGGACTTGTGGAAAAAAAGAAGTATTTTTTTCGAGTTGCCTTATTGGGAGCATCAGATTTTACATCATAATCTTGATGTCATGCACATACAGAAAAATGTCTGGGAGAACATCATTGGGACTATTTTGAATGTCGATGGAAAATCGAAAGATAATCTTTAGATTCGACTTGATTTAGTCCACATGGGAATTCAGCGTGAGTTTTATCCCCGAGCACTTCCAAATATTAAATTTTGGTTGCCGCCTACTACTTTTTCAATGTCGAAAATGGAGAAAGAAGTGTTCTGTACGGTGTTGAAGGATATAAAGGTCCCAGATGCGTATGCATCAAATATATCGCGATGTGTGAGTCTTAAGGATTGAAGACTATATGGCTTGAAATCGCATGACTATCACATCTTAATGCAAGACTTACTGCCAGTTGCTATGTGGTGTTGTATGTCAAAAAAGGTGACGGCTCCTGTAATTGAACTGTCGAATATTATGAAAGGCATTTGTGGTAAAGTTTTGAATGTTCAAGAATTAGAGAGACTACAAGACCGAGCCGCATTGACTTTATGCAATCTGGAGAAGATATCCCCGCCTTCCTTCTTCACTATTATGGTGCACTTATAAATTCATCTCCCGCGTGAAGCACTTCTTGGTGGACCCGTTTTGAAACACACCAAACGTGGCCCACGAGCCACGACCAGATCTGGTATGTTCCTCAGGAAAAACGATTCAACTTGTTTATTTCTTGGGAAAACTTTAAGTGATTTTAGAGAAATATTTGATTTGGGTTCAAGTTGAAAACATAGATATTTTTCAAAGATTTCGTTTTGTTAAAACTTCGTGGTTATATTTCAAAACCATGAGTTACCGGTAAAAATCGAGTCTTTAAAGTTTGTTAATTAAATTGAAAATCATTTGTATTTTAGATGTCAAAACATTTTTCATTTATTATTAAGAAAATTTGCTTACTTTAATTTGATAAGTATCGTGCCATAATAAAATAATTTAGGTGCATGCATAAACAGTTCATACTATAGCCTTATTACATCAAAAATAAACCCAAAATAAAATTTAAAGTACTTAAATAAAATAAAATGTCCAACTAATAAAATTCGTGCTGAGCATGGTCACCACTAAGCTCCTGCCGACCCGGTCCATTACTGAGCGTCACCTGAAAAATATTCCCACAACGGGGTGAGTCAAACAGACTCAATGTGTACAACCAACACTAAGTCCCAACAGTTATGGCATATCAAATCATACATATTCATATAGCATTTAAATAAAATGATGCAATCCCGAACCCAAACCTAGATGCCATCCGCTACACATCACCCGTACCAGCCATCACACCGTGGGGACTACTAAGTCAACCCTCCATCCGCTACACACCATCAAAGGCAGTCACTGCAGTCGACGTGCTCATCGCCCTTATAAAATTCGTGGCATAGCCACCAGATAATTATTTTGTGACATAAGTCACCACATTTAGATTTCGTGACATAAGTCACCACATTCAAATTACGTGACATAAGTCACCACATTCAGATATTGGGGTATAAAACCACCAATTCACTTCCCCTTTACATATCACCCATATGCCCCATGTCAAACAAATCATGCAATATCATGCCTTATTTCACATTCTTATCACTTTTGACATATGTGCCATCATAGATCATGTCATACTCATAGTAGGAGTGGGTAAACGTACCTGAGTACTTTGTACCAATGTAAGATACTCTTGGCCACATCTTAACATATTCATAGTAACATATTTATTAAAACATAACCGTAAATTAATTAAGGCTTAGTGTGGGGTAGACACCTGATTTACTTAGCGCTTTATTGAAAATCTGAAAATCCCGATCTAATGCTTTATATCTTAGTTCCTATATTCGGCCATTATTAGGCATATTAGCAAAAACCTATTCGGCTATATAACCAAATCCCGAAGGAAACGTAACCAAAATCTCACCTTGCTTACCGATTTGACTACTATTCAAATCCCAAAAACTTTGTGATGACTCTTCTTGCAACCGGCTAGACATTAAATCACAGAACCAATTAGTTTCGGCTTTTAAACGAAGTAAGAAATAAATTAGAATCCCTAAATATAGCCTATGGCTGAATGTTACCAACCACTTACCTAGCTCGTCTAAATCCCGAAATCCTTACTTCGGAGTGATGTCGAGATTCCTATAGGCACATGTTAGATCCAATCTAACATTAAAACATAATAAATGGCCCTTGGTGAATGGCTTACCTTAGATCTTTAAAGTCCCAAGACCTCCTCCTTCAAGTTTTCGGCCAAAGAGCATGAATAGAATTAGTTCCTAAGTTTCGGCTAGAAAGAAAAGAAAGGAAATTGAATAGCGTTTAATCTTTCCCTTACCACAGAAATCGACAGCACCTATGCCTGACACCACAGAGATTCAGCTTTAAGGCTTAGAGAATAGTCGGCTATAAGTCACTTGTGTATTCGGCTTCAACAAGGATGAAAAGAGAGGGATATGAGGCTTAGGGAGAATCGAAAATGGCTATCAAATGGGAAGGAGAGACATTCGGCCCTAGCTAAAGGAAGAGAAAGGATGAAGAGAGGTTCGGCTATGTAGTGAGTAGCAAAAAGGGAAAAGAGAGAAAGAACACAAGTTGCTCTCTCTTTGGGAATTTCGGCACAATTGAAAAAGATGAGGAGAGAATGAACTTTTAGCTCACCCTTGCTACACTTCAAAGCCGAAATAATGCAAGCCCCTAGAGTCCTCTATTCGGCCACTACATCCTCTCTTATCAAATCCCCTAATTCACTCTTCCTTAGCCAAATCTTCACGTTTTTAACTTGATCTACACTTCATCTTGAGGTGTCCTTGTGCCGCCCACTTCCTCTCTTCCATGTAGCAAAATAAAAACTTTTATTTGCTTCCCTTGTGACTCGAACCTAGGCCTTGCACCCATGCTTGTGGTGTCACTTACTAAGGCCCTAAGTGGCGCCTCCAAGCCACTTATTCAAGCCCATTCTTATGTTATATTTCACCTACAATTTTTCTTAAGGCCTCTTAAGCTTAACTCCCTCTTTTAATCTTAAAATCTAATAATTTCTAAGGCACTCTCCTATTTTCTAAAGTTCACAAAATTCATACAACACACTCTTAACACACAAAGGCATGCTATTTCATATAATTAAGCAAGAATGCATAAGCCATAATCCGGGATATTACAGTTCTACCCCCTTAAAATAATTTTGACCTCGAAATTACCTAGCTAAAATAGGTGAGGGTATTGCTGTCACATTGCTTCTTCTGGCTCCCAAGAAGCTTCCTCCGATCCATGGTTACACCACAACACTTTAACCAGAGGGACTGACTTCCTTCGAAGCACCTTCACATCTTGTTCCAGAATCTGAATCGGCTCTTCCTCATAAGACAGATCTGGTCTCAGCTCCACCTCTTCAACCAGAACTACGTGAGATGGATCTAATCGATATCGACGTAGCATAGAGACATGGAATACGTCGTACATCTGTTGCAACTCCGAAGGCAACTCCAACTGGTACGCCACCGATCCAATTCGCTTCAATACCCGATAAGGTCCTATGAACCTTGGACTTAGCTTCCCTTTGCGACCAAATCTCATCACCTTCTTCCAAGGCGAAACTTTGAGAAACACTTGATCTCCCACAGCAAATTCGATCTCCTTCCATTTGAGATCTGTATATGAATTTTGCCTATCAGACGCCTCCTTCAACCGTGCCCGAATTATCTTAACCTTCTCCTCGGATTCTGCCACAATTTTTGGACCCAAAATCTGACGTTCCCCTAATTTCGTCTAACACGTAGGAGTGCGGCACTTCCGTCCATACAACGCCTCGTACGGTGCCATTTTAATACTGGCCTGATAGCTATTGTTGTAAGCAAATTCCACTAGAGGCAAATATTCTTCCCAACTTCCTCTGAAGTCTATCACACAGCCCCTCAGCATATCCTCCAACACTTGTATTACTCTTTCAGACTGCCCATCAGACTGTGGGTGAAAAGCCATGTTGAAATCCAATTTAGTGCCTAAAGCCTGATGTAGTGCCTTCTAAAATCGAGACGTGAACCTTGGATCCCTATCCGAGATAATCGACACCGGCACTCCGTGCAACCTTACAATCTCCGCTACATACAACCTTGCTAACTTTTGTAGGGAGTAGTCAACCCGCACTGGAATAAAATGCGCGGACTTTGTCAACCGATCCACTATCACCCATACTGAGTCCTTCTTAGTAGGCGTAAGAGGAAGCCCACTAACGAAGTCCATGGTAATTCTTTCCCACTTCCACTGTAGAATTTGTATTGGCTGAAGCAACCCTGACGGAACTTGGTATTCAGCCTTAACTTGCTGACATGTCAAGCACTTCCCTACAAATTTGGTAACTTCCCGCTTAAGACCAGGCCACCAAAATTGTTCCCTTAGATCTCTATACATTTTACTGCCTCCAGGATGCATAGCATAAGGACTACTATGCGATTCCTAAAGAATTCTCCGCCTTAACTCCTCGTTCTTCGGCATACAGACCTCACCCTTGAAGCACAATACCCCCTCGTCATTAATACCATAATCTTCCAACTCTCCATTCTGTACTTGCCATAACTTAACCCTTAGATCTTTATCCATTAACTGACTTTCCTTCACCTCACTCAACCATGTCATTTGACTTGCAATTTTGCCGTGAGACTTCCATCGTCGCCTGGCTCGGATGTGCGAACATCGCCTCGGATCCGATACAACTTTTCGACTTAGGGCATCCATCACCACATTTGCCTTGCGGGTGATACTCATGGAACAATCGTAGTCTTTCAATAATTCCACCCACCTTCACTGTCTCAGATTCAACTCCTTCTGAGTCAGCAGATATTTCAAGCTTTTGTGGTCCATGTAAATTACTGACTTTTCTCCATATAAGTAATGCCTCCACACTTTAATAGCAAAGACCACTGCCGCCAATTCCAAGTCATGCGTCGGGTAGTTAACCTCGTGTGGCCTTAGTTGACGAGACGCATAAGCGATTATTTTCCCATCTTGCATAAGGACACCTCCCAATCCTGTATGGGAAGCATCACAGTACACTACAAAATCCTTCCCTGCCTCAGGCTAAATCAAAATTGGAGCTTCGGTCAAGACCCTCTTAAGCTTCTCAAAGCTCTCCTGTTGCTTATCGGTCCATACGAAAGGCACTTTCTTTCTCAATAACTTTGTCAGAGGTGCGGCTATCGATGAGAACCCTTCCACGAACCTTCTATAATAGCCTACCAATTCTAAGAAACTCTGTACTTCTGCCACAGACTTAGGAGGTTTCCAATCCAAAATCGCCTCAATCTTTCGAGGATCCACCCTTATTCCTTCAGCAGATACCACATGTCCTAAAAACGTAACCTCCTTAAGCCAAAATACACACTTGCTGAATTTGGCGTTGAGCTTCTTCTCCCTCAATACTTGCAACACAACTCAGAGGTGCTCATCATGTTTTTCCTCAGACTTCAAATACACCAATATGCCATCTATGAACACAACAACGAACTGATCCAGATAGGGTTAGAAAATCAGGTTCATCATGTCCATAAACGCGGCTGGGGCATTTGTCAATCCGAACGGCATTACCAAGAACTCATAATGCCCGTACCTTATTCGAAAAGCCATCTTATGGATATCAGCCTCCTTCACCTTAGGCTGATGATATCCGGACCTTAAATCTATCTTTGAGAATACTGCGGCCCCCTTGAGCTGATCAAACAAGTCGTCAATCCTTGGCAAAGGGTACTTGTTCTTGATGGTCAGCTTATTCAACTGACGACAATCTATGCACATGCGCATAGTTTCGTCCTTCTTCTTCACAAACAGGACAGGTGCTCTTCATGGAGACACACTGGGTCGAATAAACCCACGGTCTAGCAATTCTTGGATTTGAGCCTTGAGCTCAACCAACACCTTTGGTGCCATTCTGTATGGGGCAATGGACACAGGAGCTGTTCCCGACACTAACTTAATTCTAAACTCCACTTCCCTATCCGGGGGTATTCCTGGTAATTCCTCCGAAAAGACATCCACAAACTCCCTTACTGTTCTAACTCCACTAACTCCCCCTTCCTTCATATCCAAAGCACTAACGAGAGCCAGAAATGCCTTACACCCATTCTGAACCATCTTATCCATTTTTAGAGCTGAAACTACGTTAGACAGGTAGTTCCTTCTTTCTCCTATCAAGATTACCACCTCATCCTCCGAGGTCCTTAACTCTATTCACTTGGCTGCACAATCCAACACAGCCCGATGTTCCACTAGCCAGTCCATGCCAAGTATAAGATCAAATTCTTCGAAGGGTAGCTCCATCAAGCCGGCAGAGAATATCACTCCTTGAAGTTCTAGAGGTACACTCCGAAAGATCTTGTTCACCACTACAGTTTGGCCTAATGGGCTTACTACAGTCATCTCCCTATTAGAAAGTTCAGAGGCTATTCCTAGAGTTTCAACTACTCTACATGCAACATAGGAATGGGTCGAGCCCACATCAATCAAAGCAACATAAGGTTTGCCAGATATAAGAAACATACCGGTTATGACGTCTGGTGCGTCTCCATCCTCCCTCCGACGAACCGCATAAACCAAACCCGGCTGCCTGGTCTCCGTGTTACCAACACCTCAGCCCGGTGTTCCCCATCCTCTACCAGCATCGTTACCTCTACCATTCAGACCATGGCCCCGCTGAGGCTGTTGTCCTCCTCTTTCAGCCTGATTAGAACCTTGACTTACTAGTCGTCCCCCTTCGGTTCTCATAGGACAATCATTAATCATGTGGTCCTTGGACCCACACTTAAAACATCCTCCTGTCTTCTCCAACATTCTCCTAAATGCATCTTCCCACACTGATCACAAGTACGATACTGCCCTCCAGTAGCAGCTTGCTGACCTCATGGCCCATCAACTCTAAGCCTCTTTTGCTCATTCCTAGATGGCTTTGATGATCCAAATCCTCTTTTCTGCCTATTCCGATAGGTGTTCTACCTTACAGAATCATTGATACCCTCGGCTACCTTGGCCTTCTCCACCAACACAGCAAACTCCCGCTCTTGCTGTGGAGCTATCAACAGTCTCAAGTCATCCATCAGCCTGTCCTCAAACTGGACACACCGCTCATGCTCAGTTGACACTATGTCTCGAGCATAACGGCTCAGCCTTAGGAATTCAGCTTCGTACTCCGCCACGGACTTGTTCCCTTGAACCAGCCCTAGAAATGCCTTCCTCTATGCATCGATGTAATAAGTACCAACATACTTCTTCTGGTATGCCGTCTTAGCATAATCCCAAGTGAGTTCCTCAGCTGTAACACCATCCCTAACCATGAGCCACCATTGATATGACTCATCGCGGAGAAGCGACATCAACCCTTTTAGTTTTTCCTCGACAGTTAAATCGAGCTCATCCATAATTCGCTCAGTCGCCTCCAACCAATACTCAGCGGTACTGGGTGCCACACCAGATACACCATGGAACACCTCAGCTCCGTTGGCTCGAAGTCGCTCAGGTACTGACTTCCGAGCTCCCATGCCTCCACCTACTCCAGCCACCCTTTCCAAGACCCGCAAGATCGCTCGTGACGCTGCGTCATCCTCGTCGATCCTCGATATTCCACATCGGTGGTGGTGGTGGTAGTGGCATTCATTTTGGACCCTTATACGAACTTAACGGGCTCCGACACAGTCATTCGACCTCTACCACGGCCTCGCACATTACGACCACGTCCCCTTGAATCCATACTTCTAATTTGCGTTTATCTGATTAAAGAATTTTATGAATTAGTTTTGTTCCACTGATTTATCACGAACAGTTTTATGTTTAATAGTTCTAAGGAGTAGTTCTTTCGATTTCATACCCATACAGTTTCATTTCATTCATTCAATCACATTTATGAACTTGCGTTCATTACAGAGAAATGTTGTAGTTGTCGTTGTTTGTTGTTTTTCACTACCCAGGGGTATTTCTGTAATTTTATCCTATAGGGGTATTTTGGTAATTTTTTCCAAATTAAGGTATTTGAAAATGTTGCAAAATAGAGATTGTTGATATTTTACAAAATTAAAGTACTTGCTGGGAAAATTTTAAGGGTGAAATGGTAATTTTATACACTAGGGTATTTTTGTAATTTTACGAGCCAGGGTCATTTCAGTAATTTTTCACAAAACATGGTTCTGGTGACTTTTCAAAACAAGGGTATTTTAAAGATTTCTAATTTGAGGTACTTGAATTGTCCTCTCCGAGGTATTTTGGTCATTTATACAAAGTTAGGGGTAATTTGGTCATTTTGCAAATCGGGGTAATTTTAAGTAAATTTTCCAAGTCATGATATCTTAATATTTGTAAAAATAGGGTTTTGGATATTTGTAAAGTAAGAGAATCTTGATAAAAGCGTGGGTAGTATGAAAATTTTATGAACCAAGGGCATTTTAGTAATTTTTTCAACCAGGGGTATTTAGGTCATTTTAGTAAATCGAGAATATTTTGGAAAACTTTTTTCAAAATAGTTTTCCTACACCTTAAAGGGGTAATTTGGTGATTTTAAGACTAGGGTTTTTATAAAAATATGGCTAGTCCCTTTCGGGTTTTAGTTATTGGATTTAGCTTTGTGGTGAGTCCTCTTAGTTAGGGTGAACCGTCACTCGCACTGTGTAGGATTCAGTGGAGGAGGTGAGTCACTAGGACTGCTTAAATACCAAGCTCCCACCGAAACCAATCCTAGACATGCGCATGATGGTTGCCACACCCTAACTCGGCGACTTAGACACAGGTTTGTTTAATTGGGCATTAAAGTTTTATGTAATTCTCATGTTGGGGTAAACTAGTCCTAGGGTTTAATTCCTAGTCCACTAATCTACGTCCCTATATATTCCCACATACAAATCACAGAGAAGTTAAGAGTACTTACAGGTGGACTTGGTAGGAGACTCGGTGTCATACCGAAAACACCTTATTTCTTAGTAAAACCCATTTTCAAAAGAGGGAAACATTTTGGGCCCTAAAAGCCCTCAAGGTCGAGTTTTGAATCGGGCTCTGATACCAACCTAAAACACCCCAAACCTGACCCACGAGCCACGACCAGATCTGGTATGTTCCTCGGGAAAACGATTCAACTTGTTTATTTCTTGGGAAAACTTTAAGTGATTTTAGAAATATTTGATTTGGGTTCAAGTTGAAAACATAGATATTTTTCAAAGATTTCGTTTTGTTAAAACTTCGTGGTTATATTTCAAAACCATGAGTTACCTAGTAAAATTGAGTCTTTAAAGTTTGTTAATTAAATTGAAAATCATTTGTATTTTAGATGTCAAAACATTTTTCATTTATTATTAAGAAAATTTGCTTACTTTAATTTGATAAGTATCGTGCCATAATAAAATAATTTAGGCGCATGCATAAGCAGTTCATACTATAGCCTTATTACATCAAAAATAAACCCAAAATAAAATTTAAAGTACTTAAATAAAATAAAATGTCCAACTAATAAAATTCGAGCTAAGCATGGTCACCACTAAGCTCCTGCAGGCCGGTCCATTCTTGGCGTCACTGAAAAATATTCCCACAACGGGGTGAGTCAAACAGACTCAATGTGTACAACCAACACTAAGTCCCAACAGTTATGGCATATCAAATCATATATATTCATATAGCATTTAAATAAAATGATGCAATCCCGAACCCAAACCTAGATGCCATCTGCTACACATCATTCGTACCAGCCATCACACCGTGGGGACTACTAAGTCAACCCTCCATCTGCTACACACCATCGAAGGCAGTCGCTGCAGTCAACGTGATCATTACTCTTATAAAATTCGTGGCATAGCCACCAGATAATTATTTTGTGACATAAGTCACCACATTTAGATTTTGTGACATAAGTCACCACATTCAAATTACGTGACATAAGTCACCACATTCAGATATTGGGGTATAAAACCACCGATTCACTTCCCCTTTACATATCACCCATATGCCCCATGCCAAACAAATCATGCAATATCATGCCTTATTTCACATTCTTATCACTTTTGACATATTTGCCATCATAGATCATGTCATACTCATAGTAGGAGTGGGTAAACGTACTTGAGTACTTTGTACCAATGCAAGATACTCTTGGCCACATCTTAACATATTCATAGTAACATATTTATTAAAACATAAACGTAAATTAATTAAGGCTTAGTGTGGGGTACACACCTGATTTACTTAGCGCTTTATTGAAAATACGAAAATCCCGATCTAACGCTTTATATCTTAGTTCCTATATTCGTCCATTATTAGGCATATTAGCAAAAAGCTATTCGACTATATAACCAAATCCCAAAGGAAACGTAACTGAAATCTCACCTTGCTTGCTGATTTGACTACTATTCAAATCCCGAAAACTTTATGATGACTCTTCTTGCAATGGGCTAGACATTAAATCACAGAACCAATTAGTTTCGACTTTTAAATGAAGTAAGAAATAATTGGAATCCCTAAATATAGCCTATGGCTGAATGTTACCAACCACTTACCTAGCTCGTCTAAATCCCGAAATCCTTGCTTCTAGAGTGATGTCGAGATTCCTATAGGCACATGTTAGATCCAATCTAACATTAAAACATAATAAATGGCCCTTGGCCGAATGGCTTACCTTAGATCTTTAAAAGTCCCGAAGACCTCCTCCTTCAAGTTTTCGGCCAAAGAACATGAATAGAATTAGTTCCTAAGTTTCGGCTAGAAAGAAAAGAAAGGAAATTGAATAGCGTTTAATCTTTCCCTTACCACAGAAATCGACAACACCTATGCCTGACACCACAGAGATTCGGCTTTGAGGCTTAGAGAATAGTCGGCTACAAGTCACTTGTGTATTCGGCTTCAACAAGGATGAAAAGAGAGGGATATGAGACTTAGGGAGAATCGACAATGGCTATCAAATGGGAAGGAGAGACATTCAGCCCTAGCTAAAGGAAGAGAAAGGATGAAGAGAGGTTCGGCTATGTCAGTGAGTAGCAAAAAGGGAAAAGAGAGAAAGAACACAAGTTGCTCTCTCTTTGGGAATTTCGGCACAATTGAAAAAGATGAGGAGAGAATAAACTTTTAGCTCACCCTTGCTACACTTCAAAGCCGAAATAATGCAAGCCCCTAGAGTCCTCTATTCGGCCACTACATCCTCTCTTATCAAATCCCCTAATTCACTCTTCCTTAGCCAAAACTTCACGTTTTTAACTTGATCTACACTTCATCTTGAAGTGTCCTTGTGCCGCCCACTTCCTCTCTTCCATGTAGCAAAATAAAAACTTTTATTTGCTTCCCTTGTGACTCGAACCTAGGCCTTGCACCCATGCTTGTGGCATCACTTACTAAGGCCCTAAGTGGCGCCTCCAAGCCACTTATTCAAGCCCATTCTTGTGTTATATTTCACCTACAATTTTTCTTAAGGCCTCTTAAGCTTAGCTCCCTCTTTTAATCTTAAAATCTAATAATTTCTAAGGCACTCTCCTATTTTCTAAAGTTCACAAAATTCATACAACACATTCTTAACACACAAAGGCATGCTATTTCATATAATTAAGCAAGAATGCATAAGCCATAATCCAGGATATTACACGTTTTCTATCGATGGATGTATCCTATTGAAAGGTCTTAATTTATTTACAAAATATTCCTTCATTCAGCTCAATGCCCATAATAGTTGCCACTTTTGATAATGTTGTATACCGTGTTTAGGTTCTTTTCCAAATTGAAGTCATACTGCCACAATAAGCGTTATCTGGAAGGATCAATTACCGAGGGCTACTTGGCGGAGGAATGTATGACTTTACGCTTGAGGTATTTGGAAGATGTTGAAACAAGAATGAACAGACCAAGTAGAAATCTTTGGGCTCACAGATCATAATTTGGCGGAACTTATTTATTTCAAAGTTTTGAAGAACCGATCGGCAAAGTCGAAATTACGAATTTAGCGATAGATCGTGGGTCCAAGCACATCGATCGTTCTTTTCATCACGATTCAATGGAACCATTTCTAAGTAAGTTCTAGAATTTGATAAATACTCATCAATTATAATTTATTTGTCTTCTAACAAAGTAAAATCTTTTTTACCGTAGTGAGTACAAAATATATTGAGAGCTCGTTCACGATCCGTAAGATTAAATCGACGAGAAATTAATAAGTTGTTAGCAGAATCATTCCATGAATGGTTAAGCCAAATGGTATGCAATTTAAATTTTCATTGACAAGTAATAATGTTTTCTCATAACATTCATAATTACTCGATTTACTTTCGACTCAATAGGTTTAGAGTCGGAATGAAGTAAATGACGATGTTAAATGACTTTCACAAGGTCCAAACAGAATAGTTAAAAGATATAGTGGCTTCCTCATCAACGGATACATATTTCATACAAGGTATCGCGAGAGATTGAGGAGAACCCAATATTGCAGAATTGTTGTTAATTCTTCGATTACAAGTTATGCTAGTGCTAAGGACAGTAATCCGGTTGAGGGAATTTGGAATATTACGGACTTATTACGACATCATTGAGTTGGATTATTACGGCAATTGCAAAGTTGTCTTTTTCGAGGTGATTGGGCTGATGTGAATCTGACTCATGAAATTAAAAGCGATCAATATGGCTTTACAATGGTGAATTTCTCTCTATTGATTCACAGGAGAACAAGCGATGGACGAGCCGTATGTGTTTTCTTCTCAAGTTAAACAAGTTTTTACTCCAAGATCCAACTGATGAGGGTTGGTGCGTTGTTCTTCAAAACACCCTAGAGACTTGTTCGACATTGGCGGTGGAAGTAGAGTTGACATAGTCGAAAGATCGAAACTTTGCCTTTTCGAAACAAGACTTAGCGAAAATATCCCTAGTACTAGTCAACAATTTCAATAGGTTCGTCGGGATGTGGACGAAGATATTTACTGAAATATGATGTAGTAAGATTTAACGATTTATTATTTATATGTTAAATTATAATTTTCATGTTGGTCATGTTACATAATTTAAGCTGTTTTAAATGTCCTATTATTGTTGTTATTTGTTACTAAAATTTTGAACTATTTTATGTGTATTGCAGGGAAAATGCCTAGAAGACGATTACAAGGTTTAAATATTGTCCGGAGTACTCCAAATCCAGAAGAAGTAAATAATGGACAGGATCCAGTTGTTGGATCTTCTACTCTGCCGGACATAGATGACGAGCATGGACAAATCCAAAGTAATGTTAAGTTTATTTTACATGCATGTTGAATTTTATTATTGATTCATTTTTCAATTTTAATATAATAATATACAATTTTTCAGTTGACGGTGGTGGGACGATCAGAGCTCGGGGACGTACATTACTTACAGATTTATACAACTTAGAGCCTACCGAATCCGTGTTCAAGTAAGGAGAAACAATCATGGCCACCTATCGGATCTGAAGCTCATTGTTGGCGGGCTATTTGGGCATTATAGCACGAAATGCGAATATGTTGCCCATTAACTACGAATCATGGCATCACGTGCACGATGCCAACAAAAATTAGGCTCGATAATATTAAGGTAATAAAAGGTGAATGTAATTTATAATACTTTAATTTAACCTTCATTTATATTAACTTTTTAAAACAACATTTCTAGGGTAAATTTGCTTTAGGGTCTCCGATGACTATGTTAAGAAGGCGTTGGGTAAAAAATGGAGAGACAATAAAAGCACCTAAAAACAATATTTTAAGAAAGACATAAGCCTCGAAGAAAAATTACGAAATGTCCATAAGAATCTTTGAGGTACCAATAGGAAGATCAAGTTAGATTCTAGAATTCAAAGAAAGGAGAGGTATTACGTACTTTCAAAGTCTTATAAATTTTTCAGTTTATCATATTTACTATATACATAATTCAAATTTCATTATGTAGGATCGTGAGCAAGTTGGAACAAGCAATGACGAAACAATAATTCACGCACATGGTAGGTTCGGAAGTTTTGCTCGTGTAGGTGAGTAGAGGTATTATAAATTATTACTTCTTTTAAATATTAATTACTTTATACTATTAAATTATATTTTTCTACTATAATGTAGGAAGTTTAAATCGAGTCAAAAGTTGGGCGCCTTGACTTTTTGACATTACTGAATAGGAAGAAGGATGGATCTCCGATGACATCGAAATTGCAAAAATTTTGGTATATTTACTTACTAAAATTTGATTTATTATAAATATTTATAATGTTTAATTACAATAGTTTAATTCACCGTTTGTAGTTGTAAATTTATAATTTTAAGTTATGTTCCATTCCTTTTTATTATATATTTCGTTTCTAACTTTTTTATTGATTTATTAGGATAAACTAAAGGAGAAGAAGGGAGAGTATGAAGCGGTTGCTTCGTCTGACAGCGAGTTCTGTTAATCTCGAGGAGGTTGATAACAAAATTATTGCTGATGTTTTGGGTCCTGAAAGGTACATTTGCTTGATTGATAGTTTTGTTAATCATGAGTATATTTATAACAAAATTATCACTAATGTTTTGGGTCTTACAAGGTATGGTCGGGTTCGATGTCAAGGATCGGTGTTACCCAGACTCAATATTTTGATCCGGTTCCGGCAATACATGCCTTCCGGAGTCAATCTCGTCTTTGAAGTTCGAGACCGAAAGACCGGATATCTCTCGATGGAAGCGAGCACGGTGAGTAAATTTCTCGGCTTAGGCGGAGGCAAGCGGCGAGGAGGCGGAGCATATTGCTCAACTTAGGCGGAGGCGGCAGCCGGGGAGGCGAGCGAAACAAAAGTATGAAGAACTCCATTCTACATTGCAGACTATGATCTGATTGTTCCAAGAATCATCGCAATGTCGCCCTCTTAGACATTTGTTTTATTGTTGTAAGATTTTTTTTAACATTATTACGATTAATATTATTGTAAAATTGTTTGAATTATTATTCATTTGTTAATAAATATCATATATCTTTTATTAAATTTGAAGTATCGTTTAGATTTAATGCTTTTGGTGAGATTTAAATATTTTATTTGCTGCCTTGGGTTGGAATTATATGCAATTGCTGCTGTTTTTGGTTGGTTTTTAATGCAGGGAGGGTAGGATATTGCAGAAAAATAGCACTACAAATTTGTGCAAATTAACGGCATTTATTGAGAAAAAATGACGCTAAAGGTCTGGCCTTTTAGCGGCATTTCTTAGAAAAGTGTCGCTAAAGGTCTGGCCTTTTAGCGGCGTTTCTTACAAAAGCACCGCTAAAGGTCTGGTATTTTAGCGGCGTTTCTTAGAAAAGTGCCACTAAAGGTCTGGTATTTTAGCGGCGTTTTTTATAAAAGCGCCGCTAAAGGTCTGGTCTTTTAGCGGCGTTTCTTAGAAAAGCGCCGCTAAAGGTCTGGTCTTTTAGCGGCGTTTCTTAAAAAAGCTCATAAGAGTTGTTTTCGAAATTACCAGCTCACTATAGTTTTTAGTCTCCTACAGGCCTCAGTATAGTCTATCATCTAAAGTAAGCCCAGTCTCTACCTAGAAGCGATGTGATTTAAACTAGATAAGAGAACTTACTTGGTCAAATATTTGGAGACTCGGTGTACCACACAAAAACCTTTCAAAACTACTTAAAAATCATTTGTAAACATCTTTAAAATAAACACTAAAACCCATCTCATAGCCCGAGTTTTGCAACCTAGGCTCTGATACCACTAAATGTAACACCCAAAACCCGGCCTAGAAGTTAGGCCCAAATCTGGCGTGTCACATTGGGGTACTTTTCGAGAAACCATGGTTCCATTTGAAAATATTTCTTGATATTAAAAACTAAAGTCCCGATTTGCGTTTGTTTATTATTAATCGACATTTATTAAAAAGTTATTACCAAAAAAAACTTTGTTGGTTGCGAAACTTAATTAAAATGGTGACTTATGAAAGCGTGATGTTTACGACCTATTCGCGAAAGTGTAGTATTTTGAAAGAAGATATTGTTTTGGAAAACCGTGATACAAAGTTTAGTAGATTTAAGACATAATAAACTAAAATCCAAAACTAAACGAGAATTTAAGAGAGGCCTTATTACAAAATATTAACCCAAGTTAAAAAATAAGTAAAATACTAGAGTCCAAAGCGCTCGTAGTGTGGCCACCTCAGAGTCCTCTAGCACGTCGAGCCACTTCTTGAGGATTACACGAAAAAATATTAAAAGAGGGTGTGAGTTTACAAAAACTCGGTGTGCATAACCTCATCAATATGAACATGAATCCTAGCAGTTTGGGTGAAGCCCATTTCAATAACGGTGGCAATTGGGCCTTAGCCCATAAAAGCCTCGATTGGGCCTTAACCCATAAATGTCACAAATCATATTTATCTAGGCCTGAGCCCATCTCAAATAAAACCACATATGCAATGCATTAATGCCCATGCTAACCCTGCACTCTGTCTCCTGTCCAACCCTACACTCTTGTGGAGATTTAATCGACCCACCATCCCTACACTCCTTATGTAGCACTGGTTGCGGCACTAACTTATCAGTGCAGCATAGCTGCTCGGTGGCTAAAAGCCTTCGGCGGATCCACAGTCGTCAAGCGACCATGCGATCCTATCTGCACTTCCCCTTTCGAATAATCCCATCCCCATGCAAGATAATAACACATGAATGCAACATACAATAATAATCATACGATAACAATCATAAATCACAGAAAAGAATAATCAGATAACATGTAGGGGCATTTTCGTCATTTTTTCCCTCCAAGGGCATATCAGTCATTCTACCCATCCAGGGTATTTTCGTAATTTACCTACCAAGGGTATTTTTATAATTTACCTACTAAGGGTATTTTTGTAATTTATCTACCAAGGGTATTTTCGTAATTTAGCAACCTAGGGCTATTTCGGTAATTTTGCAAACCAGGGGTATTCAAGTAATATTACAAATCAGGGGTATTTTGGTAATTTCACAAACTAGGGGTATTTTGGTAATTTTACAAATCGGGGTATTTCGATAATTTTACAAATTAGGGTATTTCGGTAATTTCATAAACTGGGGGAATTTTGGTAATTTCGTAAATCGAGGGTACTTTGGTAATTTTGCAAATCGGGGTATTTTTGTAATTTCACAAATTAGGGGTATTTCGATCCCTTTCAGGTTTTAGCTATGAACTTTGGCCCATCAACAAGTCTTGGGCAAAAGTGAGCAGACACTACGCACTGGGTAGGATTCGGATCCAATCCTGAACATGCGTATGCCGTTGCCACACCCTAACCCAAATGACTTATTCACGACATGTTTAATTAGAAAAATTAAGTCTTATGGAATTTAAGAGTTGTTCAAACTAGATCAAAGGTCCATAAACCCTAACATACATGTCTACGCCCCCATAAGCCCAAATCACTCCTTTACGGCCCATTAGGCCCAAATCTCATCATATGGACTATTAGGCCCAAAACAAATCCAATTCATGTATCATGCATGACTAATTCAATTCGTAAAACCAACCAAACCATTTCATCAAACTTAGCCTCAGAGCCCACCGGGACCATTTAGCCACTTTCGACCTTTCGGCTTTTCGGCATTGCCGACATCGTGTGTGTGGTGTTTGTACACACCTAGTAACCTCGCATGCTGTAAACCCTTTAGTCACTAACCTACAATCGACATCACCTAACAATTAATCATAACTTAATATACACTTGTCGGAAACCAAAACCTCACTGTAACCTTACCGTACACCTCACGTTATAGTAGCCCTTCCTTCACTACTATTGGCGATTATCCTCTAGGTCTGCACCCAAATGCCCACCAAGGTATATTAACTCTCCTCATAGAATGTGCTCTATATATAGCTAGCTTCTCACCTTCCTTCTTTGTATCTCACCGATGTGGGATCCCTCCGTTAGCAAAGTTTAAATCTAACTCAAACTCTTCTCGTCCAATCCGTAAAATAAATACTCCCTTGCTTGTCATGAGATTTGAACCTAGGCTCCCTTGCACCCTTAATGACACATTACCACTAGACCATTCACTTTCTTGTGTCTAAAATCATGCACAACTAAATATAACCCTATGGCAAAATTTTAGAGTCCATTTAAAAAGAAAACTAAAATGCAAGCACCAAGACTTGAACCTTGGACCTCCTTCCTTCCTCTATGGCGTCACCTCCTTGCTCCTTAAGTGGTGTCACTTTGTGACTACACCACACACTCCACTTGTCATTTTTCCCCACATTTTATTCTTAAAGCCTACCTACCAACTCCGGGTTTTTCCACCTAAAACCAAAATTTTCCTAAAGCCAAAGTTTGACCCGGGACTTCATAAAGCCCCTAACCTTCAAAATCACTCACCTACTAGATCCAACTTGCACTAATTTCTTTCTCGTATTCTCAAAAATTTTTAAACGCACCTACGCCTAAGGCCCATTGGGCCCAATTCTTTTAGGCCCAATTTTGGGATGTTACAAATCTACCCTCCTTAAAGAAATTTCGTCCTCAAAATTCCTACTATCTCATAGCCGCACAATACCAGATATACCACTACGCTTCTGCTGCACACTCTAGTCCTAATTATCTGAATTACAAATTTTATGAATTTAGCTCATAGTTCCAATAATTAAAAAAATGTTTTATGGATGTAGCAGTTAAGAGTTGTTTTCAAAATTACCAGCTCACTATAGTTTTTAGTCTCTTACGAGCCTCAGCATAGTCTATCATCTAAAGTAAGCCCAGTATCTACCTAGAGCAGTAACAGTTTAAAACAGATAAGAGAACTTACTTGGTCCGACGCTAGAGACTCGGTGTGCCACACAAAAACCTTTCAAAACTACTTAAAAATCATTTGTAAACATCTTTAAAATAAACACTAAAGCCCATCTCACAGCCCGAGTTTTGCAACTTAGGCTCTGATACCACTAAATGTAACACCCCAAACCCGGCCTAAAAGTTAGGCCCGAATCTGGCGTGTCACATTGGGGTGCTTTTCGAGAAACCATGGCTCCATTTGAAAACCTTTCTTGATATTAAAAACTAAAGTCACAGTTTGCATTTGTTCATTATTAATCGATATTTATTAAAAAGTTATTACCAAAAAAAACTTTGTTGGTTGCGAAAACTTAATTAAAATGACTGACTTATGAAAACGTGATGTTTACAACCTATTCATGAAAGCGTAGTATTTTAAAGCGAGATATTATTTTGGAAAACCGTGATACAAAGTTTAGCGATTTAAGACATAATAAACTAAAAATCTAAAACTTAAACCGAATTTAAGAGGCCTTATTACAAAATATTAACCCAAGTTAAAAAATAAGTAAAATCTCGAGTCCAAAAGCGCTCGTAGTGTGGCCACCTCTGAGTCCTCTAGCACGTGGAACTACTTATCGAGGATTACCTAAGAAAAAATATTAAAAAGAGGTGTGAGTTTACGAAAACTCGGTGTGCATAACCTCATCAATATGAACATGAATCACAATAGTTTGGGTGAAGCCCATTTCGATGAATGGTGGCAATTGGGCCTTAGCCCATAAAAGCCTTAGTTGGGCCTTAACCCATAAATGTCACAAATCATATTTATCCGGGCTGAGCCCATCTCAAATAAAACCACATATGCAATGCATTAATGCCCATACCAACCACACTCGTCTCTGTCCAACCTCGCACTCACTGTGGGATTTAATCGACCCACCCATCCCTACACTCCTTATGTAGCACCGGTTGCGACACTAACTTATCGGTGCAGCATACCTGCTCGGTGGCTAAAAGCCTTCGGTGGATCCACAGTCGTCAAGCGACCATGCGATACTATCTGCACATCTCCTTTCGAATAATCCCATCCCCATGCAACATAATAACACATGAATGCAACATACAATAATAATCATACGATAACAATTATAAATCACACACAAGAATAATCATATAACATGTAGGGGCGTTTTCGTCATTTTTTCCCTCCAGGGGCATATCAGCCATTTTACCCATCGAGGGTATTTTTGTAATTTACCTACTAAGGGCATTTTTGTAATTTACCTACCAAGGGTATTTTTGTAATTTTGTAACCTAGGGGTATTTCGGTAATTTTGTAAATCAGGGGTATTCTAGTAATTTTACAAATCAGGGGTATTTTGGTAATTTTACAAACTAGGGGTATTATGGTAATTTTACAAATCGAGGGTATTTCAGTAATTTTGCAAATTAGGGTATTTCGATAATTTCATAAACTGGGGATATTTTGGTAATTTTTCAAATCGAGGTACTTTGGTAATTTTACAAATCGGGGTATTTTGGTAATTTCACAAATCAGAGGTATTTCGATCCCTTTCGGGTTTTAGCTATGAACTTTGGCCCATCAGCAAGTCTTCGCGGCTAAAGTGAACAGACACTACGCACCAGGTAGGATTCCAGAAAAGAGGAGGTGGGCCACTAGGGCCGCTTAAATACCAAGCTCTCCCTAGATCCAATCTTGGACATGCATATGCCCATTGCCACACCCTAACACAACGACTTGTTCACAAACATGTTTAATTAGAAAAATTAAGTCTTATGGAATTTAAGAGTTGCTCAAACTAGACCTAAGGTCCATAAACCCTAACATACATGTCTACGCCCCCATAAGCCAAAATCACTCCCTTACGTCCCATTAGGCCCAAATCTCATCATATGGCCTATTAGGCCCAAAACAAATCCAATTCATGTATCATGCATGACTAATTCAATTAGTATAACCAACCAAACCATTTCATCAAACTTAGCCTCAGGGCCCACCGGGACCATTTAGCCACTTTCGACTTTTCGACTTTTCGGCATTGCCGACATCGTGTGTGTGGTGTTTGTACACACCTGGTAACCTCGCGTGCTGTAAACCTTTTAGTCACGAACCTACAATCGACATCACCTAACGATTAATCATAACTTAATATACACTTATCGGAAACCAAAACCTCACGGTAACCTTATCGTGCACCTCACGTTATAGTAGCCCTTCCTTCGCTACTATTGGCGATTATCCAATAGGTCTGCACCCAAACGCCCACCAAGGTATATTAACTCTCCTCATAGAATGTGCTCTATATATAGCTAGCTTCTCACCTTCCTTCTTTGTATCTTACAGATGTAGGATCCCTCCGTTAGCAGAGTTTAAATCTAACTCAAACTCTTCTCGTCCAATCCGCAAAATAAATACTCCCTTGCTTGTCATGAGATTCGAACCAAGGCTCCCTTACACCCTTAATGACACATTGCCACTAGACCATTCACTTTCTTGTGTCTAAAATCATGCACAACTAAATATAACCCTATGGCAAAATTCTAGAGTCCATTTAAAAAGAAAACTAAAATACAAGCACCAAGACTTGAACCTTGGACCTCCTTCCTTCCTCTATGGTGTCACCCCCCTTGCTCCTTAAGTGGCGTCACTTTGCCACTACACCACACACTCCACTTGTCATTTTTCCCCACATTTTATTCTTAAAGCCTACCTACCAACTCCCAGGGTTTTTTCCACCTAAAACCAACATTTTCCTAAAGCCAAAGTTTGACCCCGGGACTTCATAGAAGCCCCTAACCTTCAAAATCACTCACCTACTAGATCCAACTTGCACTAATTCCGTTCTCTTGTTCTCAAAAATTTTAAACGCACCTTCGCTAAGGCCCATTGGGCCCAATTCTTTAGGCCCAATTTGGGATGTTACAAATCTACCCCTTAAAGAAATTTCATCCTCAAAATTTCCAACTATCTCATAGCCGCACAATTAGGATATACCACTACGCCTGCTGCGCACTCTAGTCCTAATTATCTGAATTACAAATTTTATGAATTTAGCTCATAGTTCCAATAATTAAACAAATGTTTTATGAAAGTAGCGATTAAGAGTTGTTTTGAAATTGCCACTCACTATAGTTTTAGTCTCCTCAGGCCTCAAGTATAGTCTATCATCTAAAGTAAGCCCAGTCTCTACCTAGAGCGATGTGATTTAAAAGCAGTAAGAGAACTTACTTGGTCCGATATTGGAGACTCGGTGTGCCACACAAAAACCTTTCAAAACTACTTAAAAATTATTTGTAAACATCTTTAAAATAAACACTAAAACCCATCTCACAGCCCGAGTTTTGCAACCTAGGCTCTGATACCACTAAATGTAACACCCCAAACCCGGCCTAGAAGTTAGGCTCGAATCTGGCGTGTCACATTGGGGTGCTTTTCGAGAAACCATGGTTCCATTTGAAAACCTTTCTTGATATTAAAAACTAAAGTCCCAGTTTGCATTTGTTCATTATTAATCGACATTTATTAAAATTTATTACCAAAAAAAACTTTGTTGGTTGCGAAAACTTAATTAAAATGGTGACTTATGAAAGCGTGATGTTTACGACCTATTCAGCGAAAGCGTAGTATTTTAAGCGAGATATTGTTTTGGAAAACCGTGATACAAAGTTTAGCGATTTAAGACATAATAAACTAAAAATCCAAAACTAAAACCAGAATTTAAGAGAGGCCTTATTACAAAATATTAACCCAAGTTAAAAATAAGTAAAATACTAGAGTCTAAAACTACTCGTAGTGTGGCCACCTCCAAGTCCTCTAGCACGTCGAACCGCTTCCTGAGGATTACACGAGAAAAATATTAAAAAGAGGGTGTGAGTTTACAAAAACTCAGTGTGCATAACCCTCATCAATATGAACATGAATCACAACAGTTTGGGACGAAGCCCATTTCAGTAACAATGGAAATTGGGCCTTAGCCCATAAAAGCCTCAGTTGGGCCTTAACCCATAAATGTCACAAATCATATTTATCTGGGCCTGAGCCCATCTCAAATAAAACCACATATGCAATGCATTAATGCCCATACCAACCCTACACTCCGTCTCCTGTCCAACCCTGCACTCCTGTGGAGCACCGGTTGCAGCACTAACTTATTGGTGCAGTATAGCTGCTCGATGGCTAAAAGCCTTCGGTGGATCAACAGTCGTCAAGCGACCATACGATCTTATCTGCGCTTCCCCTTTCGAATAATGTCATCCCCATGCAGCATAATAACAAATGAATGCAACATACAATAATAATCATACGATAACAATCATAAATCACATACAAGAATAATCATATAACATGTAAGGGCGTGTTCGTCATTTTTTGCCCTCCAGGGGCATATCGGTCATTTTACACATCGAGGGTATTTTTGTAATTTACCTACTAAGGGTATTTTCATAATTTACCTACCAATGGCATTTTCGTAATTTCGCAACATAAGGGTATTTCAGTAATTTTACAAATCAGGGGTATTCTAGTAATTTTACAAACTAGGGGTATTTTGGTAATTTCACAAACCAGGGGCATTTTGGTAATTTTACAAATTAGGGGTATTTCGATAATTTTGCAAATTAGGGTATTTCGGTAATTTCATAAACTGGGGGTATTTTGGTAATTTTGCAAATTGGGGGTACTTTGGTAATTTTGCAAATCGGGGTATTTTGGTAATTTCACAAATCGGGGGTATTTCGGTCCCTTTCGGGTTTTAGCTATGAACTTTGGCCCATCAACAAGTCTTCGCGGCTAAAGTGAACAGACACTACACACCAGGTAGGATTCCAAAAAAGATGGGCCACTAGGGCCACTTAAATACCAAGCTCTCCCTAGATCCAATCCTAGACATGCGTATGCCCGTTGCCACACCCTAACCCAGCGACTTGTTCACAAACATGTTTAATTAGAAAAATTAAGTCTTATGGAATTTAAGAGTTGTTCAAACTAGACCTAAGGTCCATAAACCTTAACATACATGTCTACGCCCCCATAAGCCCAAATCACTCCCTTACGGCCCATTAGGCCCAAATCTCATCATATGGCCTATTAGGCCCAAAACAAATCCAATTCATGTATCATGCATGACTAATTCAATTCGTATAACCAACCAAACCATTTCATCAACTTAGCCTCAGGGCCCACTGGGACCATTTAGCCACTTTCGGCTTTTTGGCTTTTCGGCATTATCGACAATCGTGTGTGTGGTGTTTGTACACACCTAGTAACCTCGCGTGCTGTAAACCCTTTAGTCACGGACCTACAATCGACATCACCTAACGATTAATCACAACTTAATATACACTTATTGGAAACCGAAACCTCACTGTAACCTTACCGTGCAGCTCACGTTATAGTAGCCCTTCCTTCGCTACTACTGGCGATTATCCTCTAGGCCTGCACCCAAACGCCCACCAAGGTATATTAACTCTCCTCATAGAATGTGCTCTATATATAGCTAGCTTCTCACCTTCCTTCTTTGTATCTCACCGATGTGGGATCCCTCCGTTAGCAGAGTTTAAATCTAACTCAAACTCTTCTCGTCCAATCCATAAAATAAATACTCCCTTTCTTGTCATGAGATTCGAACCAAGGCTCCCTTGCACCCTTAATGACACATTGCCACTAGACCATTCACTTTCTTATGTCTAAAATCATGCGCAACTAAATATAACCCTATGGCAAAATTCTAGAGTCCATTTAAATAGAAAACTAAAATACAAACACCAAGACTTGAACCTTGGACCTCATTCCTCCCTCTATGGCGTCACCCCCCTTGCTCCTTAAGTGGCGTCACTTTGCCACTACACCACACACTCCACTTGTAATTTTTCCCCACTTTTTATTCTTAAAGCCTACCTACCAACTCCCAAGATTTTTTCCACCTAAAACCAAAATTTTCCTAAAGCCAAAGTTTGACCCGGGACTTCATAGAAGTCCCTAACCTTCAAAATCACTCACCTACTAGATCCAACTTGCACTAATTCCGTTCTCTTGTTCTCAAAAATTTTTAAACGCACCTACGCCTAAGGCCCATTGGGCCCAATTCTTTTAGGCCCAATTTCGGGATGTTACATTAATATAACTTTTAATTCTTAAACTTAATAATTAGGTCAATTTTAATATATATATATATATATATATATATATACACTTTGATAGTTAAACTTGATAATTAAATCTATTTTAATCTTCAACTTGAAAAATGTAAAAGTTTAATGATATGACAATTTGAAATTGTGTCAAAGCATCACTTTTAATTTTTAGTTGATAGCATAGCATAATCTAAAGTGTTAGATCATGAAATCTTTAATGGAATCCAAATTCAAAGTTTAAAATGAATATATTTGTTAAATTTAAATATAAAATAAATATAATTATCAAGTTTAGAGAACAAAAATTATAATAACTATTTAAATTAATTCATAACTAAATAGAGCGTGCACATTTTGAAACTGCTATATATCTTGGACTTATTGTCGAATAAAGATATAAGTATCAGTGGAAGTCCGATCCTCTGAATGTATCAATGAACAGTTTGGAAGTATATATATGCATTCGAGTTTTGCAGCATATGCACCAACACTATTTTAAAAACAAAAGGATTTTCATAATAAGATTGAGCAATAAAAAACATATAATATTTAAGATCATACATGATATTTTACTCGAGTCAAAAACAGACATGATCATACATGGAGAAATAAGACTAATTTAAACACATTTTATTGGTAAATTTTACATAGCACACCTTAAATAAAATAAGATTGATTTAAACATACTTTTATATTGCGTACAAATGTAACTTTTTTTGTTTTTCGCCAAATCTGATACTAAACCCTTGGAGAATTGCAGTTTTTTGAACACTCATAAGTAAGCATGGCGGTGCACCAAAAGAGCTGGTAAACAATTGTCTTTAAGTGGGTATTGGATCAAGGAACAATGCACGGATATCATCTTGCACATATTCTTGATTTGTGTATCCATCTCCATGCTTGTAAAACAAATATGATGCTCGGGCAAAGTTCAAATGTAGTACGAGCAGATCTCCGGGGATGGCTGTTGGTCTCATGCGTTCTTCATTTATATCCTTCCATGCATCTTCGAGTATTTTCTCAAACTCTTTAAGCGTAAGCTTCTCTGAAAGGCCATGTTGCTTCATGTAGCATTCCACACTAGATGGACAATGCTCCCTCAACTGCTCGAACTTTAATAGGAACAAGCGAACAGCAAATTAATTGTTAAATTTTTTTTTAAGGGTATTAATAGTAGAATTTTAAAGAGATCTTTTGTTGAGTGTGCATACCTTATGTGAGACTATGTCATCCATGAGACGACCTATAACATTTAAAGCCTTCATAATTTTGGGATCCTTCTGCATCCATTCAAATGCTTCTCTACCTGCCATTTTCCCCATTCCTATAAATGATATCATTAGCAATACATCAAAAGTGGATGTCTTTATCGCAACGCTCATATACTCCTCAAATGTTGGTACATAACCATCATGATACCATTTTGTCTCAGCGTGATAGTCGTTTACTAGTGCAATGAGCTAAATAATACGGCCAATCAGGATTAAAAGAAAAAAAACAAGTTAAAAACATGAACAAGAACCATAAGGGAAATGTGAGATAGATATTAATGATAAATCTTACAGCATCTTTTGCGTAAGGGAAACAAAAGGATCTTCCGATCTTCCTAGCCTCTTCAGCTATTTCATCAAAAATGACGAGCACAGTCTTGCCGATAAGTTTAGTATAGTCTTGCAACTCATCCACAGCACCAATCTCCCACCTGAAAATTATTAAAATGCATGAACATTACTTAGGAGATGACTGAGCACGGTACCATAAGAATTAGAAGAATATATCTCATGACCTCTTTAATGCATCTACAAAACGTTGAAGCTCTTGAGGTGTCCCATATGCATCAAATGTGTCATCTACAACTGATATAAGTACTAAAAGCTTAGAAATAATTATCCTCCACTGTGTATAGCGAGGTTCATAAAATAGGGAATTAATCCATGTGTAGACCTCCACATATCTCTCCCTCGCATAAGAAAATTCAGAAGAAAACTTATTGTTTCCCAAAACCTGCAAGATAAGAATCCTCTTAACATGCATGCAAAAATCATCAGAAAATAAGTCCTCGAAGTAATACCAAATGCTTTCTTCCGTACCTTGCAATCTGGCTTATCTCTTGTTTATGAAGTACTTGTACTCGATTGAAATCTAGCTTTGCAAAATTAAGAAGGGTCTCATTTCTGGAGTCGTCCTCCTCATAGAAAGAGATATAGGTTCTTGCGGCTAGTCTTGGAGGGCATTTGTTGAATGGCTGATCAAGGGCATTTGCTATTTGCTTCGCAAGATGAGGGCTCGACTTCTTCGCCAATGACTTCAAGTGCTCCGTAGAGAAAGCAAGGGCTTCCTCTAATATATCCTCCCCGTGAACTCTAAGATAGGCGGCTTCATATAGGCTTAGCATTCCCCTAACATCGTCGATCAAGGCTTCTTTGAACTTACCATCAGTGTCCTTGAATTTGTTGAAAACATCTGATTCACATAGTGATAGGAGGCTTCAAATTAAATTATATATATTCCATAGCTATTTTTTTTATAGATAATTCATTTATCAATGGTGTTATCGTTACCGCAAGACATTTTGAAACCATATTGTCTGAAAACTCGAAACACAATTGAAGTAGAGTTGAAGTCATGGTGATTTCCGCTAAAAATATTGTGGTGGGAAGTGAAAATGGTTTCCAATTGGTTTTTGATATCGTCCTCAAAGTGATAGGAAACACCAAGGCGAAGCAGCGTATCGATGAATTTAACATTCTCAACGGGTTCAGCTGTAGAACCCATCAACATGTCCTTCACTTTCTCTTTCAATGGGGTTGTTTCTTTGGTTAAAGAACCAAACACCTGAGACTGCTTGAAAAGTTAGAACTTTACATCATAAATAAGAAAGCATAAGTCATTTAATCTGTTTGAATCTGATCATCTTTTTAAGACAATGGGATAGCTCAAAGAGCTTGAAAGGATGAGTTTCAGACAGAGTAGCATAATGATTTAAAAAAGGTGACAAAAGAAATGTAGGAGAGAATGGAAGATTACCAACTCATCAGCTGAAGAAAAAAGAGGAAATTGATATCTCCATATGTTTTGAGAGAATGTTGTAATGGGACGGAAAACTTGGCACTCCTCTTTACACTGCAAATTTTCTCACAATATAATTGATAAGCAGATAAATCTTCTTTTTGTTATGCTGCTCAGCTTCTCAAATCTGGTTTATATTTATAAGTACTATCCGACCTGTACTACTTAAAATTATAAAATTATTTAAAAAATAAATAAAATTAATTTCTTTTTAAAAATTAAAAAAATCATAAAAGTTCAAGAGAAGAAAATGTGAAGTACACTTAGCAGACGACCGTATTTAAAAACTTGATGTTTTACTCAGTATTTTGTTAAAAAATAATTTAATTTTTAAAATATTAATAATTAAATTTGACTTCTTTAAAATATTAATGATTAAATTTAATTTAAAAAATAAGGATAAAATCTTAAAAACATGACTAAATTTATTTTTATATATTCTTTTAAAAAATATAAAACCACAATTGGTATATAACCAACTAGTTAATTACTTTTAAGCCTATTTATAAAGACCTAAGAGCCAACATATAATTAAATTTAATTTTCATTTAGAGGTGTATATTTTTTAGTTCAAATTTGTAAAACATACACAAAATGTGTAGATATATAAATTATACATCGAGACTTGGTCTTAAGTAACGTTCAACTTTATAATTATATATAATTTTGTTATTTTATATGTAAATATATAAATTATATATCGAGATTTGGTCGTAAGTGACGTTGAACTATGTAATTATATATATATATATATATATATTTATTTATGTATGTTTTATAACATATGTTTAGAGTTTATGATTGTCTCCTCTAATAATATTGTCTTCAAAATTTAAACTTATATTCTCTCTTTAAAAATATAATTAAAATTATTACTATATCCAACACTTGAACTATGTAATTATATATATTTTTAATTTCAACTTATATTCATCATCAATTTCCAATTCCTCCGATCCATAATAAAATTTCCAAAAATTAAAAGAAAGAGAATTATTTTCCAAGTCCGGTAGTGAAATTCTTTTAAAGTGGACAAAAAATATTGGAAGTTTAGAATCCATTCTAAAAATATTTCTTCTAACAAGTTCGAAAAGATCCAATGCAACCATCATTTTACTATTTATGTTGAGGTTAGAAGGAAGTATGTCAATAGAACCACAAATAAATTTATTGGAAATAAATATTCCACACAACAAGAAATAATGTGTGAAAAGAAATACATAGAAGGGACACAAGGATTTATGTGGTTCTACTTTAAAGACTAACTCCACGGGTAGAGATACAGATAGATTTTAGTATAGCAAGAATGTGAAGATTACAAGTGTTTTGATACTCAAAACACAACCAAAAAAGTTTACAACTCATACCCAAAAAATACCCAAAGGCTATTATACAATTGCTCTCAAATTAGCCCCCCACTAACTAATTCACTCTCAAAATTGGCGGGTCTTATGTCTTTGAAGGCGTAGTTAAACTTGTAACACCCCAAAAATTACAAGGTTAGAAGTTATAAAATTATCATGAATTGAGTTTTAGTATTAATGGTTAAGAGTTTGATAAAACTTCTAAAGAGCCAAGGTTTAAGTATCTTTTCTTTTCTTTTTTTTTTGTATTTTTCCTCTTTATTTTTCAGCAGGATGCTCGAAAAATAGGTTTGGACAAAAAAATGCACATTTAGAAAATGGGTTAGGCCTTAGGGAAGGCTTTTTTTGCCCCAGCTGGCCTGACCCGAATATGAAAAAAAAAACCTCAAGTTTTCTTGTTGTTTTTTCACTATTATGTGTTATTATTTTCTTTGTTATTATATAGATATTATATAACTCTTGTTTTATTGTTAATTTTGTTACTATTTTAAAAGTATTTGATTGTTAAGTTGTATCTATCTTATTGTTATTTAAGTATACATATTTTTTAATTTATTTTCAATTAGTTGAGAAATATTTATTTTAAAGTTTTTAATATTTTTGATGTGTTATATTTTTAAAAGAAAATTTATATAAAATAATATGAAAAAATAAATACTGACCACATACAAGTTTTAGCATTTTTATCTTGGTCAAGCTTGGGCAAAATTTTAGGCCCATTTTTGAGTCGAGCTCGAGCTTAGCAAATGGGCCTAAAATTTTGGTTGGGCTCGACTCGACCCATGAGCACCTCCAGTGATAAGGCCTTGGCATGTTTTTCCGCTTGTCCCAAGTTCGATCCATGCCAAACTTTGAATCTTTGACACTTCAACTAGTAAATCCCTTTCCTAGCCACATAAGGATTTCTACTCCATATTCAACCCTAATTGGAAATATTTTCCCTATTTCTTTTCCATTCTCTCTTCATCATTCCTTTTACAAAAAAAATTTCTCTTATTTGCGGAAATTTTATTTTGATCCCGAGTTTAAAATCGAGACCCGTTCAACTCATTTTTTGTATCAATTTAGAGAAACACCGTCAATTTCCATTCTAACAAGCCAAGATTGACCCATTGTAGGTGACCTAGATCAAATTTGGACGTGAGGGTCATCGTACCAGACCCCGGAAGTCAGATATGTGTTTTTTTATGAGAAAAATAAGGCAAAATTGAATCAACCTAGACCACATATCCTACCACACGAGAAAATTACCAACTCATTAGCTTAAGATAAAAGAGGAAATTGACATCTCCATATGTTTTAGGAGAAAGTTGCATTGTAACAAAAACTTGGTACTCCTCTTTACACTCCATATTTTCTCACAATATAATTAATACGCAGGAAAATCTGTATTTTTGTTATGCTACTCAGCTTCCCAAGTCTGGGTCATATTTATAAGGACTAATTGATTAGTTATAGTAGTAATAATAAATTTAGCCTTTCATATTTACAATTTTTGTCAATTTGGTCATTGAATTGATCATTGTTCCACTTCTTCTGTTGAATTCTCTATCATTTAAAAAAAAAGAGCAAAGGAAGTGGAACAAGAATCGAATTCAAGTTGTTCGACTTGAGAAACAAACATTTGGATGTAACCTGAAAGGAACAAACCAAATAAATTTAGGAAAAAAAAAGAAAATAACCAAAAATAAGAAAATTAAAAATAAATAAAAATATTTAAAATAATAACTAAATAGAGAAAAAAATAGATTAAAGCAAAATGGAAGATGAAACAATAAACCGATGTATATGATGGATAGATGGATAAGTGGCCAATTGAATCCTTTGAGATATAAATCCCAACAAACTCAGTTAATGGTTCTAATAAACCCTCCAAGAAATAATCTTGGCAAATTAAATGATGAAGAATGAATTATCACTACTCCTTGAAAAAAATCGAGAAGAAAACTACTTCTAAAGATCACAAGAAAAAAATCTTACACAAAGAAGCTAACTCCCTAAGTTGAAAATTTTAATAATGAAAACAATGGTCTCCCTAATAAACAATGAATAAGCCTTTATATAGGCTAGCTAAGTGCATCCAAATAAAACTCTAAACTATATTGAAACTCTAATTAATCTAAATAAGAAGAAGTTCTAAACTAAACTTTCTTGTTTGACTAAGAAACAAAAATTTATAAACAGTTTCAAATACTTAAACAATATCCAAAATTCGGAATAAATAAATAATGAAATAATAAAACCTAATAAATACAATATTGAGCTCATATATAATAAAATTTAAGCCTAAAAATCGAACCCAAAATGATTTAAATTCGAATTAAAAGCTCGAAACTCGTAATTTCTGTTATAATCCCGTCCAAAAAATTTTCTTGTGTAGTATTTGCTAAAATGGTAATAACTTGATACCCCGAGCTCGAAATTGAGTGATTCGAAATGCGTTTTGAAGCTAAGAGATAGATCTTTAAACACTATGCAGACATCTAAGCCCATAAATGCCTGGATTCCATCCAAAATTTCGTCGCAAGTTGACTAATCTTTTTAGTTTGAAAATTGGCAGCTTGGTTGAATTAAATTTAATAAATTTCATCCATTCTGTGCATTTATCACTCCTCGTTTTCTTAAAAAGATTCATCCTCACATATTACGTTTGATAAAATCTAGATTTTATTTGCTTAACCATTGACCTTGATGTTGGGCCTTGAGATAACGTAAATCCATCGAGGTCGAAATTGGACCTTGAATCTCCAATAACTATTTAATATGTTGTAACAACCCATTTTCAATGAAATCAAAACAGTGGTTTCGGGACCATGAATCCAAGGCAGAAAGAAAATTTATTTTAATATTATTGCATGGTTCGTATTATAATAGGTATGTTATATGAAAATTTTGATAAGAAAATTTTATCTATTATGTGCTTAATTATGGAAAGGACCAAATTGCATAGAAAGTAAAAGTTGAATTCTAGTAGCTAGAAGGATCAAATAGCTATGGAATTCAAAACTTGAGGTCCTTATTTGGTAATTAGACCATTAAAGAAAAGTAGTAGATATTTTGATGAATCATCCATGGAAAAATTAGAAAAGGCTAAGGACTAAATTGGAAATCAAAAATTTAATGGATGATAAATAATTTAAAAGAAACGTCATCATATTATTATCATATTCATCCCCAAATTCTATGGAAACCTTTGGATAGAGAATGGAAACTAATCAAGCTTAATTAGGTATGTTTTCTTGTCTCGTTTTTAGTAATTTTATATTTTTGAGATCGAGAGTCTAATCTATCTATTTTAGGGATTAATTTGAAAGTTTATCAAAGTAACAAAGTCTTTCCATGGATGAATATGCTGAAATTTTGAAATTTATGGTAGAAAATAAAAGGTTGTTGATAGATAAACAACTTTTACAAAGAGAATTTTGATGAAATTATAATTTAGGGATTAATTTGTAAAGATGTAAAGTTAGGGAAATTTTTGAATTTTGTGAAATACATGTGCTGTAAATGTTATATGAAAATGTTAGGCTTGGAATAAAGATTAAATTGAATGAATTTCATTTTCCAAGCCTAGGGACGAAATTGTCATTTATGAAAAGTATAGGGGCAAAATGGTAATTTTTCCTAGGATGTAAATTGAATCCAGTTGAATATGAAATGTGATAAATTGATGATTAAATTCATTTATATAGATCCGGATAACTCAAATTTGAAACTAGATCGAGGAAAAGAAAAAGTTTCGGATTAGTAGATTTTCATACACAAACAAGTTTCAACGTAAGTTCGTTTAACCGAATTGTGTTTATTGATATGCTTGAATTGAATCTGGTATGTGATTGTATGAATTATATAAATGTTAAAAATAAATGAAATAATTATATGTTCAATCATATCCAAAAAATATTGAGTACCGTTTGAATAATGAAATTCAATGGATATATGTGATTTCCTATATTACATGTGGTCCTGCATATGTTGCGGACAGAATATAGATCATACGAGCAATCCTATTAAATCTCAAGCATCCTGTTAAATAATTCTTGCTAGCATCCTGATCGGTAGTAATTCTACATGTGTTGTGTACTACCGCAGCTCTGTGTGAGCGTCTCACTACATGATTCGATCGGTTGTGATCCAGCATATAATGCGACACAAACGCAGCTCTACGTGAGCGTCTTGATATAAGCTCTTATGGGCTTCCTGACATGGCTCACTTGAACTCCCTGTTACCTTATCTGGTGCTCCCTGATATTAACTCTTCGGAGTTATCTGTTAAGCTCTATGAGCTCCCTGATTAAAACTCTTATGAGTTTCTTGTTTAGCCTGGATAAGTGTCCCGTTACACGGCTCAACTTAGCATCCTGATATGTGGCTCGAGAGTGTGCTCCCTGATTATGAGTTGACGGTTTACAGTTTTGTACACATTGTGTATACTACCTGAGTATCCATCGAAATTTCAAAGATTCAACAGATAAGTTCCCGAAATAAGAATCTATAAGATTAAATGAATTATATCTCGAATGTTCCTGAAATTTCTAAAAATTTGTAACATGATGAGCTCATCCGTGCTATTCAATGTACATGTGAATTATGTGACTAACATACTTGTTTGATTGTATGTGATTAGGCAAATTTGCCAATTTGTTGGGAATCATGTTATTGTATACTTATTTGAATGACTGTAATTGGTAAGTTTAATTCTTGTTATACAAGCTTACTAAGCATTAAATGCTTACTAGGTTTTATTTTTTCTGTTTTATAGTGCTCGAAAGCTCGCAAAGGTTGGAGATCGGTCGGGGCATCATCACACTATCCACCATCTTATTTTAGTATAATGGCATGTATAGGTTAACTTGGCCAAATGATGGCTTGTAAATGGATGTTTGTAATCTAGTCATTGGTATGGCTAGTGATGTTTGATTTGGTATATTACTACAAAGTTATATTATGTTAATATATATATGTGTAAAGTATGGTTAGATTAAATTAAGGTAAACTATATGCCTTAACAAAAAGGTAAGTTTAGCTATATGAATGTAGGTGATGTTATATCATACATGTTAATGATGTTTGCTTGGTTTAATGCTTGGAAATGGTTTATATATGTGTATAAGTGTTTTGGTAGATTGATGGTAAAGTTTGAGTGAGAAATAAGGCTAGGAAATGGCCTTATTTTGTCCACACAGGTAGGAGTCTTGACCGTGTGTGACACACGGCTAGGCACATGGGCATGTGGTTTGTCCGTGTGTCCCCTGCATCTTAAAATTGAGAAACAAAATGTTCAAAATTGGGTACATGGGAAGAGACACGGGCGTGTGTTTTAGCCGTCTGTGACACATGGCATATAACACGGGTGCGTCTTGGCCGTGTGAAAACTGCACCTAATTTTTGAAAATTAAATTGACCACACGGCCTAGCACACGGGCGTGTGGCTGGCCGTGTGGCACAAGTCAGAGAGTTACACGGGTAAGGACATGGGCAGGGACACAGCCGTGTGCTTCACATCGAATGCCCACACGGCCTGAGACATGGGCATGTCGCTCACACGGCCTACTCACACGGGCGTGTGACCCCTGTATACATGAAAATTTTTTAAATTTTTTGAAAAATATCTCTGAGATCCCGATTTAGTCGTGATTTGATTCTAAAATTTAAATTGGGCCTCGAGGGTCCATTCAAGGGACAATATGATTAGTTTTAGTTATGAGTAAATAACATGAATTATATGAAATTATTCTGTAAAGTCTCGTAATGCTCCGTAACCCTGTTGAGGTAACAGATACGAATTAGAAGTGTTACAATGACTTTAAAATTGGAACACCAAATGCATTTTCTAGCCTTTGGTCCCACAATTGCTTCATGAAAATCTTAACTTTGGGGGGTTTTAAAGCTTGAGAATTCAAGCCGTTAATGGCTTGAAAATTGGAACACCAAATAGTTTTTCCAGCCTTTGGTCCCACAATTGCCGCAATATCTCTTGATTTGGGGGGTTTTAAAGCTTGAGAATTCAAGCCAACTTTTGGTAGTTTTGTTGAATAATGCTTTACTTGGTACACTGAAAAAAAGAATCAACTTTTCATAGGAGTGTTTAGTAGGAAGTATCGAAAATAGGAAAAAAATTATTTTAATTAATTCATTATTTGATAGAGTTAAAAAATAAAAATAAAGAAAATAAAATATTTAAAAATGTATAATTTTGAACTAATATATCTCTTTCAAATTTTCTCTCATCTCATCGTTCCAATTTAGAAGGCTTGATTTCTATAAATTAGGATAAAAATTATCATCTCTTTTATTTTTCTTTTTCTCATTTTTCTTCCTTATCAAGCACACTCCAAATTTATTTTCTTTTCATTTTCTACTCACTTCTCTCATCCTTCTACTTTTCACCCCACCAAGTATACCATAAATGCTGAAATAAATTGTTGACTTCAGCTAGGAAATTCAAGCCATTTATAACAATTTAAATAATAAAATATTAAAACAAATTATAATAAATATTGATATTTTTTGTTGGATTTTGTGCTTTAAATGTAATATTTTTATTTATATACACTTGTATTTTCGAATAAATTGATTTAATAATAGTATTAATTAATTATGTTAATATCTTTTGTATATTATCCTTAATGTTTTTGCATGCAAAGTAAATTAGAAGCAAATGTTGACTCACTTTGGTTATCTAACACTTAGTTAATACTAAGCGGTATTACGTGATCAAATCATAATCTGAAAAGGTAACTTGTATTAATAAATAAACTTAAATATGTTCTTAATCTAATAAAAATTAACAAACAAATTAAAAATAAATATGTACTTTTGTCAACCCATATATGTTTTTTATGTACTTAAAACCCTAAAATAAAATTCATCTATATATATATATATATATGTGAGTTGATAAAGATTAATTTGTATATGGGGAGGAGGTGCATAAAGTATTACATTGAGGGTCATAAGAAGGACATGTTGAAAAGTTCATTGATAATTTACCATGGATGCCTGATAATATCAAACATGATGGAGATTGCCATTGTTGGATTGAATTGTCTATGGTAAGATAATGATACGACGGATAATTATTAGCTTTAATTATTGGTCTAATTTCCATGATTTAGTCATTAGCATTAATTATTGTTCTAAGTTATATGATCTAATTATTAATTTTATAATATTATTAATAGATCTGGATGATATTGTTAATTATTGTTAAAGTGATGATATGATTTAATGGTGATATAAATTTATACTTATTAACAATATTTTAATTGTAGAGAAATTAAAAGTAGGATAATTAAATTATCAATAAGTTGTTGGTTAAGCGGCCTTACTCCTAAAAGGGTGAGAACAATTACGAAGCCAAATGAGAGGAGGAAGGGCCTTGGCTCCTTAAGTTGCCTCGTCAAATTTTCTAATTTTATCTCAGTTTTTCAAATAAAATTTTTGACTTCATCCTTAAATGAGAATATAATTTAGAATTCTAAGAAGCTCACTTGTTAGGAGAGCTTTACTTTCCAATTTAATCTTTAATATTCTAAGTAATTTTATAATTACTTACATTTTGTGTAAAATATAATGATAAGTAACCACTCTAAATCAATGCTCTCCATTTGAGCTTTAAACCTTTTCAACTTGAAGTTCTTCTCCTAAGAAATTTTCACACGGTTCATCAAAATAAAGCTAAATTAGAAATATGAATGCCATAAACGTCACAACAATTGCAATTTAATCTTCTAGATATGTTGGTTTTATAATCTATCTCCTTTGGATGATTAAAGTTTTTTTTTTTTTACCTTTTTATGGTTGGAATATGAGATTGTAAAGTAGCAAAAGAAATCAATCAAGAAATTGTTTTAGAAAATGGTAATCAGACACCGCTTTTCATTAATTTGTAGTTGTGAGTGTTACGGGGCTAGCCTTTTAGTCTCGCAATTCGTGTGGCCTTAAGCTATTTTATCGTTTCAAATACACGTAAGTCAGCCTAAATCCCACAAAATGAGGATTCTCGGAAAATTCTTCCGAGGCACCAATTTATATAGCAGAAGAAACTCAAGCCAAAAGAATGCTCAATAGAACAAAATAGCCATAGAAAAACAATGCACGAGAAGTGTTTGAGTAGATGCTCTCAATTTAGTATTCACAACTAAAAAGTGGAATACAATGGGTATGATGGATGATTTACAACTGATGAGAGGCTCTCTAGTTATAGTTGAGCTCCCTCAAAACCAACGGTATAAATTGAATTACATCGACAGACGAGATGAAGCATGTCTCTACAATTAAGGGTACAAGATTTACATAATCAAATAAAATATAATCTTATCAGATTTTATTCTCCTCAGTCTTCTAATATTAGTTTCCCTATTTACCAAGGTAGCTTAATTTTTCATACCTACTTCATTGGGCCACCAAGGCTTCAAGTAGACAAGCTTTGCCACTTGTCCTTCGAATCGGGCAACTTCTTGTGGGCCAAATATCCCTATCTAATTAATAAACCTCCATAGGACACATTTTGTTAATGGTCACGGGCTTTGCACCTTGACCCATGACATTCTCCCCCACCCATTCTCGCAATGCCCTCATTGCGTCTCGGAATGACACTAATATTTATTCACCTCGAAAATTTCTCGTCGCCTTAGGTCTTTCCCGACTAGTCTCTGTATTGATTAGTCTTGCCCCTTGGAACCTTCGCCTCACCTTTCTTCGCCTTTTAGATCGAACCATTTCACACATTTTTACATCTTGTTCGTAAGAAATCGCTGCTTTCAGATGCCCACATTGTGACTTGCCTCGATCAGGATCTGCTTGATCCACACAACTAGGCTTCTACATGCCCACATTGAACACTGAATTGCCTTGAGTTTTTTCAACAGCTCCGATCTCTACGCCCCTCGACTTTCCTCCTTCAAAACTCTAAAAGGACCCCTATGTCATCGCCAAGCCAACAAGTTAGAATGCAAAACACTACTTAAATGTTTGAAATGTACCTTACTCGCAACAATTACTCCCCCGATTTTTAGTTTGCATCACCACTTTTTGCCCAAAGTTTGATGCACAACCCACCTTTCTCATAAGTAGTAGCTCCACTGATAGCTCAACAGGCTTCATATTGGTTCCATGTTCCACTAGCATTTCTGAAGAGGCAATCCATCTAGTCAATGTTCTTCTCATATGAAACATCCTCCACTAGCTGGATTCCTGACAATACATTGGTCCTAACCTTCATATCTTGATTCATGAGCACAACAATTTGTGATAACATACCATTAATGAAATAATTTGATCGGAAAAAGAAAAAAGAACCACCTTAATCCTATAAAGGAAATTTAAGCCAAGCACAAAATCATAATCGTCTAACTAGCTTACCTCAAAATCTTTCTTTCCCTTTCATTCTTCGAGTTGTAGCTCCACTCCTCGAGGTACTCTTACAATTAGGGTATCCTCGAAATTTACCACCTTGATCTTCTTATTCAATTTCTTAATCGAGAGACCAAGTTTTCTCACAGATTTTCTAATGTGAATAATCCTGATGCTCCTACATCAACAAGAGCACTTCTTTTCTAGCCTGCGATGTCGATGTCCAAAAACATCAATCCTACCTCCTTGTTATTCCTTTTCGCAGGAGTGAATATTATTGAATTAAGCTTCGATGCCTTCCTCTCATTAGGCTCCATTTACTCCCCTTTATTGGTTGTAGAGAACTTAACTCGCTGTGGACAATTCTGCATCCTATGCGGACCACTACAAACGAAGCATTTCACTGGCTTTTTCACACTCTCCTTAGCCTTATTGGCTTCGAATCTACTCACAACCGAACCTAGCTTCATGGACGCTTATTTCGACTCAACATCACTTCTGACAACCGAAAAAAATATATATATTCAAACAATACCTTACCATATGTGGTCATTGACAAATGGAGCATTTTTATTTCGCTCCCTTACTCCTTTCGGTTGTTAGGTCTTCGTTTCTCATTTTGTGGTTTCCCATTACCATTGTTGCCATTGGTATCATCACTATATTCCTCTTCATCTTCCTTATGATCTTCCCCACCAATTCTCTTCCCATTAGACATAGAATACTCGAACTTGTCTTTCCTCATAACAAGCTTAACCAAAGACTTAACTATAATCATGGTTTTTGATAGTTCTTAGACATCTCGACATTCCAATTCCCATTAACTGACATCTTCAACCCATCCATAAAATAGAAGAATACCTCTTCCTCACTCAAATTGGTGATTTGAAGCATTAACTTATTGAACTCTTTCACATACTCCCAAATTGTGCCTTATTGTGAGAATCAACGCAACTTAGAATGAGCCTCCTTCTTGATATATTGAGGGTAAAACAGCTCTTTGAACTCATTTTGAAACTCCTTCCAAGTTTCAATTACAACCTGACCAAGCTTTTTCACATGTGGACCTATGCCTCTACCATAAAAGAGCAAAGTTAGTAAACTATCAAGCAGTAGTATTTATCTTAGCATCATCATCTTTGATGCCCACTACACAGAAGTATTGTTCCATCTCCTAGAAGAAGTTTTCCACTTCACTTGTGAGCTTTGCCCCTTTGAACTTCTCCGATTTGGGGACATCCATCTCGTAGTTGAGTGCCTCACCCAACACTCCTTTACCCATGATAGCTCGGCATAAAGCAAGCTACCCCACGAACTCCTCAATCCTTGTGCTTAAAGCCCTTATCGCAATCATTGTTTCCTCATTCAAAGGCATCGACATGGATTCGACAACATCGTCTCTCTCCGTCAGCTTACCCATAGTGGAATTAAGCATCCCCCGTATCTCTTCCACATTGGAACTAAGAGACTCCAACACCACTTCTTTGAGTTTCTCTTTCTTCGGGTCCAACTCCACAATACGTCCCTCGATCATCTTGATAGTGTCCTTTACATCCCCTATGGGCTCCTCGAGTTTGACCACTCGTTCCTATAAAGCTAATAGCATGTCCTGTCACATTTCAAAAATTGGGTTAAAAGAAATTGGAATTGTGAAATTATGTCAAGTGAGTTAATCTGGTTCAATGGATAGGAGTTGTACTTGTGTGTGTAAGGTTCTGCGTTTGAATCTTTTCTTTGAATTTTTGTTATTTTTGTTACAACCCATATATTTAAATGTCTGGCTTATATACTAATTTTTGCTCAACTGATAATAAGAATGAGTTTATTGGTTCAGTCGTAAGGTGTTAGCTTTCCCTTTGGTCTTGTGTTCAAATCCATGCATATGCAACGTAGAAAGTATTTTTGTTTTTAACTATAGGGAAAATCTGACAAGAAAAACTAATTGGATTTGATGGGATTTAGTAGGGGTGTGGATGGTTTTAATATATATATATATATATATTATTGTTAACAATTTTATTTTCTTAAAATTTTTCCCCTTCAACTGTACATGTTTATTTTTCCCATTTTTTCCAAAATCCCCATTTTGTTTTCAAGTTTATTCATCTTCTTGTCTCATCTTCTTTTTCATTCTTCTTTTTTTTTTCCTTCGATTACTTTTGTGATTTTCCTTTGTTTTTGCTTTACTTCTGTTCTTGATCCTTGTCCATCATCATACACGCATACTGGTGCATTACTAATTTTTGGAGTGGGTAAGTTTGGTGTATATAATCTTAATTTCGATATGTTTTAAAGGTTGAGGTTGTGTTGCCTTTTGGTTTATGATATGGTGTGTTATAAAATTGTAAGGAATAATGGCTTTATTTTTCTAAATAGGAGAAGAATGAATGGCATTAGACAAATATCCAGTAAATTAAGCTTTGGAATGATGTAGGTTGCTATTAGTTTGAGGCGTGTGTGTGTGTACAAAATTTTGGGACTGTTATTTTAAAGAGAAGAATATGTTTTAAGTCAAATGTTGCATTAAATCAAAGTTATAATTGATGTGTTTTGATGTCAATTGTAGGGTTCAAAGTGTACGATTGTGTGGTTGATCAATCTCGCTGTCAAATGTGTGATTTTAACCCAATTTATCACTCAAAACTCAAGAAATTTACGAAACAGTGGCTGTTTTTAAAATTGCTTAGCACCACATAGCCATGTGTCAGGTTGTGTGGTAGATCGTGTGTGTTCTTGTAGGTCGTGGAGGTAGGCCATGTAGGGCATATGGCCATAAGAAATCATGCATATAGATCAACAAGGGAGGAGATACGAAGGAAGGAGTGGTGGTGCTAGTGGAGAGCAAAGAGGCTGAAGTTGCTGAAGGTTATGCTGAAGGCAGTAAGGAGACCTATTTAAGCCATTCCAAAACCATGCCATACATAAACATTCAACCTATTTAAGCACACTATAAAAGAGACCTAAACAAAATCCAAACAAACACCAATATGCCATTCCAATATCCTAAATCAGCTAACCAATATGCCATTCAAAGGCACCACAATTATCACAACCTAACATTTACCAAACCATGAGTCTTAGAACTCGCACTTAACCCTTCTCAATGAGTATTCATCATTTCTCTGTATTACGGGACTGACGCTTCTGTCCATTTCCTTCCAAAAGTAATCTTTTCATCTTGTGCAAAGATAGCCACTTTGTATGTTTTGTAAAGGTTGCACAGTCGATCTGCTAACTTACTGTGCCAGAGCTTGTTGAGCCCGAGAGACGAAATGGCGTGGCATTCACCATTGGGAAATGATGATCTAATGTAAGACGGTCCTACAAAAGTGACAATTGGCTAGAGTCAGGTTCCTCTAGATTGTAAGGCTATAAACTAAGTGGAGCTAGTGGTCGTAGGCATCCTCTTCCACTATAACTTGATTATTCAGTCATGAGAAGGATCACCTAAAAGTCTATGATTGAACCAAAGGAGGATTGAGATAACCAGAGGCTGGAATCCCTCAAATTGAAAAACCCCTTTCCTGAACTCTGTTTCTTTTCACAATTGCAATTTCAATTTATTTAATTTCAACTCGTCTATCGTAACGCCCCAAAATTTCTAATTTTATTATTGTGAAAATATGATACAAATATATGTCAGCTTTAGTGGTTATGTGTTCTGGGAGTGTTTAGGAGGTCCCAAGTTCAAGCTTTCGCTTGGGCAAAATTTGATATTTTGAATGAATTAGGCCTTACTCTTGTTCAGTAGGCTTTTATTTGATTGTTGGTAAAAATATATCAGAATGTGCCTGCTAGTCTGGTGGTTAAGTGGAGTGTTAGTGTGTAGGAGGCCCTGTGTTCGAGTCCCTACGCAAGTAAGGGAATTAATTTTTGTTTGAGGCGTGTGGCGTGGTGAAGTTCAAATTAAACTGGATTGTTGAGCATTTATGTTTTAGTGGTTTAATAGGGAGTGTTTTTAGGAGATAATTGGGGAGAAGTTATCAAAATAAGATTTTCTTCTTATCAGTTTTCTATTTTCTTTTTTCCCAACAAATTTTCTAACTTAGACTTTTGTTTCTCTGCCATTTCTTCTTCTTTCTTGTTCACTTTTGGTTTTTGTTCCCCTTTGGCCGAATCTTGTTTCTTCTCTTTCCCTTCTCTTTTCATTTTCTTGATCGGTTCATCTCTTGCTCTATAGCCAAAATTCTCTTCTCTTTTCCCTACTCTTTTCATTTCTGTATTTTTTGCGAGCCATCTATTTGGGTGTAACTTTCGGCTTCATCTATTTTGATAAGTGGGATTTTTCCCCTTAGTTATCGTATTTTGATTAGGCAATTAACAAAGGGTTCATTTTACTCTCGTTTAGGTGCTATTCAAAGGTTTTTAAGCGGATATTCTAGTGTGTGGAGATGACTGGTTATCGAATCCATCGCGGTAATTTTTCAAATCGTCGTTGGTTTAGTTTCTCGAGTTTTATGTTGGGGATATTTGGTTTGATTGACAAAGTAAGTGATTGATCTGGAGATATGTTGGTCGATTTTTAGGTTCTGGAGGCTTAGGAGTGCTTACGTATCAGAAACGATACTAGATGTGTAACCGAAACGCAAAAAATGGGATTCAGCAAAAAGCTGAAATTGCTTGCTATCGAGAAATAAAAGAAATAAGAGAAAATGATGTGAAAAATTGTAGAGAAAGGAAATAAGGGTGTTATAAACTTGGAAATCAACATTTTGCACTAAAATAGTTTTGGACAGCAGCAGTAGTGTAATTTTGAAAAATCATCAAAAATAGTGGAAATTGAGTTAGAGGTTGAATAAAATATTAAATTAAATTTTATTGAGTCTGGTTTTTCATGGAAGAAACAGTGTAAGCAATGGAATTATAAATCATGAGATATAATAAATTATTTGAGACAAGGTCAAAATGATTTTGGGTTCCCCTATTTTGAATTAGGAAAATCATGAAAACTTGTAAAAAATGATTAGGGGCTTAAATTTATATGTATAAATCCTTAAAGAGTCTATTTTCAAGAGAAACAAATGGAAACATCATATAAATTTCGTACTAAGAGATAAATAATTTTTAGTAAGGAAAGGATGAAGCTGTCGAACAGCACAATAGGGATAACTTTAAAGATTTTACTGTACTTATTTGATAAACTATAAATTCTGAAACTTTTATGGTAGAAAGGTATATGAGTCTAGTTTCAAAAACATCAAGCGGATCTTAATTTGGAATTCTGTATCTCAAGATATAAAAAATTTAGTGATAATGACTCAAGTAGACAGCTTTGAATGAACATATAAGTAAATAATAAAAACATATATGAATATTGAGCTAGCATGGGTTACTTTAAAAATGGATCACATGGCCAAGGAAAATTTGGGCCAAGTGGGCCACACGGGCAGATCACATGGGCATGTGGGCCCATTTTTACCGAAATATTTTTAAGGTTGCACGGGTCGCCCCAGTCGAATGCGAACCTACTGTAGGGTTGGTAAGAGCTACTTAGACCCCTAAATATGTGAAATTGTCTGAATGATGTATGTAATGGGCATGTTAATATCTGAACTGAATATATGTATTGAAATTGCATAATAGCATGTCATCCATTGTGTGTTGTATTGCATTGGGTTGGAGGTTGTTATTCGGAGGAAGTGTCTTGAAAGGCTTTAAGCCTAATTCTTGTCGACAACAAATTGCAAACTCTTGTATTATGTTGCATTCAGTACTACTTGGAGTGTAGGGATGGGTGGGTTGATTATATCCCACATGGAGTGTAGGGTTGGACGGAGATGGTGTCTAGAGGTGGTTGGGTAGGATTTTGCTCTTGCATAATCATTCTCGCTATCGATATCTTGTGATGGGCTAAGGCCCTCTTGCATTTTGACATTTGTCTTGAGATGGGCTAAGGCCCAAACTGTCACTATCTTGAAAAGGGCTTAGGCCCAAGACTATTCAACTGCCTTTGTGAATCTTGATTGTTTGTTTGTTTTTGCGGGATTACACACTGATTTTACGTAAACTCACCCCTTTTTGTTTAATGTGCACAGGTAATCCCCAAACTTAGACGAATCGGTGCGACGAAGGACTCAACGGTGACCACAATAATTTTTGGACTTCATGGTTTTCAATTTACGATTTATGATTCGATTATTATTGATTATTTGAGTTGTAATTTAAGGACCCTCTGAGACTTTGGTTTTAAACTTGGGTTCTTATTTATTTATTTTACTTTATGGGTTTATACCTACTGGTCGTAGGAAATTCGGTTTTCAAAAAGTTAAAGTAATTTCTAAATGCATGATCACCTAAATTGTTTTATTAAAGCTTCAGCAACAAGGGATGTTTCAAAACAAATGTTTTAAATTAATAAAGACGACTTCCTAAGTTCTAACAAAGGTTTACTAAAGATAATAACATGGAATGTTTTCATCTTAACAATGAGATTTTAAAAACACTATCGTGTAACACTGCCATATATGGCCATAACATCTAGGCCGGGTTTGGGGTGTTACATCTATATTCTTAATTCTATTTTTTTTAATTTTTCCCAAGTCAGACGTTTTTCTTGGGCACGATTGCACCTAGGGTTTCAAGAAATAAGAAGTTGTAGCGATCCAGTCCTTGAGGATTTGAGCCTACTCCCCTTAAACTATTTCTTTTTGTTATTTAGGGATAGGATATATTTGGTGCTTTCAACGACACATCAATAATAAAAATTTTGAGTCTTTAACTTAGTCGCAAACACCAATAATGCAATCCTAACACCAAGATTCGACCTTAAACAACAAATCGATCACTTACCCTTGAGAAAACAACAGCCTAAAATGGTGCCTAGGTCACTGGAATGACGTTGTACGCCTCACGTTCTTCTCCTATTGGAAAACCAAAACGATCAATTCTCAATTTAACAACTAAACCAAAAAGTATACTTATACAAATGATTCGAGGAAATAGATATGCTATTAAAACAAGTAGCAACTACTTACCAACCGAAGCACAATGATTGATAGTGCAGAACAAATGGAAAGTCGAAATAGAGACAAGAACAAAAGAAGAATGAGAAATTTTAGGAAAAATAATGTCAGAGAATTTTAGGAACAAAAGAAAAATAAGAAAGGAACTTCAGAAACTTGGTTGAAAAATCCAAAATCTTATAGGAAATAGAAAAAAAAAATGAGAAAAAAGGCAAAAAATTCCCAATAAAAGGGATTCAGGTTCAAACAACTCGAACAATAGACCTGTAAAAAGGACTAAGCTGCAACCTGAGCCCACTGAAGAACGTGCTCCAACATGTCAACATTGTGAGAAATACCACAAAAGAGAATGTTGGAGAAAGATCAATGCTTGCCTTAAGTGTGGATCAAAAGAACACCAAATAAAGGATTGTCCTCTATTGAATAATTCAACTCAATTGCAAAATCAAGGCCAAAATCAGAACCAAACACAAGGAAACTGTGGTGCCAACCTAAATGATAGAAATTGAGACCGAAGAGTGCCATCACAAGGCATGCACCGCGTAGAAGCAAAGCACCCAACTTTAATTTATGCGACAAGAGGACGGGAAGATAAGGACGCCGCCAATGACATCACATGTTCTTTATAAAAATTTTTGTAAAAAAAAAAAACTCTGAGTAGCGTAACAAAAGCAAGGTGGGTCTATATCGTTCTGGTCCTTCCCATATCATTCCCATTAAAGAAATCAAGCTTCGACCAAACTTTTTTAATAAGGTAAGTAAAATTCGAGGATGAATTTCTTTAAGGGGGTAGATTTGTCACATCCCAAAATATAGAGAGTTAGATTAATTGGGTTACAAAATAATGGGGCTAAAACTAATATTAAAATTAGGGTAAAAATAATTAATTAAAGTATAAAGATAATATAATCAAGTTTTATTAGAACGAAACTTGATTACAAGGTTCAATTTGGAAATAGTGTGTTTTAATTGAGTTAAGACCTAATTAGAAAAGAGGTAAAATAAAACACTAATAATGAGTCCGACTATGTGTATTAATAATTATATATGAACTAAAATATGAGAGTATTAAAAAACTACAATAGTTAAATAAACTAGAAAAAAATTGAGTAATTATATAAACTAATAGAGAATAGGTAAGTTGTCACAACCCGAATTTGACCCTAATCGAAGCGGTGGTTTTGGGACCACGAATCGAGTCCAAAAATTTTTAGATATTATTTTGGTTTTTATTATATGTGAATTAATGTGTGTGAAAGTTTAAAGAAAATTTTATCGTTTGAGTGTTTAATTTGACAAAAAGGATTAAATCGCGTAAAGTGTAAAAGTTGCTTACTATAGTGAAAAGTGCTAAAGTGATAGTGGCTTTTTACTATGAGGTACTAATAGGGCAAATATCCCATTTTCAATGATAGTGGGCGGCAAAGGTCTAATATGACCTTAAGTTATATGTTATGTTTATTATTTATTAAAAGGTTAAAATAGTAATTTAATAAATGATTAATATATGTTAAAATTGCATGAAAAGAAACCATTATCATTTTTGCTTCTCTCTTGGCCGAATGTTAGCTAAAGAAAAGAGCTTAGAAAAGCTTCAAATTTCGGCAACAAATTACCTTGATTAAGGTATGTGTAGTTTTTAGTTTTTGATAATTTTTACGTTTTTGAAATCGTTGCTTCGAATACTTCAAGACCCATGCTTGAATTTTTGATTTTGATCAATATTTTGAAATATATCATTGATGATTTCATGAGTTTTATGATGTTAGTTGATGGATTATGAAAGATATATGTTAGATTGATATGTTTTGTCTTTGGATTTTTGGTGATTTTGAGAGATTAGGGCTTAATTGTGAAAATAAAATTTTAGAGGGACTTAAATGTGAAATAAACAAAATATATGGATTTGTATGAGTGCTATAGATATTCGGCCCTTAAGGTATTTATACAAATTGTGTGTATTTTGTGTTTTAAGCAAATAGAACTAAATTGTAAAAATGTGAAATAATAGGGGCAAAGTGGTAATTTGCCCATTTATGTATTTTGGGACTAAATTGAGATGAAATGTAGTTGAATGAGCTTATTTTAAATATGTTTAGATTAAGAACAAAGAAAAACGGATTTGGATCGGGGAAAGGCGAAGGTTATCGAATAGCTGGTCTTCGTCGTCCATCGATATTTGAGGTAAGTCCTTAAGCTGAAATATATCAAAGAATTATTTATGAACATATTAAATGATGATGTTCGATAAATTTGAGTACATGTTTATGTCATAGCAGAATGTATATAAGTAAATTAGATTGAATGCATAATTTAATAATGTGATATGAATGAGTATCTCGATATGAATTGTGGGTTTTACAATGACGTAATGATTCTATTTGTGTAATGTGAATAAGCTTAGTTGAATTGGATATGTGATAAATTATGAAATGTGTGTGGAATGATTGACTATATTGATACTCGGCTTCGTGCCTAGCGTGCTTAGTCTTGGGTGACATATTCAGACTTCGTGCCTAGCAGCTTAGTCTTAGGTGACATATTCGGCTTTGTACCTAGCGAGCTTAGTCTTGGGTGACATATTCGAACTTCGTGCCTAGCGAGCTTAGTCTGGGTGATATATTCGACTTATTGCCTAGCGTGGCTAAATCTGGGTGTTTGAACTACGGACTTTGAGTCTAGCAAGTCTAATGCCAATATGTGAGATTCGGGCAAATGCCTAGCGAGTTTTTATACCGATGAGTTGAAATTCCAAGCTTAGATTGTGTACTGAGTAAAGTCATGAAATGAATCAAGTGAGCCTAATCATTTGAAAATGAATTTGTTAATTGGCTACAAGGTATGTGCTATTCATATTCATGTATTATACATATATATATATATATATATATGTGATGATGATAAGTAAATGAATTGATGAAGGAAATGTGATATACAATCGGTAGATGCAAATTGTGTATAAACTATGCCATTAGGAAATTGGTATATGAAAGCATAATGTGGCTAAAGGTAATCGTATAAGTATATTGATATGAATGATACAAATTGATCCTGTATATTTGGCCTTATGCTTATGTTTACGTGACATACTGGGATTACTTTGATGCCATGTATACGAATGTATAAAATGTCAAATGGATATACATATATATATATATATATATGTGTGTGTGTGTGTGTGTGTGTGTGTGTGTGTGTGCATGCATTGTATGTTCGGCTACACCATTTGAATAGTCGAGTTCGGGTTAGAAATGCACGAAAATATATGTTTTAAATGTTATAAATGAAAATGAAAGAAGTAGGGTTGGTATGAAGTGAAATTAGTATAATGGACAATCTTGATTTAGTTGTATCGGTTTATATATATATATATATATATCTCGATACATATTTGATTAATTTATTTTCATAAAAGGAAATTTTATGAAGTTGGTTATGTTATATGCGAACCTAGACCTAATCTTTCATAGATGAATGGATACATCATAGAGTCTTTGTGAGAGTTTATGTTTAAATAGGTATATGTGTATAAAATGTGAAATGATAAGTTGATAACTGAATAAGTAATAAATATATTTATATTTACTTTATATGTATAAAGTGAAAAGTGCATACTCAAACTTGTAACGAACATTTGAATAACATATATTCGATGATTCTATGGTTTGAATTGTACAAGCATGAATTAAGTCTCTTTTGGGTTTATGATTTGTGATAAATGATTGTGATGATCTGAGTCGAGTTCGGTAATGTCTCATAATCCTAATCCGGCGACGGGTATTGGGTAGAGGTGTTACATAAGTTGAGCCCCAAATAGATATGTACAATTAATTGACTAAAATAACATGAAATAAGATATAATTGAAGTAGTAAAGCACTCTCCTCTTTCTCTTGTGATCCCAAGTTCAAATCTTATTCTTTCCTTTTATTTTAAAAAATCGACAAGCCTCCAGCAAGAAGAAATAAGAATAATTAAGCGTAAAAATCAAATAAGAATTGGGTAATAACCCATTAGTTAAGGCGCAAACCTCCATGTCAAACTTGTGTTCAAATTGCGTCTCCCCCTTTTGTTCTCCTTTTAATTCGGCCAATTTTGGAAAATTGTAGTCACGCCTTAAACTTTAAAAATTTTATAGTAATGCCCAAATGTTTCTAAACTTTAGAAATTCGTTCCAATCCAATCCTAATTAGAATTCATATCTTATCATTATTTAAAATTTAAATAGAATTAAAATTCCATATTTTTTAATCTTTTATCTTAATTTAAAATTATATCTTTTATTAAATAAATTCAAATAGAAATATAAATCCATATTTTTTTATCTTCTTATCCTAACTAGAATTCAAATTACTTCTTCAAATCGTAATAGAATTTATCCTCCTTCCTTCTATTTATTCTCTATTTTCCTTCAAAACTCATATTGCAATTTTTTTTTAAATTCTTGGGTTCTTTCTTTTCTCTTCCATTGTTAAATCCGTTTTCAATCTAGGAATTTAAAAACCTTCTCTCCTTTTCTCGAGTAGATCATCAATTTCTTTAAAGCTAAGGTTTTTAAGTTATCAAATCAAGTGTGAGATCTAAACTTAAAATATTATGTATGATTAATTGTAGTGTTAGGAAATTAAATGAGTTGTTATGTGAACTATATAATATGTGAATTTAGAGGAAATATCATGTGAACACGTAAAAATTATATGTAAACCCATAAAATTATATGCGAACCATAACTATTTAATAAATAAGTGATACATATTTAATTAAGCAAATCTTATACATGTTATGTGCGAACTCTACATATATGCATCATTGTTATTCTTTGTACATGCATCAAATATACATGTGAATATGTGCGATTGATTGAATGACATCTGATGAGATGTCAAAATTGATATTCAATGAATTCTATACACAAAATGTCAAAATTGGCGCAGGAAAAGGAAACGTATTATGAGATGCTCTCGTCTCATTTATTAATAATGTATGCTTTAAAACTTTTTATTGAATTTTCTAATCTCTATACTTTTTATTCTTGTCGCAAGTGAGTTTTACGTATTTAACTTATATTTTATGTTTGACTTAATGTCTTTAATTATATTTTTGTTTTTATTAATAATTTTATTTTTAATTATTTTTTATAGATTTGATGAAAAAACTATTAAAAGTTACTGAGATGATGTGGAATTTGAGATGTAATTTACTGCTTAATTAACTTAATTAAATAATTATATGTGAAAATAATAAAATAAATAAATTATATATAAAATTAAAAAATAACTCTTAATTTAAAGAAAATAAACATAATTATCTAAAAAGTTTCAAAATGAATGCATATATTTATTTATTGAGAGACTTTAAAAGATAGTTAATAAATTAAATCAAAAATATTAAATATATGTATTCATTTTGAAACCATTCTCTTTTTTAATAATACTTTTATCAAATATGTTAAAAAATAATTTAAAAATTAATAAAAACTCAAAAGTACAATCAAAATTATTTTAACAAAATATATAAATATTAAAATTAAATTTATCATTCAACTTTTTATTCTGGCTAACCTTCAAAAGGTATTATTATTCTTTCTGTGAAAAACAAAACCCTTTCAACTATATTAGTATGATGTAAACTTTGACTGGATTGATATTTTAAAAATAAGTGTCAATAAATTTGACTTTTGAGTCGAGACGATAATTAGGTAAAACAAATTAATAATTAGGGGCCATGAAAAGGACTGGCGGCTAACGTAAATTTATATATCTCTATAAGAGTATAAGTGAGACAAAAACAATCCATGATATGATGAAAATAATAATAATAAATATTTGAGGAAATTAATAATTTTTCCAAAATATTAAATATTTATAACAATGTGACTGAGAAACTAATAATTGAGAAAAAATATAAATTATATGTGACGTGAGTAGTTTTATAATTTAAATAACTATAAATTTTAACATTGAATTTTTGGTATGAAACAAGAAAGTAGCGACATCTCTTTTTGAAATATAAATTATACGTGAACTGTGAAGTGAGTAGTTTTTAACATTGAAGGCATAAATTTTGAATATTATTAATAAAATATTTTGAAATTTAAGTTAAATGACATTTATTCCTTTCAACTCTTTTTAAATAAATATTCTTTTAAAGAGTTCTCATTTGAATATAAATTCATAACTTGTTTGTCAAAGAAATTATATTAATAATTTTTTAAAATTATCAATTAAATTTGTCGTAACCATTTTGGGGAAACAATAAGCCACGCTGTCGACTCGATTTTTTGAAAAAAGAAAAAGAAGGAGTCGCCACCGATCTTTATTTGATGTGATCAGATCACCTTTGTTTTAATAAAACATTTAATTTACTAAAACAGTGCTTTTTGGTCTACGAACTTTGAGAAAACGGGTTCGGAAGTCGATTACGTGCGAGGAAGGATTAGCACCCTCGACACGCCCAAAATTGGTACCAAACTAATTGATTGATGTCTTTTTTGTTGAAAACTTTAAAAGGGTTCGAAAATATAATGCTTTTTATTTTCAAAATTTGATGGAATTGAAAGGGACATTTAGACTCTCTTATTATCGAAGAGATAAAGCATCGTGTCCAGTGAGTTAGGGCGCAATACTTTAGACTCCCGAAACTAAGCTCGTCTTTTAAAACTTGATTTTTATTTGAAGAGGATCTCCCGTCATTTGTCAAACGAGAAACCGGAACCCGATGAGTTAGGGCTCGATTCCACGAGATTTCAAATATGGAAGATTACCCCTATTTTTTTAGAAAAAAGAAACTTATCTTGAAGTATCTAGATGTCGAGTCCAGTAAGTTAGGGCACGACATTTCGAATCTCCGAGATTAAGTGTTTTGTTTAGAATTTAAATTGTGATTTCGAAAAAAGATATCCCGTTGTTTAGCTTTAGCGAGAAGAAACCGGAACCCAGTGAGTTAGGGTTCGATTTTCACGAGTTGCTAACACGGAACGTTGGTCATTAAAAAAGTTAAGGTTTTGAAAGATATTTACGTAAAAGTGTGAAAACACGATGTTATGCGTAAAGGAATGATGAAAAGACACATATACGTAGGAGTAAAAACGATGTATAGTGCATCGGAAGTATTGCGAATAGTCACAGTGACAGTGAATAACGACAATGATGATGATCAAAAATAATGATGGCAATCTATGAATGAAATAATAAAAATAAATAAATACATCTATACATATATATATAAAATAATATAGTAATAGTAATAGTGATGGTAAAAAAAATAGATAATAATGATAATATCGGGAATAACAAATAATAATTTTAAAAAGATAATAATATTAGTAATAGTAATAATGATAATAATAGTAGAAAAATAACGCATGCAATCACAAATAATGGTAATAGCAAACAAACAATAGTAAAATATAATGAAAATAACGAATAACAATAACAATAATAATAATAATAATGATATGACAAAATAAAAAATAATGGTAATGGACATAATAATAATGAATAGCAATAATAACAAATGATAAAAATGATAATATTAATATAGTAAAATAATAATAATAATAATAATAATAATAATAATAACAATAATAGTATTAATAATAAAATGATAACGATAATAAATAATATACTGGATAATGATATAGTAATGATAATAGTGAGAACAATAATAGAAATAATAAATGATAATAATAACAATAGTAAATATAGTAATAATGATAGAATAAAATATTAAACGATAATAATAATAATAAAAATACAAAATATTTGAAAAGGGTAAATTGCATAAAAATCAAGTTTAGGGCCTAATTGTACATAAAATGTTGATTTGGGGGCTAAATGATAAATAAAACGAAGTTCGGGTCAATTTGCAAATAAAAGCGGACTTGGGGTCTCTAGAGAACACGCGAATGCAGATGGGGACCAAATATGTAATAAACCCTCGGGCCCAAAGCGCATAACAAGAGGGACCAAATCGAAAACCAAAATAAAATATTGGGTGAAATTTTAAAATAATAAAAGTCCGATTGAAAATAATAAAAAAAGCGGAAGGGCTAAAAGTGCAATTAGCCCTTCCGTTCAAAAACGCACGGATCCTAGGTCAAGGCGGGTGGATTCGGTCTGGATAGGGACAAAACGACGTTGTTTTGGGCGTTTAAGGCCAGCCCCAAAACGACGTCGTTTTGGGGGGCCTATATAAGCTTAGAAACCTTCAAAAAAAATCATTTTCACAGCCTTTAAAAAAAATCTTCTCTCTTTCTCAACCCCCTCTGCGGACATAGGGGATCCGTGAGGGTCAGCTCACCGTCTTGGCGTCAGACTCAACCACCACCACGGTGGCCGGAAAGGTAAATTTTTGTTTTTTTTTTTTTTTTGCTTTTAGGTTTTATATGTATATATGTTTTTGCCTTTACACGAAATAGAAAAAATTTAAAAAATAAAAGAAATCACCTTTTGTATCTTTTTTGCTGTTTTTTTTTAGATCTACTTTTTTTTTGCTTTCTCCTTTTTTGAAGCCCTGTATTTTGATGATTCGAAGTCTCTGTTTTTGATTGAAGAAGAAGAGAAGAAAAAAGCCTTTCCCCTTTTTTATCTATTGATCCAAAAAAAATCCTCTTTTACAAGTCTGTTAATCGGCTTTTATAGCCTTACAAAAATTTGTTTCTTGTCTGCTCTCTGTTGCTTTTGCGTGTTGGTTTCTTTTGCAGGGCATGGGTGAGGCGGTGGAGCAGGTGGCCGACTCTGTCAGTGGCGGGTTCGGCGGTGGGTAGGGCAGGTGGAGGTGCAGGAGGCCAGGAGTCAGAGGCTCAGAGGATAGAAGCTAGGGGGTGGCGGCTAGGCTAGTTTTAGGGTTTTAGAAACCCTAAAAAAAATTTTAACGTTTTGGGCTGTTGGGCTGCTTGGTAGATTGGGTTTTGGTTGGGTTTGGGTTTTTTTTGTTGTAAATGGGCCCGGGCAATTTGGGCTTTGTACAGCTGCCCCTCTTTGCTCATTTTCGTGTAACGAGAATAGAGCAAAGACTTAAAAAAGCCCAATATTGCCCGGCCTCACCGAGTCTTGGCCTCTCAAGTGCTTTTCTTCAAGTAGCGTTGCTTCTGCCCACCGCATCTTGTTGCTTTGATCTACTTCACCGCTATGTGGCTCCGATCTGCTCTTGCTGCGACTTCAATGGGATGTGACTTGTTTATTTTTCGATCTGCTCTTGCAAATTTAGGAATGTCTAAACTGCTATCTTCAATCTGATCCTTGTAAACTCAAGGGTCACCAGACTGAATCTTTGATCTGCTTCCTGCAACTTCGAGAACGTCAAATCCGCTTTCTTGATCCGCTTCTTGCAACTTCAAGAAGGTCAAATCGCTATCTTTGATCCGATCCTGCAAACTCAAGGGTCACCAGATGAATCTTTGATCCGCTCGCAACTTCGTGGAATGTCAAATCGCTTTTTCAATCTGATCCTTGCAAACTCAAGGATCACCGATGAATCTTTGATCCGCTCCTTAACTTCAAAGAACGTCAAATCTGCTTTTTCAATCTGATCCTTGCAAACTCAAGGATCACCAGACTGAATCTTTGATCTGCTTCCTGCAACTTCAGGAATGTCAAATATGTTATCTTCGATCTGCTTCTTGCAACTTCAAGAAGGTCAAATCTGCTATCTTCGATCTGATCCCTGCAAACTCAAGGATCACCAGACTGAGTCTTTGATCTGCTTCCTGCAACTTCAGGAACGTCAAATCTGCTTTTTGATCTGCTCCACTGCATATTCAGGGAGACGAGATCTGCTCAACCGTACTGTCCTTCTTGAGGACGTAACCTGTAAAATGAATACATACTTATGCCTAATGATTAGGATGCCATGAGTATGATGAGTCAGAATGTTATGAGTATGATTCCTATTTAAGGTGTTATCACTCATTTGTCTGTCAAGGTTTTATCTTCGTTTCCCTCTCAGTGACCGTTTTCGCATGAATGGCTTGCCCCTGTGGAAATTTCGAAGCCTATTTTAGGCCTTAGAACACAGTGTCTACCTTGACTTCTAGCTGTCTTTCCTGGGAGTCACAACTCCTACTTGAAGAATGTTCGACTTGGTTTGTTCAACTCTCAACCATTTAAGGTTTTTTGAATCTTTCCTTATCGAAAATTGGCCTGTCTTACTTTTTAAAGTGACCAAGCAACATTATTTACCCTTGCCACAATTACTGAATCGGGCGAGAAACTTCATAGAAATGGTCTTTATTAAGACCCCTTTTCTCCAATGTCTTCATCTTGTGTTCATGGAAGTTCTAAACAAATGTTCTGCTTGACTTCTGTTTGATCTAGAGATTTTCAAAGTGATACGTGGAACTTTCCTTTGTGAAATCGTTAGTTCATCAATTTGTTTTAATGCGACATGTTAATGGTGGATAACAGTAAGTTGGCTTCAAAATGAATTATTTCAAACAAAGAAAATTGATTTGGGACATATCCCTTTTTACGGAGAAAATAACCCAAAAATGGTGAGATAACAACATGGATCAAGCGCCTTAGACATCGCCAATTGGGCTTCTATATACAAAATTCAAGGAGACTGCTCTGAGCCCGTCATGTGTTTAGAAGACTCAAGTATTTTGTCGATGCCCGATATGCAACGTATTCCTCTTCTCGTTGATTATGGCGCCGCGAGACCGCGACGTGTCCATTCAAAATTTGAGCCGCCCTTTTCGGTTTTCAACTCAAAAGCCCTTTGGTCTCAAGGTGCCCTTTGCGGGTTTTCACCTTGGCCTCTCCGTTTTTTTTCAAGTCTCAAAGTGCCCTTTGCGGGTTTTCACCTTGGCTTCTTCTATTTTACGCAAAGTATTTTTAAGCGAATCTGAGTTCACGGATTGGGCAAGCTTTTCCGTCCATCTCCGTCGAATCGCACCTCCAGAAAGCTTTCTTTACCACATACGGTCCTTCCCGTTCGGCATCCATTTCCTCTGTGGTCTTTTTGTATGGGAAGGATCTTTTTCAAGACGAGAGTCCCTTCGTGGAATTCCCTTGGCGAACTTTTTGTTGTAGGCTCGCATCATTCACTTTTGGTACATCTGACCGTGATGGATAGCCCTCAATCTCTTTTCTTCAATTAAGTTCAACTGGTCATATCGAGCCTGGATCCATTCAGCTTCATCCAATTTCACTTCTGACAATACTCGGAGAGAAGGTATTTCCACTTCAATAGGTAGGACTGCCTCTATCCCATAGACCAATGAGAAAGGCGTTGCCCCAGTAGAGGTTCTGACGGACGTTCGATAAGCATAAGTCGCGAATGACAACTTCTCATGCCGTCTCTGTAAGTCTCAGTCATCTTTCCCACTATCTTTTTGATGTTTTTGTTGGCTGCTTCCACTGCCCCATTCATTTTTGGGCGATACGGTGATGAATTGTGGTGTTTGATGTTAAATTGGCTACAAACCCCTGCTATCGTGCTATTGTTTAAGTTCAGCGCATTGTCTGATATGATCCTTTCGGGCATTCCATATCGACAAATGATTTCTTTCTTCAAAAACTGACTAACCGCTGATTTAGTGACATTAGCATATGAGGCAGCCTCTACCCATTTCGTGATGTAGTCGATAACCACAAAGATGAATCGATGCCCATTCGATGCCTTCGGAGATATTGGCCCAATGACGTCCATGCCCCACATGGAAAATGGCTATGGCGAAGTCATAACATGTAAAGGTGACGGGGGTACGTGAATCTTGTCTCCATAAATCTGGCATTTATGACATTTTTTGGCATAGTTGATACTGTCTCCCTCCATGGTGGACCAATAATATCCGAACCTCATTATTTGTCTGGCCATTGTGAAACCATTAGCGTGAGTTCCACAGACACCTTCATGGACTTCTTCTAGGATTAACTTAGCTTCAGCGGCGTCCACGCACTTCAGTAGCACTTGATCCTTCCTTTTCTTGTATAAGACTTCTCCATCCAAGACGTAATCACAGGCTAATCTCCTCAGCGTCTTTTTTTCATTCTCAGTGGCTTGATCGGGGTACTCACGATTCTTCACATACCGCAATATATCATGGTACCATGGTGGGTCAGTTTTCCCTTCTTCCTCGATATTGTAGCAATGGGCTAGGTCTTGATGAATGCTCATTTGTATTGGCTTCATATCTTCGCTTTCATTTATTCGGACCATGGAAGCGGGGTGGCGAGCATCACCATCGATTCTCGCCTCTAGGCGGAGTAATTGAAAGTGATGTCATCGAACTATTTGACAAGTTCTTGGGCCAATCTTTTATAGATAACCAATTTTGGATCCCTGGTTTCCCATTCTCCTTTGAGTTGATAGATTACTGTATGAATCTCCATAGACTTCTAATATCCGATTTTGTATTCGATAGCGTATACAGAGCCCCATGATGCAAGCTTCATATTCAGGTCATATTATTAGTGCAATCAAATCCGGTTTACAAGTGAATGGATAATGGTCTCTGTTGGGGATATCGGATCGCCCCAATTCCATTACCCACGGCATTTGATGCCCGTCAAAATTTAATTTCAAGGATGGTCTTGAGGTACCTTCTTCAATGTCGCCACGTACATCAAGTCCTCATTAGGAAATCAAAATCTAAGGGCTCATAGTCTTCAAGGGCTCTCTTGGCTAGAAAGTCGCCTATCGCGCTCCCTTTTACCGCCTTTTGGTTTACATAAACGATGTCAAATTCGGAAGCGAGGATCGCCACACCGCTATCCTTCCATTCAAGGTGGTAGATTCTATCATATACTTAAGGGGATCTAGCTTTGAGATGAGCCATGTCGTGTGATCTGACATGTATTGCCTCAACCTTGAGTTGTCCAAATCAAGGTACAACATAATTTCTCGATTAGGCGGGTACCTCATTTCACATGCGGTGAATTTCTTACTAAGGTAGTATATTGCTTTTTCTTTCTTCCCGATTCATCATGTTGACCCAAAGACGCATCCCATCGAATTATCAAATCTTGTTAGGTAAAGGATGAGGGCTTGTCTGTTGAGGCATTAATACGGGGCTGAGGCATGTATTGTTTCACCTTTTGAAGGTCTTTTGGCACTCTTCATCCCACGTGCAGGTTGTGTTTCTTGAGGAGACGGAATATGGGGTCACATCTCTCGATCGGTTGTGAAATGAATCGAAGCGATGTAATTCAACCTTCCTAAGAAACCTCTAACTTCTTTTTGAGTGCGTGGTGGAGGTAATTCTTGTATGGCTCGACTTTATCTGGGTCAACTTCAATCCCTTTTCATCGACTATGAACCCGAGCAACTTTCCGGACCGAGCTCCAAAGGTACACCTTGCCGGGTTAAGCTTCAACTGGAATTTTCTCAGCCTCAAGAGCAATTTTCTCAAGACCTGCACGCGCTCTTCTTCAGTTCGGGATTTGACGATCATATCGTCGACGTAAACCTCAATTTCCCTGTGCATCATGTCATGGAATAAGGTTACCATGGCTCTCTGATATGTCGCGCCTGCATTTTTTAGCCCAAACGGCATTATCTTGTAGCAAAATGTTCCCCACATGGTTATAAACGTTGTCTTGTCCATGTCCTTAGGATGCATTTTTATTTGGTTGTACCCCGAAAAACCATCCATGAAGGAGAACAACGAATACCTACAGTATTGTCTACTAAAGTGTCGATGTGAGGCGTGAAAAATTATCCTTTAAATGGCCTTGTTCAGTGTCTCAGTAATCTCGCACATTCGTACCTTCCCATCTTTCTTGGGGACAGGGACAACGTTAGCCACCCAATCCGAGTACTTGACCACTTGTAGGAACCCGGCATTAAATTGTTTCTCGACTTCTTCTTTTATCTTACAAGACGTCAGTCGCATTCTTACGAGCTTCATTGGACCGGCTTGCATTCTTCTCTTATGGGCGATCGATGTCTTGCAATATCGATCTTAGTCCGGGCATATCTTGGTACGACCATGCGAATACATCCTTGAATTCATGGAGTAGCTCGATGAGGTTCCGCTTGGTTTCTGCAGATAATACAAGCTTCAATATTCACCTCTTGCCCTCTCCTAGGCTCACCGTTTCTATCGACTCTTTATGGGGTAGGATCTGTTTTTCTTCTTGCTCTACCATTCTCAACAAATCCGGAGGCAAGTCGCATTCTGTGTTATTTCCAAAGTCCTGAGATTCCTCTGAACACATGTCTTGCTCAAAGCAAACCTCTGAATCTGTAGTATCGTTACTCATATCATTGATGTCTAGAGACCTATAATGGGTATCGAAGGGTGTATAAAGAACAAATAAATTTGAGGACAATTATTCACATGATATAAATGAGAACAAAGAATAAATGGTAAGAATGTAAAATAAGAGGATATTTAGTAGAATTGAATATGCATTTCATTAAAACAAAATTTTCGAACATAAGCCTATTTCACAAAAGAAATCTCATTGTTTCTAGGCTTAAAAACAACAAGAGTGTTCCGAATATTACTCTGCATAATCTCTAAACACTACAGGAAATTCCTCTGTAGTCCAATTGTCTAATGTGCTTCCAGGTTCATATGGGCGGATGCCCGACAAGTTTCTTTGATCAATCTCCTCATCGTGTATGGCATTGATGTGAGGACATTCCCTTGTAGGAGATTTTTTTCCCGGGTAAATCATTCCTCCTGATACGAAGGTGTGAGATATGTGGGGGAATGTCATTGGTTCCCACTTAGCGTCTTCTCCATTCAGTCTGGCATTTCTCCTTTCTTGTTTCTTCTCCATCTCCTTCTTCATTTGTCTAGCATCCGGTTTGAAACCTAAACCAAAGCGATCCATTTTTCCTTGACGATCGGGCTGGACTTTCCTTGGAGATATTTACCCAATCCTTTTCCGGTAGGGCTCCTTTTCCCACATCATTTGCAATCCCATCCTGGTAGTCTTGGAGAGTTTAGGTGACGGGACTTTATTTCCTTCTGAAATGAAAGTCGCATTCACGAACTCTAAGGATCGAAATGAACATTCAATGGCTTCCTCATTCGTCTCTAGGTATGGCACTTCGTTGGTAACAGTTGCTATGATATCATCCTCAGCGTTTATAGTTACCAGCCGATTTTCTGTTACCAATTTTAATTTCTGGTGCAGTGATGAAGGTACGGCCCCTGCTGAATGAATCCAGGGCCTCCCTAGTAAGCAGTTGTAAGAAGGCTTGATATCCATGACCAGAAAGTCTACTTCATATGTATTTGGCCCGATCAATAATGGTATGTCTATTCTTTCCATCACTCTTCTTTGGTGCCATCGAATGCTCTCACTATGTTTTGGTGATTTCATATGAGAACTATCTATCGGCAACCTCTTGAGTGTGGCTAGTGGTAAGACATTTAATGTTGACCCATTATCTATTAGCACACTTGGCAAGGTGTATCCCTTGCAGCGGTAGTTATGTGTAATGCCTTTGTTGACCCCATACCTCCGTGGGATTTCGTCATCGTCAAGTAGATGAAATTATCGCCGCTTATGTTACTAACCGACGATCCAACTTATTGACGAATATATCTTTAGTAACATAGGTCTCATTCAAGATTTCATTAATGCTTCGGTGCACTTGAGCTTAAGTAGTGCTAACACGAGATACGGGCTGGTTGTGCATGCAGTTGTTCCACCACATCGTATTCATTTGTGTTTCAAGAATTTTAAGAATTCTTTAGCCTCTTCCTCTTTTACGAGCTCATTGATAACGGCTTGGGTTCTTTTTCACCTTGTCGTCATGATCTTGATTTCGCCGCCTCGTTTCTCCTATTTTCGGGATCATAACGCTTTCCACTTCACGTATAGGAACCTTCGTTCTTGACTTCCTCCAAATACTAGTGGAACCTTGCGCTCTGGTATTGTCACGTTGCAATTATAATTCCAAGGTACCCTTTACTATCTTGGTAGGGAAAAGAAGCGAGTTTCGAATTGTGATTTTGGTCTTCCATACTCCGCCCTCGTGTTCCATAAAATGATGATTCTCGGGTAACTAACTCCGGGCTTTGTCAATTCTTCCTCGGTCGCGCATATTTCCTCTTCCTCCACTCCTTCTTCATAAAACTCCAGCTCTTTGTTGTCCATGAGGCCTTGCACCAAAATTTTAAACTTGGCACATTCTTGGATCTCGTGCCCCCTCGTCTTATGGAATTCGTAACAATTCTTTATATGTATTTTGCTTCCTATAGAATCTGACTCTATCAATCCTCTTTTTACCATTTCCTTCCAGACTATTCGCAATGGGGTCTTCACTTCGGTGACGCTCTCTTGATCTTTCTCACAATCTCTTCACCGATTATGCGTTCACCCTTTTCCTCATGATTAGGCAATGGGTTCCCCTTTCTTACCAAGTTATCAAGCGCTATAACACCCATTTTGATTAGCCTCTCGACTACCTTTTTGAAGCGAGGCAATTCTCTATCGAATGCCCTCTATCCTGCGTGGTAATCGCATTGGCGTTTGGGTCGTACCACTTAGGGTATGGAAATGCAATGGTTGTAAATAAAATGGGGACACGATGTGCTCATTGAATAAAATCTGGTATAACTCTTTGTATGCGTTATCGAATTGGCGTAAATTGGATCCTTTCGATTATTTGGTCTAGTTCCCGATTCTGTCTTCTTCGCCTGGTTGCCCGGTATATGCTTGAATCGCTTTGGTCGATTAATCGCGATCGCCTTCTGTATCCTCTATTATATGTGGTCACATTATTTACCTCATTGTCTTTCTTCTTAGGAGCGACTCTCCTAGTGCTTTCTCTGTCTCAATTTTGCCACCCTTATAGCATGCTCGATCATTTCCCTGCCATTACTATATCAAAAAGCTCTTAGTTGTACTCCTATCATATGAGTTATGAAAGGGCCTTGAGTGTTAATAAAAAGCATGGCGCTCTTTTCCAAAAGCGGTGGTTGAACTTGTGTAGCTACTTCCTCCACCGCTTATTGCACGAAACTTTCGTTTGGCTTTTCTCCATATTTTGAAGCGTGATTCGATCGGGGCTATATCGACTATGTGCCGTATTGTTTCGGGAAGGCACTGCTAGATCCTTCCATGACTTGATCTGGTACTGGAGGTGATTGTACCATTTGGCCATGGACCCACCAGGTATCTTGAAAACAGTGAATCAAGAGTTGATCGTTGTTAACATATCCCGCCATCCGTCGACGAACATTGTGAAGTGCGCTTGGGCAACCGTCCCATTGTATTTTTCAAAATCTGGGTCTTGAATTTTAAGCGGAAGTACGAGGTCCGGACTAGGCTCAAGTCTTTAGCGTCTACCCGTAGCGATGGTCGTGCCTCTATTTCCTTAAACTTTTCCTCTAACCATTTGCAACGATCCTCGAGTTGTGCAGGAAGGTTCACTTTTGCCTTATCCATTTCAGCCATTTCATCAAAATCGGGACTATAGGGTTAGCCGGACCTCTCCGGATTAGTGCACGAACCAATGGAAAATGCACCGGCATTGCGGTCTCAACTCGCACCGTGGCTCGATAACAACAGCGTCCTTTGGGGACATATTTACGGTGGTGCTTGGGTATTTGGCGGGGTAAATCCGGAGGGTATGGTGGTCGTCATTATTCCCTGAGCTAGCAGCGGTGCCTTTTCCTCGTTTATTGGCCAATAGTTGCGCCAGCTGACTTATTATGTTGTTTTGGGACTCTTGCATCCGTTCCATCATATCTTGCTGGAGTTTCATCATTTGCTCCTGCATCTGTTCTTGCATTTCCTTCTGAAATTGTTCAAATCTTTGATCCATTTTCTTGGTTTTAGTACGAGTCCCGTAGTAATGTTCGGCCTCCATTTCCTCTTTTTTTTTCCTTTTTCTGATAATTTTAACCAGTTAGGCTTCTTTTTATAAACTTTAATGTATGTAATATGATGCAATGCAAATGCATGAATGCAGGAAGAAAACATCGATTCTGATCAACTTTATTTTAGAAAACTTTATTAGAAGGCAAAACCCTTTACATAAAGTAGATTACAAATATGTTCTCGCCCTAAGACCTAAGGTTTTGATTTTTCCAAGCAGGGAGATTAGCTCTTCATCATGACCCGGTAGGAGCCCATATCTCGTGCCCAACATGTCAGCCTCCTCGCCCAAAGTCTGTAGGTGATCGGCTACTTCTCGAATCTGGATTATTGCTTCACCCATGAGGTAGTCCCGGCTCCGAACTTACTCGCAAGAATGGCGAAGCTCCTCCTCCCAGCATCTTTCTCTCGTTTTCAGAAGCTCAATCCGGAGCTCGCTACTATGTAATGCCGATTCTAACTCTTCAACCCTACCTTTCATTTCCTCTATTTTGTTCAGGCTCGACTTTAGTTGGCTTTCCGAGTCTCGACTTCGATAGTGGTGTAGAGATCGCCCAAGCTCAGCTATTCTAGCTTTTAATCCCCTTTTCTCTTTCTGGTCTTCTGTTCTGCCCTTCTCTAAGTCTTCCTTTTGCGCTCATATTTCATGAAACTTTTTCTCCCAACTGCAAACTTTGGCTCTTTCCTCTCTGACCTCTTGTTGCCACTGCTCCGAAGTTTTCCCTAATCCTGCGTTCTTTATTGTCAAGCGCATCTTCTTGTACTCCGTCTTTAAGTTATCTCGGTCTTCTTCTACCCTCCATTTTTCTTTTCTGAGTTTCTCAGCCTCTGATTTTTGACCGTCCACTTCTAACTGGAGGAGCATCTTTTCTTCTTCCAACCTTTCTATCCTTTTTCCGAGTTCTGAATTCTTCCGCTCAAAATCTTACTTCACAATCTCCAATTCCGACGGGACCACTCGCATGCATTCTTCTCTCGATCGGTATATTCGGATTTGGCTCAGGAATGTTATCATTGACTCTCCTTGCCCTCCATTCAATGTATTCCGGGGTCGTCCTCGGGCCTGTAGATAATCTCCTCATTCTGTGAATCTGATTCCAAGCATTAGAAATCTCTTTAACCCTTTTCTTATAGCTTCCCCCTTCATATGAGAACTCGCATTGAGCTAGCCCGTATGTCGTTGGTACAAACTGTCTTGAACTATATTGTCTCAGGACCAGCAAAGGGGCGTAGGCAGTGGCACCCCAAATTCCCAATAGGGGAACCCAGTCAAAGCTTCCGCAACGATAAAGGATCCTATCGGGAATCATCCAGGGAGCCTTCCACTCGATGTCGTCCTCTTGAAGGTTTTGAAAGAGTGTGATCCAATTTTCTTCGGACACATCCTCTCTTCTAGGCGTAGTTGCTAACTCTTCTAGCGGGGAGTAATTTTCTGACATGAACCGACAGGACACTTTCTCTATTTTCCAAAAGTGACTATGGAACCAAGCCAACAACAGCTGCGCACATCCAATAAACCTGCCTTCACCCATTCTTCGACATGCGATCAAGGATCCGAATGTTTGGTTAAGATGGCGAGAAGGTGTGACCCTTTGTCTAATCGGTGAATAGATCAATAATCGCTTCATCAATGTGCCTTAAAGCTTTGGGAAGATTACCAGTAGTAAATACACAAGGCGAAGATGTCTATCTTTTCTTTGTATCGGGATGCGCCAGATCAGTCTCTCAAACATACCTGTGTATGCATTTACCTCGCCTTCTTTTGCATTCTAGTCGACACCCACCGTTCGCTCATTCGGTGATATTCATTAACTTCTTCGTGAAAGTTGGGCCATTAACCGCCTTGGAATAAGCTTTGTCAACTTGAATCCTTGGGCAACGTAGCAAGGTCGTATACTCTTCTCTTGTGGGAACTAGATCCACCTTCCGAAGGAGAAAAAATTTATAAGCGGCATTCCGTAATCGGGTCATTGCTCTAACAGTGCTTATCTATTTTAACATCAAGCGGTAAGGCGGTCACCGTAAGTACCATAGAACACCGCTTTGCTTTATCATCCCATGCGTCCAAATTTCTTTCAACTCTTGGAGCTCGATTCTGCGTGACAATCGATATTGGTGAAGTTTCAGTAACTCAGACACATACCCTTTGACTAAGCTATCTCCTTTTCTATTTGGCATTGCTCTGACCATATGCGGACGGCCGCATTGTCTTCCACTTTATCAAGGAATTCACTTTCCATAACCAGCTTCCTAACTCAGAAACGGACCGTGAATCGATGTCTCTTTAAAATATGGAATGATATGCACAAAAAGAAAGAAACACAACAAGTTAGTACCATGGAATATAAAGCAAGTAAAATAAACAAACGCCTATCTAGGTGACCACTAAGGTTTGCCATAGCTCTACCTAAGGTGGGCTCCTAAGGTTTGCTATATGCGGCTTAGTTCTAAAGTTCGAGGTACTCGAACCCACAGATTCCTCGATCCTCACCCATTATAGGCTCATACGGACCGAGTTCGGTTCAGGGGAATACATTTCCCTATGGCCATGCGAAGTGAAAACTTCACGAAGACATAGGTACGGATGTATTCCAAAGATCCACTAGCCCATGCGAGGTGAAAACCTCACGAAGGCATAGCTTCGCCCCACTTAAAGGTGTGACCACAACGGTCATGCAATGCAATGCCAAAGTATTTACGAGGCTAATATTGAAGGTGCATTAAGAGAAGCGTGATTTTCGAAATCATTTTAATCAAAAGGAAAAAATCAATCAATCCATGGCCTAACCTCACGTCCCGGTGGAGTCGCCAAGTCGTCGTAACCATTTTAGGGAAGCGAAAGAACGCGCAGTCGACTCGATTTTTGAAAAAAGAAAAAGAAGGAGTCGCCACCGATCTTTATTTGGTGTGATCGGATCACCTTTGTTTTAATAAAACATTTAATTTACTAAAACAGTGCTTTTTGGTCTACGAACTTTGAGAAAACGGGTTCGGAAGTCGATTACGTGCGAGGAAGGATTAGCACCCTCGACACGCCCAAAATTGGTACCAAACTGATTGATTGATGTCCTTTTTGTTGAAAACTTTAAAAGGGTTCGAAAATATAATGCTTTTTATTTTCAAAATTTGATGGAATTGAAAGGGACGTTTAGACTCTCTTATTATCGAAGAGATAAAGCATCGTGTCCAATGAGTTACTGGTAGCAATACTTTAGACTCCCGAAACTAAGCTCGTCTTTTAAAACTTGATTTTTATTTGAAGAGGATCTCCCGTCATTTGTCAAACGAGAAACCGGAACCCAGTAAGTTAGGGCTCGATTCCACAGGATTTCAAATATGGAAGATTACCCCTATTTTTTAGAAAAAAGAAACTTATCTTGAAGTATCTAGATGTCGAGTCCAGTAAGTTAGGGCACGACATTTCGAATCTCTGAGATTAAGTGTTTTGTTTAGAATTTAAATTGTGATTTCGAAAAAAGATATCCCGTTGTTTAGCTTTAGCGAGAAGAAACCGGAACCCGATAAGTTAGAGTTCGATTTT